>CM076576.1:214332261-214670211 GCA_034641835.2 Pinus albicaulis | reverse complement strand
TGTTATTCTTGAATATGATTTAGAGATAAAGCCCACTAAACTCATAAAAGGCCAAGGTTTAGCTAGATTAATGGCTGAATCCAATTTTGAAGTTCTTGATATTAATATGATTAATGCTTTGGATGATCAAGAGGAAATCTCAACTCCCATTGTTGAAGACCATTTTATGAATTCCTCTTGGTATGCTAATATTCTTTATGTTTTTCTTAATTTGAATACACCTCCTGGTTTGACAAAAACAAAGGCACGGTTTCTGAAGTTGAAAGTTGTAAACTATTGCATTATAGATATATGTATTTATTGGAAAAATGCAAGTGGGATATTGCTTAAATGTTTTCCTGAGCTTGATGCAAATAAGATCAAGCACGAGTTCCATGAAGGGGAGTGTGGAGGCCATTTATACTGGAAGACAACAACCAACAAAACCTTGAGGGTTGGTTACTATTGGCCCACACTCTTTCTTGATGTTCACAAGATGATAATTGCTTGTCATAAATGTCAACTTTTTGAAAGCAAAAGGAGGCTTCTACCCCTACCCCTACACGCAATCACTGTTGAAGCTCCCTTTCAATAGTGGGGACTTGAATTCATAGGAGAAATCCATCTACCATCTTGTGTCCAACATAGATGGATTCTCACTGCCACAGACTACTTCACTAAATGGATATAAGCCATCCCTTATAGGCAAGCCAATGATTCTGTCATTATAAAATTCATGGAGACTAATATTCTCTCTATATTTGGCTACCCTACCAAGATCATCACTGATAATGCAACAACATTTGGATCAAAGAAGATGGTTGAGTTATGTCACAAGTATCATATAACATTGGGGCATTCCACAGCCTATTACCCTCAAGGTAATGGACTTGCAGAATCCTCAAACAAGATTTTAGTGAACATAATCAAGAAATTGTTGGAGGACAACAAGAAGTCTTGGCACACCAAGCTTGTGCATGCACTTTGGGCTGACAGACTGACATTGAAGAAATCTATTTTCATGTCACCCTACTAGCTTGTGTATGGCACTGATGTAATTTTTACAACCAGCCTTGGTATACCAGTTATGAAGTTGATTCAAGAGTTACAAACTGAAGATAATGACATGATCAGAAGGATAAATCAAAATATTCACCTTCAGCAAACCAGAGAAGAGGTTTATAACAAAGAATTTCAAAAGCAAGACAGCATTAAAAAGCTTTTTGAAAGAAGAACAAAGGCTAGCAATTTTAATGTTGGCAAAAAAGTTTTAAAGTGGGATTCAAGGAGAGAAGACAAGGGCAATCATGGAAAATTTGACAACTTATGGCTTGTACCTTAACTCATTCATTCAGCTGCTGGTAATAATGAATTTTTCTTAAAGGAATTGAATGGAGCAGAGTTGTTTGGGGGTCCTATCAATGGAAGGATGCTTAAACATTACTTCTCTTGATCCATGTTATGTTTTGAAAGCCTTTTTATCTTTTTTCCATTATCAATATTTCATCCACCATTGCATTCAAAGTTAGAAAAATAAAAAATATAAAAACAATGAAAGAAAGAAAAGAGGGTAGATTTTAAAAACAATAAAGGTACAACCCCATACCAACAAAAAGAGAAACAAATCTGAAAGTGTGCAAGCTTAAATGCCACTCCTGAAGAACACACTTCTAATTAGTCATATAGCCTAATCTTGACTAATTAGTTTTCAATTGACTGTTGATAGGTTAGTGAATTCGATTTTCCAAACAGTTTAATATTGACTTATTAGTAGGTAGATTAGGATAGAAATTAAAAGGTTCAAATATGCTCAAATTCTGAACCTAAGTTTCCAAGCAGCAATGAATCCAATCTATTTCAATTTCTGAGTCAAAATAGAGCTGTAAAAAGATGAAGGAAGTGCTTTGAAATTTCAGATCTTAAGCCTTCCATTTTGATTTAATTTTCTGCAAAATAATATCTATGTGCAGCTTGTATTTTATGCCATAGGTCAGCAACAATTTAGACTGTTCTATCCCGACTTGTATGCTTTTAAATTTCTGCTTTAGAAATTATAGAATAAAAAATTGTTAGACTGTTTAAATCCTAACAGATTGGTAGATTAGGTAGAGAAGCATATGGACTCAACTATTTAATCTGAGTTCATGGAGAAATAAGGAGTAGAATTAGATTATTTTATGCTTTCAAAATAATATAATGTTGTAAAAGGAGTCTGCCAATCCAAGTACACTCTAAAGAAGAAAAAATGTTAGATCAGTAGGATTGGGTGGGCAGAAAGTTTCTATTGATGAAGATCCATTGTCTTTTTCATGGCTGCTAATATGTTTTTACAACAAAATAATATCATCTAAGTAAAGAAAGACAGCCAAATGAATGAGGCACTAATCAACCTCCAGAGAATGCAAGTCTGAAGTTCTTGATGCCTTCGAGAAGGCACCATCCCCAAGTGGAGCCAATGTTAGCCACCTGTAAAATTTTTTATATCAAAAGGTGGCTAAATCATTTTTGGAGCCTTCAAGAAACATGTTTTATTGCTAACAGTGTTATCTCTTGAAGACTCATGAAGACATTATGCCTTTTGTCCAAATCTTCACTACTGTTTCCATTTTTAACTCTGTAATTCTGCTGATTTCATAAAGAGAAGACTGTTGCAAAAGCCATTTTTCCCTTCCCTCCACCTCAAAAATAACCTTCATTTTTCCTCCTCATTTCCTCATAAACTTCCTCTATTTTCCCTTTCTTCCATTTCCCCCTTCATAAAATCCACCTTACAGAGTTTAAAACTCCTTTTTCAACTCTGCCGAACCCCCAAATCCATCAGAAAACTCTAAAAAAATCATAAAAATACACTTTTTTGTATTAAGGGTTTAATCCCCTTTGGGAAAAATCGTAAACCACTTCCCCACATGTGCCCTAGTGCTGGAACCAAGCGCTAAGCCCTTTCGGCGCTCATCGCATCGGAAAAAAATACAGTGCACAAGTCTTTTTGTTAAGTTGAGATCTCCAATGCGATTGGCCCTTTATTACATGACCCCCGATCTTATCACCACTTCATATAACATGAGGGCCCACAATTGGGTGCTTAAGCACTGTATAATTCCATCTCTGATGCATATTTCCCTTTGTTAATTCAAAAAACTCACTTTCCTAAGTTTTAGTCTGAAACCCGTCGAAGCAATGTTTTTAATGTAAATGGGTAGATTGGAAAGCCCTGCATCAAAATTCAGATGGGATTAAACCCCATTTATATAAACTCCTACCCTCCTCTTTAATCCATATAACTTGCACGTGGGACTCCTACCCTCCTACCCTCCTCTTTAATCCATATTCCATATCCTATCCGCTTTTTCTCTGCGCGATACTTCCGGTTTCTCCAGCCAAAACCACTTTCCCTCTTTCCATTGTGTTTCATCGCAGACATCCTAAGCCATTGATCTTGTTGGGAAAATCTAATCCAACAGCCCACAATCACCCAAGAAACCCCGAATTTCCTCAATGCATTTTTCCCCTGCCAAAGGTTTTAAACCTTTTTCCTTTGCTTTCTCTCCCGTTTCATTATAAAACGACCTTTCCATATGATGTTTCATCGGTTGCTCCCAACCGTCGATCTCTGCAGATTAGTGGATCTGACTTATTTCTTCCCACCATTTTTCTTTTGATCCCCACTAACAGATCTCCACCGTTGGATGTTTCCATTCAACGGTCACACTCTAAGCCAAGCCTCCTAAGCAATCTCACCAAAATAACGCAGGATTTCTTAATTGTTTCTCGTATTTTGTGAGTTTTCTGTGATTTTTCAATTATATTAAAGGAAAACTAAAGGCCGGGGATGACGATCCCCCATGCCTTTGTGAATTCAGAAAGATCATGTAACAGGGTCCAAAATTCACGTCTCATCGATGCTTCATGAGCATCGATGCCATACGGGCCTTTTTATAAACCTACACGTCAACAAGACAAACAGAATGGGAAATTAACAAAGAGTATTAGTGTTGAAGACTAAAATAGAGTAGAATGGAAGATTAAAGCCTAATCCACTAATAAAACATAGATTGAAAGTGGATTAATAGTGATTAAAGAAAGATCAAAAGATCTTCAGACAGAAAGGGCCTCCACCACCACATCAGAGGAAAATTGATTCCTCTTAGCTACCCAATGCCACCTGTAGCCTCAACCATTCAACAGAGGCTGAATTATGATTAGAAAATCAGATATTTGCCTCAGCGTAGCTGAATAGTTAATTTTACCAGAAGAACTTAATGCAAAAATATCAGCAGAAGTTATTACAACATGAAACAGAGCCTTAAAATTAAAAAAAATATCCCATCGAGCTTAAATCTTAAATGTAAAACATTAATACAAACAAATATCTATAAACTTCTCCATCGAGCCCCTCAAAGGCCAAGAAGTATCAAGTCTATATTAATTTACCCAGGAGATCTTTTATTAGATCCCACCTCCTCATTCCTTCTATAAATACTCCTGTAGAAGATGAGAAAATGTTGGTTGCAGAACTTTGAAATATACTTGAGCTTGAAACTTCTACTTGTAAATAGTGTTCACGGGCTCTTCAAGCTCTACTTGTGATTAGATAAGTTAGTCTGAGAAGTGACGATGATCGCTGAACTGAAACATTGGAATTAAAGTTGTAACTGGTTTGAAGCATCAATACAAGCTAATTTATGGGATCCTGGTCTATGTTGACAGTGATGTTATTTCTTATTGTAAATCGTTATTTTATTTCCATTTTCACTTTTTCCATCTTCTCTGATAAATAAAAGCAAGCATAGAGTTAGGATTTACTATATATCAGTGCCCTTCTTTGACTAATAAGCTTTATCTAAATGTTTTCTTCCAAATTGTGTTGTTTAGGAATGATTTAATTCAGTTTAAGAATTTAGGAATGCTGGCGTTCCCTCGCCCTACTGTCTAGGCTAATTGTTATTATTGAATGTTATTTTTAGTTTATGTTAAGTAGAAATGAACTAAGGAAGTTATGGTGAGTCCTATCCTATTTTCATCCCCAAAGACTGTCTGAAAAGTTCCCTAAGAATGTGTTGAAAGCTGGCTAGTTTCAAAGTACTTACCAGATCTTAGACCATTCTTCGTTATCATTTGTGTTTCCCTCCGTGTTTAACATGTTTTCTATTGAAAGTGCATCAAAATATGGCTAGTTTCAAAGTACTTGCCAGATCTTAGATTAATTTTATGTCTTTCTTAAGTGTGTGTCAAAAGCTGGCTAGCTTCAAAGTACCTACCAAATCTTAGGCTGCTCTTTGTTGTTCATTTGTTTAGATTCCCCTTCTTGTTGTATCATTTCATTCGATAAAATCAACTTTAAAGAGATCCTTAGACATAGATGACTTTCCCCATGGACCACTCTTGCTCTTTGTTGTTTCAATTAAACCCTATTCGAACTCCATAGCCCAATGGACTAAAACCAGCGTTATATCTATCTTTTTAGCCAAAGCTTGCTCTATTTGCTTGCAACTTCTCACCTTTGAAACTCTTTCCGTTTAGGACTTTCCACTCAAATAATAATCATTCTCAACCATCCAAAAACAAAAAAAAACCCTTGGACTTCATAACTGGCCTAATTTCATTACCCAAAAGCTTTTAAAGATAAATCCATCTTTGCACTTATTGGAAAGATCCCTCTCTGGATTTAGGAAGGCTAGATCCTAGAATCCCAAAGTGGTTGAAACAGTGTTTCTCCCTACAATTGGACTTTGTCAATATTGCTAATTATGGGGAGCTAACACAAGGATACACAATACTATTCAACTCCATGAAATGTGAAATCAGGAAAGGTGTGTACGGTGAAATTGTGGCTATAGCGAGTCGAGCTCCAAAAAACATATATGTTCTAGATGAAGCAACTAAAGCATGTCTAATAGCTAAAGAGGATGATACAATAATTGGTAGCAATGATGATCGACTAAGTAAGAATTTTGCTACAAAGGTGCAAAGTGATTTCGAGATGTCTTTACTTGGTGATCGCTTATGTATGAGGCTTCAAGTATCTCAGCAAGAGAAAGGAATATTTATATGTCAAGCCAAGTACATCAAGGAAATGCTCAAGAAATTTAAAATGGAATATTGCAAACCCATCCTTAATCCAATGGTAACAGGTTGCAAATTGAGCATAGAAAACTCATCTAAGGATGTGGATCAAAGGTTGTACAGATCTATGATTAGTAGTCTTCTATATGTAATAGCCTCCCGACCATATGTTATGCAACCAGTTGGAAAAGTAGCAAGATTCCAAGCAGCACCAAAACAATCACATATTAAATATTCGCTAGCATTGGAATAGATTTTCCAAAATCTTGGGATTCTCCCAAGTTCTCATTAGATTTTCATTTTTCAGAACATAGAGGGGTAGTGGAAGTAGATTACAGTTCTGCAGGACGTTTGTGTGTCAGGGGGAGTGGAAGTGTGTACAGGTCTACAAGATGGTTGTGTTTCAGGGGGAGTTACCATTTTCCATTGATGTCAAAGGGGGAGAGAATGTTGTAGGAAGAGGTTTCATGATCATAGGGGGAGTACTTATGTTGCCATCAATGCCAAAGGGGGAGATTGTTGATCAGCGGTTGTCATTGATGTCAACCCAAGCAGCACCAGGGGCTAACCCAATATTGCATGGGAATTTTGACCTACCAAATTAATATATTATGGGTCAATAATTCTTTTTATGGTTTCTACTTTTCAATATGTTTCCGTTGATATATGGCACGCCATGTAATTCTTCACGGTTTGAGAGATATTCATGTTTGAATTTTGTACCCCCACTTAGTGGGCTAAAACCCCATGGGGTTGGGGCATGGGTCATTGAAAAGTCATAATTAATATTTTCTAAGCTCCTAAAATCCCTCCCACATTCACTTGTTGAAGCCCCTCTCAACCTAAGTATTTATATAAATTATGATCTTCATTTCCTCCTTGGGAAAGGGATTTCGCCATTTGAAACAGGTTATCGTGGAATTTGTGCTCTAAATTTTTTTCTACGAAGGTTCAGAAGCTGAAATTTTTATGAGGAAAAGACGAAATCCTGAGGAAGCTACTGTAAAAATTTCAGATCAAGGTGTGCAATATGTTTGGAGATATGATCTGTGGAAGTCAGGGTCTTTGCAGGCTCCTGAAATTCATCTCAAAGAAGTGACCTTGGTAAATTCTTCATAAATATCTCTCTAAGTATTAGATTGGAATTATGTAAAAAATGGCAGATAGTACACTGTCTTTAACTTTTTCTCTATAAATTTTAGAGCTAAATGAAGAAACAATGACACGTGGCACTCTGTATAAATGCACTCTGCTGAAACAATCCATAATTAGGGCATTGTGAGAGATTGGGTATAACTCTCTCTTGAAGAATCCAAATTGGCTTAGACCTATGGCATTGGAAAGAAGACTCAGAGGAATACTATAGGACTGAAAATTAGATATTTAGGATCTGAAATAATAGAGATACACCAGATTCAATATCGAGCTCCTAGAAGGCAAGAAAAAACTAGATCATGTGTTGTCAAGGGTTGAAAAGTACCAGAATTTCTATGGAAAGAAAGCAAAGCAAGGTGCAGAAGAGTGTAGCATGACAAGAGAAGCAACCAAGGTGCATAAAAGAAGCAAGAAGTTCATCATATGAATTCTTCAAGTGGGAAGCATTGCATACAATCATTGTAAAGGTATCATTGTAATTAGTCATTGTAAATACATTATTGTACAAATTGTACTAGTGTCTATCTGCCAAGGTTTGAAGAGGCAGTGTTGGGAGGTATAGGATCATCATTAGGTGGTTGTGTAAAAGTTGGGGTTATGGTCTAGTATATATTATTCTTCTGCATCATTCTATATCATTGTAAATGGACCATTTTCCCCGGTACAGGAGTCCATTATTCTTTTATTCTTCTATAGGGTGGTAGGGTGGTGCTAGGGTGAGTTGTATCTCATTGGGTGTTGGGGTATCTGTTCAGTTGACTATTGAAGAATCTCGGGTGTTGGAGTGTCCATCCAGTGGGAGCTGGAGAAGAATGCTTTTCTAGATTCTAGGAAGTTGGAGCTTTATTTTCAATTGGAGTTGAATATTAAAGAATTATTGGAAAGAATTAGGTGGTTTTTTGTCCCGGAGTGGGTTTCCACCGTAAAAAATGTGTGAATTTGTGTTCCTCTTGTTTGCTTCTATCATTGCACAAACACTGATAATAATTGAAGATTAACTAATGCTCTAATTGAAAGGAATACTAATTCACACCCCCCCCCCCCCAATCCCTCTCAGTATTTCCAACACCATAATCGTGCATGGGACCCATCAAAAGTGTTCGACAAGGGGGTGGCCCCTTGTTATGCAAACATTAAACCTGTGGACTGAAAGGGTTGTGTGTGGCCACCATTAGCAAGTAGGTCAAGTGTTGTCCTTTTTAGGACTGAATATGTTTGGGAGAAGATCTGGAGAGGAATTTGAGATGGTAGATCAACAAAGACCAAGGAAAAGAATAATATTTCTCTTGTAGATAAGGCCAAGGGAAAGATGGGAAAAGGGAAGACTGAGTCTAGTCAGAAGGGGGTGAAAAATAAGAAAGATATAAGTAAGATCATGTGCTTTCATTTACATGAGTTCGAACACTGTGCTACTAAGTGTCCTAATTAGAATAAGAGGTCTAGTAAGAATCATGTGGTTGCATCAATTTAGGTAGATGGGTTTGCTTCTCAGTTTGAGAAATATTTATCATTGATAACTTGCATGGAAAGCTTAGTAGGGAGAAACACATGGCATATTGATTATGGAGCCTCCTTCCACATGAATGGGAACAAGGAGTATTTCAATGAGTTGGAGGAGAAGAACATGAAGGTTCATATTGAGATAGGAGATGATGGAAAGCACACGACCATGGGGGTTGGTACCGTCATCTTTGAGAGGGAATCTGGAATCTCTCTCCATCTCAGAGATGTTATTTATGTTCGAGGATTGAAGAAGAACCTTGTTTCAGTAGAAACCCTTGACTACAAGGGATATGAAGTCATCTTAAACATAGGTAAGGCATACCTCAAGAACTTAGCTTCTGGATTAGTGAAGCAGATGGGTGTGAGGGTGAGGAACATGCACAAGTTGCAGGTAGAGACTTGTGTAGCCTTGAGAAATAAGACAGGTGGTGAGAAGAGTAGAGATGTTGGAGAAATTTGGCATAATTTCATGGGATACTTGCATAACGAGATGCTAAAGATTCTTCAACAAATAAACACAAGATTACCAATGTTTAGTTTTGACTAGCATGATGTGTGCAAGGGGTACACACATGGAAAGTATGCCAAGACTACTTTTCAAGGTTGAGACAACAGAGACAAATATATTTTGGAGCTGGTGCATTCAGATGTATGCAAGCCATTCTCTTCTCCATCTCTTATGAGACATGGGTATTATGTTACTCTCATTGATGACTATTCTTGGAAAACTTGGATATTTTTTATGAAGAAGAAAGATGAGGTCATAACCAAGTTCATGGAGTTTAAGGCCTTGGTAGAAAACTAGATAGAGAAGAATATCAAGGAAATGAGAAGTGACAATGGTGAAGAATATTCATCTAATGCCTTCAAGGCTTTGTGTGTGAAGGAGATCATTAGGAGAGAGATTATAACAACTCATAACCCTAATAATAATGGGTTGGATGAGAGGACAAACCACAGTATTTTTGGAGCAAACAAGGCCATGTTCTATGATCAGGGATTGCCTATGTTCTTCTGGGTAGAGGCATGCAACACTGCAATATTTATACAAAATATGAGTCTAGAAAAGGTTCTTGTATGAGTTACACCAAATGAGGCTTTCAAAGGAAAGAAGCCTGATGTTTCACACTTTTGTATATTTGGAACACAATTTTATTGCCATGTGTCCAAACATAGCAAGAAGAAGTTGGAGCCCACAACAGAAAATGGTATTTTTGTGGGATACAATGAGACAACTCATGCATACAAGGTGTATCTTTTAGGACTCAAGAAGATTTTTCTCGAATGAGATGTGATGTTTTAGGAGTCCATAGCTCTAAGGGAGTCCTTAGAGTGAGAGTAGGTTGGAGTATCTGAGATGGAGGAGCTACTCACTTCCAATGAGGAGCCTTAGCTAGGATCATAGGAGAAGAGACCAAGATAAGAGTAGACTCCTAACACTAGCAGGAAGAAAGCTAAGTGGGTCAAAAAGTTGATTCAGGAGGCGAAGGAGTAGGTGGAAGCTCCTGGAACCATGTTCAAGTAGACTGAGTTGCCACAATGTTATACTGAATATATGGAATTGACGACAAGAGTGGTGGACATTAGGCCTTGTAGTTATAAGGAGGTAGCTTCTAAGCAAGTTTGTAAGGATTCCATGGTGGAGGAATATTCATCCATCATGAAGAATGCTATCTAAGAGATTGTGCCATGACCTAAGGGAAAATTAGTTGTAGGATCACACTGGTGTACAAGGTGAAGCATGGAGTAGATGGGAGTGTGCAGAAGCACAAGGCCATGTTTGCGGTTAAGATCTTCTCACATATAGGGCATAGATTACGAGGATACCTTTACCCCAATAGCATTTTATTCATCCGTTTGCAACATAAATGGGGTTGAAGATCCACTAGATGAACGTGAAGATATCATTCCTCAAAAAAGTGGTTGAGGAGGAGCTTTATATGGAGCAACTAGAGGGATTTCAGTAGTTTGACAGAGACACACATGTGTGTAGGATGAAGAGAGCTCTTTTTGGGCTCAAGCAGGCTCCAAGAGCATGGTACACTCATATTGATAGCTACCTTTGAGGATTAGGCTTCACTAAGAGTGAGGCATATGCCAACTTGTACTGCATCATGGCTGGAGGGCTTCCACTCATTCTAGTGCTTTATATTGATGAACTTATATTAACTGAAGTAGAAACCTTGATCCTATTGCAAGGAGGACCTTGCAAGGGATTTTGAGATGAAGGATATGGGCTTATGCATTATTTCCTTGCATTGGAGGTTTGGTAAGATGATGGTGATATATTCATGGGACAATGAAAGTACACTACAAAAGATTCTCTAGATATTTCATATGAAAGATTGTAGACCCATGGCCACACATAAAGTCACAAACTAGAGCAAGGTGGATGCTAGTAGAGTAGAGTGAGCAGAAGTTATAGTACACAGACAACTCGTCATGCCATTGACGTACTTGGTCAATAAAAGACTTGATATTTGTTTTTAAGTCAACCAAATGAGTCATTTCATAATGGAACCAACCAAAGCTCACTAGATTGTTGTGAAAAATGTTTTGAGGTATCTTAGAGGCATAATAGATTTCAGATTGTGGTATAAACATGTTGATGGAGTGATGCTTGAGGGCTTCACAGATGTAAATTGGGTAGGATTCTCCACAAATATAAGAGTAATTTAGGTGGCATCTTCAGAAATTGGGTCAACAAGTGTTTCCAGGGGCTTCTCCAATGCTAGGAAATAAAAGACTACAACGCAAAGAAATATGGGTTGAGTTGAGTTCTTACAGGGAGGTTTCGAGCTAAGTATTAGTAGAGAGAACAATCTTATACTCTATTCGAACAATTTTCCTTGTAAAGTATTCTATTTGCTCAAATTCTACCAATAAAATATACAAAAAGTAAAGGGTTTTCCAATTTGAGTTCCCCATAAAAATATTGTGTTATTATGTGTGATTGTGTTTTTGTTCCACTGCTTATCTATCATAGAGAAATCTTGTGTCTTGGTGTAACAAAATTAGTTTCATATTTTTTCATTCAAGCAATTGTAGGATTTCAAGGAATTTTGACACCCCTTAACTTCTAGAACCCCTAAGCCTTTTTCCCAAAGCATAGGTGTTCCAACACTAATCTTCTTGGTCATATTAAGTTTTTGTTCTCTAACCACTCCAAATACAACCTTCAAGCACTACCAGGGTTCAAGGAAAATAGCGACAAGGTCCTCAAATTTGACCCACATTTTATGGAAAATAAAAATTCCCCCAAATATCCTCCATGTATTTGCTTTCCAAGGGCAATAAGGGGATTAGGGGCCCCATGATCACAACCAATAAGCCCTTAACCCATTGGATGGTTTTCAAGGCTTTCTTAATGTTTTTTTATGTATTGAATGTAATTATTTTTATGTGATATAGGCTATATTACACAATAGAAATCGCGTGATATGATATAGGCCATGAAATTTTGAAGGGACATGTGGTAAATCCTCATTGGAATATCATGAGTTGGGAAATCTTTGTCTTGCGACATGTGTCACATTGTCATATCATTGAAAAATTTCAGGAGGACATGTGGCATGCTTTAATTGGTGTTGCACCTCTTGTAAAATTTGAGGTTAACACATGGCACACATTGGTTGGTTGTTGCATGTCTATAGTCTTTGTAGATGGGATAAATATAACGAAAGGGGGTTGCCAAAAAATAAAATAGTTTCATCGTGTAATGAAGAAAGAGAGAGAAAAATAAAGGAAAAGATAAGGGATAGAGGAAGAAAAGAGCAAGGAAGAAGAGGTGGGGGACATAGAAAACACACAGAAAAGTAGGATGCATAAAAAAAAAGTTGTGTGATGTACTATTTTATAGGATAACATTTTCCTCTATGTGACACATTGCATAGATAAAATTTTCACGTGCATTGTGTCGCATGGTTTAAAATGCTTGGCATGATCAGAAGATTGGTGAGAATGTGATAGAATTGTGGAGTAGTAACATTATAACCCAATAAAAGGTTAAGCAAAGATGAATGTCTAAACAAGTGTAAACCGAAGGGTGAATCATACTAGTTGTGACATGGCATAATATATATGACTAGTGAATTTGTTGCCATATCACCATTGTGATCGTTGACGTGGTTGAGGAAAAGAGAACTTGACGAAATATTTGGAAGGTCATATCTTTCTACGGATGTCTCATAATTAAGCCATATTATAATGGTTGGAAAGTTCTTATTGAGAGAAACACATATACAAGATCAAAAAAGACCCTATAATAGTACATACAGAGGAAAAAAATAGATTAACTCACCTCCTTGATACCACTTAGGGGGTTTGTGTACATGGATAAGAGAAGATGATTTTTCCTATAATAGTAAGGAAAAAAAAAAAACCAATAAGTGGTTAAGCAAAGATGAATGTCTCAACAAGTGTGAACCCAAGGGTGAATTATTCTTGTTGTGACATGGCATAATACAAATTTTGGGTGAACTTGCTACCACATCACTAGTATGATTGCTAGTGTGGTTGAAAACAAGAGAACTTGAAGAAATTTTTAGAAGGTCATATCTTTCTATGCATGACCCATAATTAAGCAAGAATACAATGGTTGGAAAGTTATTGTTGAGAAGAACACATATACAAGCTCAAAAGAGACCCTATAATAGTACTTAAAGAGGAAAAAATACATTAGCTCATCTCATTAATGCCACTTAGTGGGGTGGGTACATGGTAAGAGAAGATGAATTTCCCTATCATATTTTAAGCAATGACCAATTCTTGGATTTAGTTCTCAAGGGTCACATCAATGTCCTTGATGAAATTATTCCTTCAAATTGGGATAGATATTGGAGTTCTTCCAAAATAATTAGATGTATGGACAACATGAGGACTAAAAATATCCATGAAAGCACTTTCACTTTTTCTATGATGAAATAATTTTTTCCTTATTTTTGAAAGTTTCATTTGAAAGAATCCCAAGATGGTTTGACTAGACTTAAATAAATTTCTCATAATATTATTGTATTTATCAAAATGTAACATCTAGCTTAAAACTTCGACTTTATTCATTAAAAATGATTTCATCTTTATATAAATTATATTTTGAGATATTCAAAAATAAAAATAGATAATGAAAAAAGACAAAAAAATTTAAAAATTTAAAAAAATGAAAAAAAATGAAAAAAAATCACTTCCCTCTTTTAAAATATTCCATGCTAAATCACACTTAGGGACTGATTCCTTATTTGATTATTATTGTTCATCCCAATTGAAACATTAGAAAAAGTTTTGAATTTGAATATTGTATCATTTATATGAATGTATAACCCATTCCATTTGAAGTATTCTCTATTAATGGTAGTTGAGTTTTGAATCCATTTTCCCACGTAAATTTTTATGGATACCGACTTTTGAGTTTTGAACCATTTTCCCATGTAAACGTTTCTAGATACTGAATTTTTCTCTTTAGAAGGAGATATTTTATTATTGTGTATTATATATCAGCGAATTATGTAATTTATTGGCTGGAATAGCTCGTCCCATCCCTGGTATAGAATAGCGCATCCGTCCCATCCCCAGTTCCTCACTCCCATAGCTTTAAGCATTGAAAGTAGTCAATTTGAACCCTGGTTCAAGCCGGTTCAAGGGTTTTCATAGGGAAAGGCTACTCGGAGGCTCGAAAGATGTAAGGCTGATCATCCTAGAGATGCTTGACAACAATGGCTAGATCGATTTCTTCAAAGCTTCAGGTGCCTCGGAGATTACTTGAGAAGGTAAATATATTCATATATCTTGCCTCTTTCCAGAACTTTTCTATTGCCTTTTCTCATTACTCAATCTAGATCGCATGCATTCATCAAATTTTCCACATAGATCTACTTAATTCCTCATATATTCTGATTGTTTATCTCAAAAAAACAGTATGTGGAAAATGCCAAAATGTTAAATCAAATTTATGTTATTTAACAAAACCCAACTCGATCATGAAGATCATACTTCAAACCATTATGAAAAGGAAACTGATTATACTCAGGGGAACATGCTCATCTATAAACCATTTCTTTTTTCAAAGGGTGGGGACTATTTCTAACTGAGACTCACATGTTGGTATTTTTTCTTGCTGACGAGCATCAAACTCCCTTCTGGAATATCCTCAGTCCTACTCTGTCCCTGCCCACAATGAATCCCCTCATCGGTGTCTCAAGTTCCCCCACTTCGGCCCTACCTATCCCCATCCCAGTTGAGAATGGTTTATTATAAGATTATTGAGGAGGTCATAAGAAAGTATTATCTAAGGCCAATGCTGAATGCACATTTGAAAGAAAACCTCTAGATGTTTGGCAATTTGCTGCCGTGAAGACCGTCACTTCATTACCTGTGATATATTAAAGAAATTGTGAGATTGTAAAGATTGACCATTGGACTCTCCTAGTAACATTACCCAATGAGATCTGAAATCAATGCTTTTGGATGTTCTATTTTTTTCTGTTATTCTAACCCTTGCTACATTAGGTTGGGTGAATTCTATGAAAATTATCAATAAGATTTCAATTCCATTTCAGTAAATTGTGTAAATATACAGATTGACCAGCAAGGTTTGGAATCACTTGGAAATCAAGAGAAGTCTCGATTCAATGAAATTGAAATAAGCTTTGGCAAGTTGAATGGAATTCCTTCTTTGAAATATAAATTAAATAAGAAGTCACAGGAGACCCCTGAACTTTCCAATACATCGCACAAAAAATATTCGTGATGAAAAGAATTCACAGACCTAACATCTCCATGGCCTTAATAAATCCACTTCATGTCCAATTTCCTTACAGTCTGAGTCAACATAGGTGCTTGGGAGATCATTTCCTAAGGTTTATAAGCCATTGCAGCTTTTGGGAAATGATGTATGGACAAAACTTTTAGCTTCCCCTGAGCTTACTAGTCGTGGAAACAGTTTGAGAAACTCTGATAACGCTGGAAATGGAAGTGTTATAGGTAAGACTCCTCTCTTTGCAGGTAAAGATGCATAAAAAAACAGGGTTTCAAATACCAGAATATCAACATCTTTTGCTTCTAATCATGCTCCACCCATTTCATATAATTCAAATCTTTCACAGAGTGCTCGTCATTTATATGGATTTCACTATTCTTTTCAAGTAGTTATCAACTCTGGAAATAACCTCAGCGCCATCCATACAATGAGATTGTTTGATTCATTATATTGCTTGGTTAAGGCAGATCATTGAAATTTGTTATAAATATTAATTTTCTTGCAAACCTAGCAGATTACAGATCTACTGAATGAACACACAACTAGTTTACTAACATTAAATTAGACGGAAACAAAAATATAACCAAACTCACAAAAAAATGATAGATTATGTCCCTTAAAAATAGTCGTAAGGTCATTTTTCCAGCTCCCTGACCCCAATGGTTTAATTTACAAACACATAGTTCGTTTAAATATTTGTAGGTTGAGGCAACCATTTCAAGCCCTTAAACTTCAACATAATCCAATATTTTCAATTATTACAATAATAAGTCCATTATGCACACTCATCTTAGAGTTTGGAAAAGAGGGAGAATACTTGATTGGTGCCAACCTTGTAAATGAACAAAATTGCCTCTTCACTGGTTCGACTCTCCACTGCTAGCTGAAGAAGTATATGTTCCTTAAATCAAAAATGATATCTTAACACGAGTTATTGATAGTTGAACATAATTTCCATGGATCCCATGGACAACAGATGGAGAGACTCTTTGAATCTCAAGAAGCATTTTCTCATACTCTACTTAATCTATAGGTGGTATTGGTAGGGCTTCAAATTTTCCATTTACTTGGAAATCTCACCAAAAAGTCAATCGTTAAAGAATCAATCCTATGCTAAATCAAACCTACCTTCTCATTTTTAATATCTCCATAAGCTTTCACCTATGACACTTAAATTCAGTCCCCTTTAACACCTCGAATGGTGGAATAGAAGGCGTTACAATATGAGGTAAATTCCATTTCCCTTCACCTTTGTCAAGACCTCTAGAGACACCTGTTGAGTCTCAAATCTGCATCTTTCTTATACATCTTCCTAGACCTTTTTCATTCACCTGAACCTTCCAAGTTGTCAATATCATTCTATATTAATTGCAAAAGAGCATCTAAAATTTTTTTTAACTATATTTTGTGTCTGCTGTTTGATTTATATTTTTGCTCATTTAGCTGTGGAATCTTGCCACTTTCCGCAGCTGCTGCAACTTTCCGCAGCCATTTTCTGAAAGTCTATGTTGCAGTTGTCTTTAGGTAAAACGAGCCACATGGGAAAGTCATAAATGATGTGGACATGGATCGTGTCCTATTGGCTCGAGCAAATTAACTTAAGGAGGCTGTGGTCAAAGGTGGCCAAGTGGAAGTCAACCGTAGAGTTCCACGGTGACAGGACTCTGTTTCTCATCACGTGAGGATTTGCATGACCGTTTCTAACTTACGGGAGACACATCAACACCTGTATACGGCTCCATAAGCCGAATCCAACATCCACTCCTCATAGATTTACTCCTCACTGCGGCCATGATGCTGGATCCCTGGACGTGATGATTTATGTGTCTCCATCAGCACAAAATTTAGGGAATTAGTTATATTTCCTTTGTTATAAATAATGCATTTGCATACGCATATTATATTAGTCTCCATTAGCCTCCAGATAGCTCTGTAATGTAATTACGTTGCCACTGTGCCGTAATATAATCTCTCTGTTATGACTGCATTTTAATATATAAGAAGACTCTATTTCCAAGCATAATTCATATTTGAAGGTTGTTGCCAAGGCTGGTGCAGAGGGCCCCTGCACACACTGAGCTTTTGTGCATTACTGTATAGTTTCTTGTATTATTTCTTTAAGTTCATTGTACCATAAGTCATTCATGTGTTTATATATTGCATCTTTCATGGTATTTATGCTTCATCACTGTTCATAATCTTTCATGCTTTACATTTTACTTCTGTCTTTTATGTTTTATGTTATTGTTAACTGATCAGTGTTCTTGTTTCAGATTACAAATAGGCAGCCTGGAAATTTGCATATCTTTTGACTAATGACATGGAATCAATATTGTTCTGCTGCTAATTTATTTTTCTTATTTTTTGTTTAATTCCAATACTGCTTTGTTTATTTCAGTCTTGCACATTTGTTTCAGTAGTTAGATTTAAATATATTAAACTTCTCATGTCATTTTCAGTTACCTCCGAAAGCCACAGCTGGACTAATGGTGAGGGATTGAAGTATGAATGTGTAGTTTGATATTAGTTTACTTTCTGCAAGTTAGATATATTAAATTGCTCATGTCATTTTCAGTTACCTCCGAAAGCCATAGCGAGACTAATGGTGAGGGATTGAAGTATGAGTGTATAGTTTTATATTAGTTTACTTTTCTGCAAGTTAGATATTAAATTTCTCATGTCATTATCAGTTACCTCCGAAAGCCATAGCGAGACTAATGGTGAGGGATTGAAGTATGAGTGTGTAATTTGATATTAGTTTATTATTTTGCAAATTAGATATCAGATTGCTCAAGTTGTTTATGATTACCTCTTGAAAGCCTGCATTTGGACTAATGAGGGATCGAGAATATAAGTTGATGTAATTTGATTTAAATTCTTGTAATTCTTGGATTTCTTTAAGCATAGTTTCTTTTGTGTTTTAGACAACATCAAGGATAGTTTGGTTTTGTACTCAATAGTTCTTCATTTTGATTTATTAGGCTAGCCCGTACCTTTTCATTTCTTTCAAGTTTTGTCATTGTATGTTTCAAATTCCTTTTGAAGTTTGAAGTTGGTAAATAATTATAAAGGATATCATTGCCTTGAACAATAATAACCATACTTGTTTTTATTTTAGAATTTCCATCTCACATTAGAAAACCAAAAATGACAAAAAGACAAGAAATAGGTTATCTTGCACATATAGTGCGCCACACTTCATCATCTTACGAATTCCAGA
This sequence comes from Pinus albicaulis, assembly GCA_034641835.2. Lineage (NCBI taxonomy): Eukaryota > Viridiplantae > Streptophyta > Pinopsida > Pinales > Pinaceae > Pinus > Pinus albicaulis. Next base: position 214,651,540 of record CM076576.1, on the reverse strand, counting down.
TTGATAAATTAATGTAGAAATTTAGGACACACTAAATTGACCAAACATTTTGGCGCCGTTGCCGAGGAAGTGTAACTAGGTAGCCAATTTCCTAAAAAAAAAAACAAAATAATAAAAGAAGGGAAAACTTGATAATTTCTTGAAGTATGCTCTCCTTTTGCACCTAGTGTGATCTGGAGGATCAGAAAAGAGAATTATTGGTTTAGTATTTTTTTAAGTATGCTCTCTTCTTGCACCTAGTGTGACCTGGAAGATCAGAAAGAGAATTATTATCCCTACTTAAAAAAAAAAAAAAAAAAAATTACATGCATAGAGAAAGAGATTCTAGGGGAAGGTTTATAGCTAAAGCCAAGAGTTTGATTTTCACAACTCCATCTTCTCTAAGGCATAGAAAATATTCACCACCATCTACCCCTAGCCTTAAGATTTTTGGAGATTAAAAGATGACTAAATTAGAGATTCTCTATACCACCTACTAAAATCTAATTTAGAAAAGGAAGAACTCCTCTCATCCTCCCTTGATAGAAGAACCAGAGGAATTTGAGGATTCTAAAGAAACTATCATGGGAGAGGAAATAATAGATGGATTTGGAGGTAGAGGTAGAGGTAGAGGAGGAGGAAACAATGGGGACAACAATGGTGAAGGTAATAATGGAATAAATAGGGAAGGAGACAAGTTGTTTGGATTCCCTATAGTTGATGAGGAAACTCATACAACGATGAAAAAAATCTCACCATATGTCCTCCCTAACTTTTATGGATTGCGAAGTGAGGATCACGAAACATTTACCATTTTGAGTTTGAAGTTGTGTGCCGAACCTATGACTATATGGAAAGACTCTCAAAAGCTCAAACTGTTTCCTTCAACATTGAAGGGAGCCGCTTTGAAATGGTTCATGGGATTAGTCACCCAATCTATTAGGACTTGGAATGATATGAAACAAATTTTTTTGGATAGATACCTGGACTATTTCATGCCCACCAATCACAAGGATGAGGTATTCGAAATGGTGCAAAAAGAAGATGAAAATATGGAGGATTTACTTGAAATATTTCAATACAACTTAAAAAGAGCAAAGATGAGCAACTTAGATGAGGAAAATTTGAAAGCCCTTCTATTAAAAGCCATCAAAGATGAATGGATAGATATTTTAAACATGATGGGGAAATGAGACATTTCTCAACTTCCACTTCATGACATAACAGAACTATGTGTCCATCTCTCAAGGGGAAAATCTAAAACGGGAAAAGGGCCTAGAGATCCTTCTCTTATCAGGGCAAACAAATCTCTGCAAGCTGGATCGATGAAAGGCCAAGGCGAGAGAGATTGGTAACATGTGATGAATTCAAAACGGAAGTATTTAGGGGGCCTTGGTGAACAACTAGACACCTTAAAATCCAAAACAAGCGAGAAAGCGACGGATGCTCTGGCATCTTTTGTCGAGAAATGTAGGAAGAAACATGCTTTGAGAATGTCCTTGGATGCAAAAAAAAGTTGTGGCTGTGTATGATTTGCTCAGAGAATCATGAGATCAAGGATTTTCCTTCAATTCCTGGACTCAAAGCTGTCTTTCAAGAAGACCCAAATTCAGTAGAATCTCTTTGTTTTGTTGCAAGAAAACCTTGGCAGGGACAACAAACTCAAGGGTTTAACAACCCTATGAATCTTCAAACCCCACCAAATTGGAATCCTTGGCAACAACCTTGGCCCCAATATCAAAATCCGTATCAGCCATGGGTACAAGGGATACAAAATCCTTATGGGAGATTTGCTCAATTTTATCAATATCCTACATCTTTTCAAAATCAACAAGCTCCAGAACTTCTAAACCCACATCCACAACTTTCATTGCCATTTCCACAACAACAACCTTCTCAACAAAATCCAAATCCTCAACTCATGCTCATACCAACAAAAGACAAATCAACTGCATCTTAGCCATTGCCAAATCCTAACAATAAGAATCCTTAGAATACTTACATGGTAGAAGGACAACAATTTCCTGCCTATATGATTGTTCCTCTCAATGATGTACAGCTCAGATCTGGTAGATTTTTAGAAAAACATTCTATAGATATTCAAGAGCAAGATACCTCTGAGGAGGACTCTCTTAAAGTCAATGAGGGTTTTGAAGAAGCATCTCTAAAAATTCAAACATTCAAAAAGAAAAAGAAAAGTTAACACCCAAAACTCCTATAGTTGAGCAACCTGCATCTTCATCTACACCTCCTTTTCCTGAAAGACTACAAATTGACAAGGGGGTGGAAAACCAAATCTTGTTGCCTAACTATGATTTTCTAGATGAATTGAAGAATGTTTGTATCAATATTCCCTTGCTACAAGCCATTCGAGAGATTCCTATTCTACCAAAAAAAATAAAGGAGTTGAGTTTCAAAAGACCAGGAAGGAAACTAAAAGACACAAGAAGAATCCACCTGGTAGGAAAAATTGCAGATATTATGATGGGAGAAATTACCATGCAGAAGTATGTAGATCCAGGAAGTCCAATTTTCAAGACACATATAAATGGGATAGAAATTCCAAACACATTGATTGACTTAGGGGCTGCTATTAACATTATGAGTAGACAGACTATGGATCAGCTAAAACTTCCTAACCTTATTTTTACACCTACTTTACTGCAACTTGCAGATCGATCAATTATTAAACCAGATGGTGTATTAGAAGATATTTCAGTCTCCTTAGATTCTTGGGAATATCCGGTAGATTTTATGATTTTGACTCCCAAGAGTAATTTAGGAGGGCACCCACTTATCTTAGGAAGACCTTGGCTAGCCACAGCTGATGCTTTCATTAGTTGTAGATCTGGGGATATGTACATTTCTAATGGTAATTCGACAAAGAAATTCAATTTGTATCCTCCAACAAAAGCAATCATAGAAGTAGGAGACGATGAATGGGTCGATGATGAGGACACTATACAACCTATCTTTACCATTTCTGAAATTAGTGAGGATAGTCAAATTCTGAACACATTAGAAAATTTTGAGACATCTTCAGAATATGACCCCACACAATTTCAGTTGGAATCTGACATAGAATATTTATCATCAAGAAAAATGTCTCTTTACTCTATGGAAGAGTTTGGTAGTTCTACTATTGAGATTTTTCCAGGAAAAACATTGAATATTAACAAACATTTGGAAAAGTCACAACAAGAAGAACTAACCAAAATCTTGCAAAAACATTCTACTGCATTTGCATGGGAGTATACTGACATGAAAGGTATTGATCCTGAGACTTGCATCCATCATATCTATATTGAGGAAAACAGTAGACCAATCAGACAACCTCAAAGAAGGATGAATCCAAATCTTAGGGAGATAGTGAAAGAAGAGCTCCAAAAACTTCTCAATGTAAACTACATTTATCCAATTTCAGATAGCCGATGGGTTTCTCCTTTGGTTATAGTACCTAAAAAGAATGGTAAATGGAGAGTATGCATTGATTACAGGGAATTGAACAAAGCAACTTTGAAGGATCACTTTCCTTTGCCTTTTATTGATCAGGTATTAAATACATTAGCAGGTAAAAAGTACTTTTCATTTTTGGATGGTTTTAGTGGCTATAATCAAATTCAGGTAGCACCTGAAGATCAAGATATGACCACATTTACTTGTCCATGGGGAACTTTTGCCTACCGAGTGCTTCCTTTTGGGTTATGTAATGCACCTGCAACATTCCAAAGAGCAGTACTAGGAATTTTTTCTGATCTAATCCATGATTGTGTAGAGGTTTATATGGATGATTTTACGGTTTATGGTAATTCATTTGAAGAGGCATTAGAAAATTTGGAAAAAGTTCTTATAAGATGTAAAGAAACAAACCTTTCATTAAGCCATGAAAAATGCTTTATGATGTTTACTGAAGGTATTGTTTTAGGACATCATATTTCGGGAGATGGGATTAAGGTTGATAGATCAAAAGTTGAAGTCATCTCCAAGTTACCTATTCCAAATTGTCAAAGAGATGTTAGAAGTTTTCTAGGATTTACTGGTTACTATAGAAGATTTATAGAAAACTTCACTAAAATAACATCTCCACTCTTCAAATTGCTTACAAAAGATTGTGAATTCAAATGGGATCCTGATTGTCAATCAGCTTTTGAAACTTTGAAAACAAGAATATCTGAAGCACTTATCTTGAGAGGACCAAATTGGAAACTCCCTTTCCATATTTCTACGGATGCTTCAGATACAGCTCTAGGAGCTGTGTTGGGTCAAAAAGATTTAGTTCCTTATGCCATTTATTATACCGGTAAAAATTTGACTCCCACAGAGTTGAACTATACTGTGACTGAAAAAGAGTTTTTAGCTGTTGTTCATGCAATTAATAAGTTTAGACATTACATAACAGGCTATGAAACTTTTAATCATACTGACCATTCTGCAATTAGATATTTAATGAACAAACCTGTTACTAATGGCAGAGTGACAAGATGGCTCTTACTTTTGCAAGAATTCAATATTACTATGTTGGATAGACCGGGAAAACAAAATACAGTAGCTGATTTCTTGTCTAGAATTCAAAATACTAAAGAAGATTCTCCTGTAGAGGATAAGTTTCCTGATGAATACTTGTTTGCAGTAACTATTAAGACTCCTTGGTATGCAGATATTGCTAACTATTTGGTTACAGGGAAACTTCCTTCACATTTATTTCCAAGTGAAAAATGAAAAATTATTCAGGAGAGTTCAAAATATTCATGGATTTCTAACGAATTGTTTAAAACAGGGCCAGATCTTGTGATCAGAAGATGTGTCGGGGAAGATGAAATGCCTGATATTCTTAAGGCATGTCATGATGAACCATGCGGCGGACACTTTGCAGACAAAAGGACGGCCTATAAAATCCTCTCTTTAGGATATTATTGGCCTTCCCTCTTCAAAGATGCAAAACAATATGTCAAAAGGTGTGACGGCTGCCAAAGAGTAGGGAAACCTACCCTTTCAAATGAAATGCCATTGCAAACACAGGTACTCATTGAACCCTTTGAAAAATGGGCTTTAGATTTCATTGGACCTATTAATCCTCCATCTAAGCAAAAGAAGTATATATTGGTTTGTATTGATTATGTTACTAAATGGGTAGAAGCCAAAGCATTAGTATCTGCTACTGAAAATTCAGTTGTTCATTTTCTTTATAAGGGTATTTTTACTCGCTTTGGTGTTCCAAGAGAAATTGTGACATATCAGGGAAGCCAATTCACATCCAATTTGGTGGAGAAGTTGATGGAAGAATAAAAAATCAAGCACAGAAGATCTACTCCTTACCATCCGCAAGAAAATGGTTAAGTGGAGTCTACAAACAAAGTTCTTGAAAGTATCATCACCAAAATTGTTCATCTACATAGAAGAGATTGGGTAGAAAGGCTTTCTAAAGCCTTGTGGGCCTACAGAACTACATGGAGAAATACAACAGGACATTCTCCCTATGAACTTGTTTATGGGAAGGAATTCTTGCTCCCCATTGAGTTCCAAGTCAAGAACTTCAAGATAGCAGTTCAATTGGGGATGAATTTATCAGAAGCCCAAAAGCATAGAATGGAGCAGTTGAATGAGCTAGATGAGATCAGACAAGAAGCAATTTTAAGAACTAATCTAGTTCAATATCAAAGAGCTAAATGGCATGACAAGTACATCGAAGAAAAGAAATTTCAAGAAAGAGATTGGGCATTGTTATTTGATTCCAAGTTTAAAGATTTCAAAGGAAAATTTCAGACTCATTGGCTTGGGCCATATGAGATTGACAAGATCTTTAGCAATGGAGCAGTAAGAATCAAGACCATTGATGAGTTTCAAACACCTCTTATTGTGAATGGCCACAGATTGAAAGTTTATCATAAGCCACTCTCAAAAGAGGAATTTGTCAAAATGTTTCAAGAAAATTCTGCAATCAGGCTGGTACAGAAGAATTCTTCTTCTCCACTAGCCTAGCTTTTGTTCTTTTCAGTTAAAAAAAAATAAAAAATAAAAAAAATTGTATAAGCCTGAAACCAATCATTGATTGGCAGTTTTATACAGAAAATGTAGGGTGAAAATCAGGAACACCTAACACTCTATATTTTCCAAAAAAAAAAATCTTTCTTTCATTTCACAAGTTTTGTGACCACTCACTCCATTCCATTCCACTTCATTCCACTTCATTTCACTCCACTTCATTCCATTTCACTTCATTTTTCATTCCATTTCACCAATAAAATTCTTTTTCATGACCATTTCCATCTAGTCATTTGTCATCTGTTCATTTTCATTCACCCAAATAATAGCTGTATCAGTTTCCGCAGCTGACACCAGTTTCCGCAGCCAGAAGCAGATTCCGCAGCTACCACTCTGTTTTCAAAAGAATGTACAGCCAGATGTTATTTCCATAGTCATGAAATAAAATGCAGGTATGAGGACCAATTATGAAGACATGGAGCATTCAAGATATCAATGAGGAGCAACTAATTGAAGACCAAGGAAAAATGGCAAGAATTCCAAGGTATGAGTAAAAATTTATTTCAAATAGCATTTAAAACACATTTTTATATAGTTATAAACCATAAGCTCCATTATGTGCAATGATTATATTGACAAACTCTGTAATCACTCCATGATATCTATACAATCCTCCCACAATCCTTGCATTCATTCTCAAACGGTCCCATAATTAAACCTCCAATTTTCACTCATACTCCGATATTCCACCTGTGACAATGAGATGTAGTTGATTTGACTACGGCTTCTTTCAGCCGCATAAAATCCGTAGCCGTTGTATAAACGTGCTCACATTTATTTTGCAGCCACCAAATTTCAAACACTATCGGATGTGTTATACTCTTCCTATTATTCTATTAATCTCACAGCTGTATCTTTGCCATGCTCACGTAACCCTTCTCTGTTCTACTTCACTCCATTTCATTCTCTGTTACGCTACAGTCTGTATACCCACTCTCTGATATCTACCTACAGCCATCGTGCTCATTTCTTTTCATTCAGTCGTCCTACTTCCATTGAACCACTTCACGCAGGCAAGTTTTTAAAGAGCAGAAAGAAGGATGGGTAAATTGTTGAGAGCAGAGCCAGAGGGACCTAAATTCATGGAAGGATATCCGCAAGTCAGGGATACATTGAAGAAGGAAAAGTGGCTGCGGTTTATCCAAAAGTTTAGAGGCTACCATAAAGAAGTGACAAAAGATTTTGCAAGGTCGTTCAATGGCCTGGAGGTAGAGATTGGAGACCTTAAGTTTACGGTGAATGAGGCATCTATAGCATCTGCCACAGAACTTCTTCAAGAGGGTGAACAATGGTTTAAGAACAAAATCATTAGTGATGAAGCTTGGAGAGTAATTCTACATAACCCAGGTATGGACATAACTATTTTTAAAAGAGGAATTCATGTTCATGCTTTGAAAGAGGAATGGGCTACTTTGCTGCTAGTTGTTCAAAAATTCATCACCTGTGAAGGACGTTTTGGGTCCATGTATATGTACCATACCAGATTGCTGATGAATTTTCTAGATAATCAAACTCTCAATCTCCCATATTTTCTATTAAATAGTTTGAAGAAGATGTCTATGACTGTTCAGAAACATTTAGGGGATGTAGAACCACATCTATATCACCATGGTCTTGTAAAAATTTTGATTGAAAAAGAGTTAAAGGAGAAGAAGGACACATGGGAACAATTTTTTATTAGAAATTTCTTTGAGGAACCTCAAGAAATTCCTGAAGGTAGCACATCAAGAAGGAGTAGGAGAAAAAGAAAAAATGATGAAACTCAAAGTACTCCTACTACTACAATTGAAAGAACTAGTAGGGAAGAGAGACTGTCAAAAAGGAAGAAGAAAGAAACCAAGGGTAAAAAGCCAATAACATCAAAAGAGAGAAAAAATATTGAGGCTATACATCAAACCCCTTCTTCCGAAGAAGAAGATCATCAAGTGTTATCTGAGAGATTGGTTCATCTTCAAAAACAGTTATCTATAGCCAAGAAGAAAGAGAAAGGGAAACAAAAGCAAAAAGATAGTGGTCCACAGCGTGTGAGAAGAAGTTCCAGGCTTAAGGGGAAGTTGAGGAAAATGCAAACGAAGGGACCTCATTTTATTGATTTGGGAGAAGAAACATCTGAACAGTCCCCAGCTGACTATAGTCCATCTCACTCTCAGTCAGTCAGTGAACCTGGTTCATTTCATTCTCAGTCAGACATTGAACATAGTCCATCCCATTCTCAGCCAGATGTTGATGTGAGCCCTTCTCAGCCAGATTTTGAAGACAACTCTCCTTCACGGAATTTTGGGGACAGCCCAATAAAAATGACACCTGATATAGACCCCAAGCAGCAAGAAGTATATGATTATATAGAATCTTTAGAAAAAGCAGCTACAGGTCCCAGTACTTCGTCCATTCAGCCTCACATATCACAAAATGATCTAGTCCAATCACTGAAACATGAAGTCTTTGAGCTAGAGCTTTTAAATAGACACATTAAAAATGAAAATGAGACATTGAAGGAACAAAGAAAATTGGAAAAAATCATTCATGATAATACCATGCTACATCTAGGAATATGGCAGAAGAAGAACAAGAAATTGAAAAGGAAATGCCAGAAGTTAAGCAGAGCACTGGTTAATATCAAATTTAGATGTTTAATGAAGAAGCCCGGGATGTTAGCAGCACCAAGGAAGAAGAGGAGAAGATTGGATGTACTGGCTGAAGTGTCAAGGCAGTGGGGGTATGTTGAGTCTCAAATCTGCATTTTTCTTATACATCTTCCTAGACCTTTTTCATTCACCTGAGCCTTCCAAGTTGTCAATATCATTGTATATTAATTGCAAAAGAGCATCTAAAATAGTTTTTAACTATATTTTGTGTCTGCTGTTTGATTTAGATTTTTGCTCATTTAGCTGCGGAATCTTGCCACTTTCCGCAGCTGCTGCAACTTTCCGCAGCCATTTTGTGAAAGTATATGTTACAGGTGTCTTCAGGAAAAATGAGCCACATGGGCAAGTCAGAAATGATGTGGACATGGATCATGTCCTATTGGCTCGAGCAAATTCACCTAAGGAGGCTACGGTCAAAGGTGGCCAAGTGGAAGTCAACCGTAGAGTCCCACGGTGACAGGACTCTGTTTCTCATCACGTGAGGATTTTCATGACCGTTTCTAACTTACGGGAGACACATCAACACCTGTACATGACTCCATAAGCCGAATCCAACATCCACTCCTCATAGATTTACTCCTCACTGCGGCCATGATGCTGGATCCCTGGACGTGATGATTTACGTGTCTCCATCAGCACAAACTTTAGGGAATTAGTTATATTTCCTTTGTTATAAATAATGCATTTGCATACGCATATTAGATTAGTCTCTATTAGCCTCCAGATAGCTCTGTAATGTAATTACGTTGCCACTGTGCCGTAATATCATCTCTCTGTTATGACTGCATTTTAATATATAAGAAGACTCTGTTTCCAAGCGTAATTCGTATTTGAAGGCTGTTGCCAAGGATGGTGCAGAGGGCCCCTACACACGCTGAGGTTTTGTGCATTACTGTATAGTTTCTTGTCTTATTTCTTTAATTTCATTGTACCATAAGTCATTCATGTGTTTATACATTCCATCTTTCATGGTATTTATGCTTCATCATTGTTCATAATCTTTCATGCTTTACATTTTACTTCTGTATTTTATGTTTTATGTTATTTTTAACTGATCAGTGTTCTTGTTTCAGATTACAAATAGGCAGCCCGGGCATTTGCATATCTTTTGACTAATGAGATGGAATCAATATTGTTCTGCTACTAATTTATTTTTCTTAGTTTTTGTTTAATTCCAGTACTGCTTTGTTTATTTCAGTCTTGTACATTTGTTTCGGTAGTTAGATTTAAATATTTTAAACTGCTCATGTCATTTTTAGTTACCTCCGAGAGCCACAGCTGGACTGATGGTGAGGGATTGAAGTATGAATGTGTAGTTTGATATTAGTTTACTTTTTGCAAGTTAGATATGTTAAATTGCTCATGTCATTTTCAGTTACCTCCGAAAGTCACAGCTGGACTGATGGTGAGGGATTGAAGTATGAATGTGTAGTTTGATATTAGTTTACTTTCTGCTAGTTAGATATATTAAATTGCTCATGTCATTTTCAGTTACCTCCGAAAGCCACAGCTGGACTGATGGTGAGGGATTGAAGTATGAGTGTGTAGTTTGATATTAGTTTCTTTTTCTGCAAATTAGATATCAGATTGCTCAAGTTGTTTATGGTTACCTCCGAAATCCATAGCTAGACTAATGGCGAGGGATCAGAATATAAGTTGATGTAATTTGATTTAGATTTACTTTGTTGCAATTCTTGGATTTCTTTATGCATAGTTTCTTTTGTGTTTAGACAGCAGCAAGGATAGTTTGGTTTTCATGCTCAATAGTTCACTGTTTGATTTATTAGGCTAGCAGCACACTTTCATTTCCTTTCAAGTTTTGTCATTGTATGTTTCAAATTCCTTTTGAAGTTTGAAGTTGGTAAATCATTATAAAGGATATCATTGCCTTGAACAATCATAACCATACTTGTTTTTATTTTAGAATTTCTATCTCACATTAGAAAATCAAAAACGACAAAAAGACAAGAAATAGGTTATCTTGCACATATAGTGCGCCACACTTCATTAGCTTACGAATCCCAGATTGATAAATTAATGTAGCAATTTAGGACACGCTAAATTGACCAAAAAACACCTGCAATCTATACCTCTCCTTCGACACAACATGAAATTTTGTTTTTTCCACTTCCTTTACATACCCTCCCTTCAAGGTCATACTCATAGGAAGAGCTCATTGTTGAAATATTACGACAACACAATGGGGCACATCATCTCTTTGTAGGGTTTTGAGGGAGGGGTGTTGGAAAATAACCATCTTATCCCCCATAGCCCTTAAGACCTTCTCTACAGATAAAAATGGCAGATTGATAACAAGACTCAAATATGGATCTTAACGTTCAAGGCCAAACCCAAATAGATAGAATCACACCATGGATTAAGCATGGGCATTGAGTTTTGGTAAAATCAAGGACCTCCTTTCAAGATTAGGACCTTTTTTTTAGCATTCTAAAATAGAAGGCTTAAAACCAACATTAAGAAGGGGGGATTTTCACCTTAGCATTTGCAACATTTTCTCAAGATCAATCTATCTAATGGACTAGCTTGTATATGTTAGGTCTTGGATTTCTACGGTACCCAATTAGTGCTTTTGAGGCCAACTCCTTAGCTCTAGCTAAAATTTATTCCTATTGAAGACACAACTTGAAAAATCCTGCTAATAGTATATATTTTTCCTTCCTTTTGATTTACTTAAAACAAACCTCAGTGCCTCTCCTTTCTTATATTCCTCTTCCATTCTCCAACAAAAAATAATTAATCTTATATCATAAGCACTTTATATAGGTAATCATTGCAATCAGTTTCCTCAACTCATTGGGTACCTTTACACATAAACCCATGCAAGTGGAAGTAAGTCCATGTTACAACCCATAACACTCTAATATGTTTCTAATTTTCTCCTCAAAACCAAGGCATAACACAACTTACAATGCCAAATCGTTAAATCCATCTCAAACTTGTGCGATTTTTTCCTTCATGGAACACATTCTAGCCAGTGCTTATCAAACACAATGCACTAACACCACTAACACATATCAAAAGCCCAAGATACCCGTAATGCACCTTCAACTTTGGATGTCCAAAAACAGTAATATCTTATTCCAATATGTATTGTTTGTTATATTTTTGTAATTTTCTCCTTATGAGATCCTTTCACCCCCCTGAATCCCTTACAAATATACTCCAATGGTCACCTTCCAAGTTCCAACAACTCCTTTTGCAACACAACAAAACCACCTACATATGTTGCAACAACCTTGCCAATTTCTTTAGTGGGTTGCACATATATTTCACATGTCTTCTTCGTCTTGCAATGTGACAGTGCCAAGGAGAGGTTATCAACTTCGATCAAGGAATGTTCACTTAGTAACACTAAAAATTTTCATTTGTTCAGCTCGTCAAAAGTCTTAATATTTCTTCATAACTTCTCATGGTGCTTAAATTGCTTTTCTACACCTCTAAGTGAGACTACAACATCCCAACCTCCCTAACTATTCCTACTTTTCAACCCTTGTTAGAGTCTTCTTAGATGTGCACTCATGCCTCAAGCAGAACACTAGCATCCTAAATATGCATGCTCGTTTCATCTTTTAATGTCCTGTTGAAACTACATTGTCACACTGCTTAAAATGAAATGTTCACATCTTATGGAAAAGCACCTACTTTGCTTATGAAAACCTAATCTACGTGAGTGACTTGGAGAGGACTCAATTTTCTCAATATGAAAACATAGGATCTTACAACATGGGAATTGTCATGTAACTCTTACTTAAGAGATATTCTATACACATAGAGATGCACATGTGATTAACACAGATGGAGGCATGATGTGCAGTAAACAATGAGGAATGCCTTTGCTTGTGATGGTAACTTAATTCAAGATAAGGACCTTCATATACACCTTGATGTCCACATGCATGGTTGTGGAACACAAGTGTTTGCCCAACTAATCAGGACTTCCTCTTGATGCCTTGAACTTCATAAAGATCTTGTGGCTTGACTAATGAACCACTCCATAAGATGATAAATTACTCATTACATAATAATATGATTTCTACCATACGTAAATACTAAAATCTTGGTCCATTTTTAGGACTTTTAGGACTAGAGCAATGGTTTACAAATTTGTGAGCCTTCAAAGGGCATGTTGAAACTTGAAACTACTTTATCCATACAAATTCCCGACTCTTCTTCTTTACCTTGGTAATGGGATTAGCTATCATGGATAATTATTCTATGAATCTCCTATAATACCCAACCAATCCATTGAAATAGTGTAGCTTATGAGCATCCTTTAGTGTTAGTAATTCCATAATGGACTTGATTTTGGCAAGGTCCACGACTATACATTCTCCAGAAGTAATGTGGCCCAAAGAATGGATCTTTGACTAGAAAAAGGAACACTCAAAGAGATTTTAATCATTCTTATTCTCTCCAAGTCACTAAAATATCAACCTTAGGTTCTCCTCATTCTCCTTTGGAACACATGAATAAATCAAACTATCATCTAGAAAGACTTGAACGAATTTGCCTAGGTATTTATGAGAAAACCCATTCATTAGTTTTATGAAGACTACTAGGGCATTGGTAAACTTAAAAGGTACCATAAAAAATCATAATTTCTTAATTATGGTTTGAATGCAATATATGGGATGCCATTTTAAATTCTTAATTGGTGGTATTAAAAATCACAAATCAATCTTTAAGAATATTATGGTCCTTTTCATTTCATCAAATAATTCATCAATCTATGAGAAATAATATTGATTATAGATGGTGATGTTATTCAACCATCTATAGTAAATGAAAATATCCATTGACTAATATTTCTTCATCACCAAAAGTAGTAACCTCCTCAAAATGTTACATTAAGCCAGATCAATCCAAAACTCAACAATTATTGTAGATGCATATGTAATTCATATAACATGGGTGAAATCGTTTGATAAGGAACCTTGGAGATAGGAATCATCCTGCATTGAGTTCAGTGGTGAACTTGATATCATACGTGGGTGGGAGCCCAAAAAAATATTTTGGAAATACATAAGGAAATTCTAAAAAACTAGGTGTTGAATCAAATCTATCTTGCGCCTTTTGTTCATGATCGCCACACAGAAACATTATCATGGTTTTTTTCAATGGAAAAGTTGAAAATATGTTAAGGATACAACCCTTTTGGTCCCTACCATAATCTTCTTCTAACCCAAGCCATTAAGGAGGTGAAGCAACTTGTAATTGATACATTAATGGTATTGGAGCTAGGTTGTTTTTACTTCATTTTATAACTCCACAATATTTCTTGGCTGCTTTCTTTTATGTATTGTACAAAAGAGATTGTACACCTTTGCAATATCTATCATTTGAATATTGAGATGGGAATATTTCATACTCGATAGGTCACTCAAAACACCTAGGTGATTGCTCTTAGCTGTATCCATACAATATCACCTCACTGGCCTCATTCTCTCAGGTGATTAGATCTCGTTCATTTGAAGAAAATCACATCCAAACAATTGTGGGAATTAGGTGATAGATTTTTTTGAAACTTGAGGTAAGTCACCTACCACCACTATTACAACAAAATCCTTATATAAGACATTTATTTTTAAAAAAATTATCAATTTTTCTTAATTATTTATTTTATATTAAATCATTATTTTGATACTTTTTATTATTTTAAAAAAATAATTGGTGTTGACGTTCTGGATTCTCTTGGAGAAAACAAACAGTCTCAATTTCTTGGTTGTTCACATGATGGGATTGACTACCCCTTTTCCCTTCATTTGTCATTTCTCTTTCTTGGCTGCTGAAGGTTTTGCTGCATCAAGCTAGGGTTTTTCTTCCGTGGAAAGGTGATTATGGTTTTCTCATGTGAATGGACTCCATTTCTTTCTATGGTGGAACCCCAATCTACAATTGTAAGTAGTTCTATCATTTTTTTCAAATTCTTCTCCATTTAAAAAGAGGTTGGGAATATTTGAAAGTTTAAATATAGAAAAATTGATACATCAACCATATTAAGGAAACAAGGGAATGAGCTACAGAATGAAAAACATACAGATTAAACAGAGGACAATAAAATAGGCCAAATTCCACTAAGTAGCAAGAACAACAAGAAGAAATTGGCTTCATAAATCTCCAATATTGAGTATTTTGTTAAAATGGTGGCCTTGTGTTATATTTTAAAGGTGGCTAATATTATAAAATTTCCTTTAACCACTCTTTTTTCAAGGATAGGGTCATATGACACAGGACATTGACTAATATAAATTAATTAATTTTTTGGACCAAGGATCCACGGCGATAAAATCACCTATTGCTGGCTCTAGCTCCCTTCACACAGTCTAATTCCTAGGCTTTCCTATTCTATAAACTTTTACAATTGTCTCAATCCACCAACCCTCTCCCAGCAGGTTGCACAACCCAATGAATGGGATCCCTATCTTTTTCATGCAGTCCCTTAGGTTATCCCACTTCCCTCCAGTGATCTAGCATTGACCGACCAGTAAATCTCATTGTTGGGACTCCAGGGACTATCAACTGTAATTAAGTTTATTCAATGACAATCATTTACCTTTCACATTGTCATAATTTCCACGTAGTTTCATGAAAATTGTTTCCATAATTCTATTTTAGCATTAATACAATAGCCTAAGCATTGAGAGAAAATTCTCATAGAATAATGGATTTCAAAATCTCTTTTGCATGCTCAAAAATCATGGATTATATTTGCATGCATATGATATACCATGCACTTTCGTAAGAAGTACATGTCTCTCCCTTAAGCACCAATTCCAAATTTCCAAGGTTAATAAGACTTAGGATAACCATAAAGCAAGGTTTAATAAGGTTAAGGTTAAAGAACCGATGGGAGTAATAAAATGGTAAATTACAGAATAATTGGCTAGCCCCATTTTGTTCCCTTCTTGTGGGATCATAGTCCCCCCATTTTTTTTCCTTTCTCCTTCTGCAGTCTGTGATGTGTTGGTATTATGATTCAATGTACCACTTTACATATTTAATTTTTCTACCTTTTAGCCATTTATCATGTAGGCATATACATTAATATTCTAGGTATCAAAAGTGGGGGTATTACATAGATAGCATTATCACTCAACTCCAATTGCATGTCTCCTTTTGCTCTTGAAACATGCTGGATATCTCACAATTGAATGTCATGTTCTTTGATCCTCCAATGTCTACATGTTGATCAACAATAAAGTGGTACTGGTTTAGAAACAAGAAATTGTGGAGAAGGATGTCTCTAGCTTGGATGCCAACTCGTCCACTTCAGCTTCAACACTCATCTCAAACTAATTTTGTAGATTCTTCCCTTTTTTGTATATTTTCTTACATAATGTACCTTCTTGCAAAATTTGAAACATGTCACATGGATCATAGCCTCCTCCTCAGAATGAGATGAACAAGCCTCTTTTTCCTTGGCCTTCTTGGGTCCTCCTTTAGTCATCCTCCCAATGAGTGGAATATTTTGAGTCTTTTCCACTCTGACTGGCAAATTCTCCTCTTGGAAAAATTCATCCCGCAATGTTTCAAAAGTGGAAAACTTCACACATTCCCAATTTCCTTGCACAAATGTAAGTCAAGATACTAAGAATCCATTTACAATTATCTGAACTAACTCATCTTCATAAACCTTGGTTCTTATGTTTGTAGGTTGATCTCTCAACTTGGTGATCTTCACTCGATAGCTTTCCATAGTATTACTATTGCTCATCTGGTTACTAATGATATTTTTCTTCAAAAGCATCTTGTGGGATATGTTCAAACTTCACACTTTGATACAGAATGACTGAGGCATGATAGAAATTCTTCCCTGTCTTATTCTATGTGATGTGAGGGATCAAGTGGTCCTTGAATGAATCAAGGAAAATTTTCTTCTTTTTGGCCACCTTCTTATTGTGCTCAACCAAACGAATGGATGGGCATCTCACCCTCAAACCTTGTATAGGTCCAAGTGCTTATCTTGGTAGCAGATCAGCTTCAATAAAAAAAATAAGGACATTGCACACACTGAAAGCTTCTGATATCTCTGTCTCACAGAAATCAGTCCCATTCATATGTGGATTTGCTGAGACACTTCATATGTAAAACTTTGATACTATGTCAGTTTTCTACATCATGTTTCAGATCCTTACCCAAAGACTGAATTTTACAGCTCCTAAAACATTAAAATTTAGAATATAGATTGCACCTATATTAACACTAAAATGAGGATATATTTAATGTATATACTAAAATAACACAAGGATATATTTAGGAGTGCAAAGACTGCATTTCATGAGAAAATTTACAACAGAATATAAATAATGTATACTTGACATAAAATCTGTAATTTGAAAATTATGACAGCAAGCTATACTAGCTAAATAGGGCGTGATATACATCAGAATGAATCTACAATTTACCCAAAGAATGAATTTTACAACTCCTAAAACATTAAAATTTATAATATAGATTGCACCTATCAAAACTTTAGATGAGTATATACTAAAATAACATATGGAAATATTTAGGAGTGCAAAAAATGCATTTCATGAGCCAATTTACAATAGAAGATAAATAATGTCTACTTGACATAAAATCTGCAATTTGAAAATTATGACAGCAAGCTATACCAAATAAATAGGGCTTGATATACATCATGAAACAATCATAAATGTTCTAGATGGTAAGTACAGGCTCCAACAACAATCACATGGTTTATGTATTACTAAGAAATAAAGCATTATAGCATTTTTGCATCATGCTCAAGCTCTACACGTCTGAAAGATACAACACATAAAACTCTATTTTTTGAAATAGTAATGTACCCTTCGGTATTTTATAATCCAAGAGGAGGGGGTTACAAACTGGCCATTAATGGGCTCAAGGAGTGCACCAAACTTGGCTAATTAAATGCCTCAAGGAGTGTAACTCCCAAAGTAAATGCAGACACCTACTCAGCAATAAATTCTCCTTGGTAAGTGTAGCCCTACACAACAATTGTAACTTCCAAGCATAAATGTGCCACAGAGGGATTTATGCCCCACAATCTTACAAGAGAAGATGCTCTATGGTATGTGTCCTAATTCATGAATTCACAATAACCCCTGCAAATCCAAAATATAAGGGAGGGCCCATAAGTAAAATCAAACTCATGAGGACCAACCTTACAAGTGTGCCATCTCTCTCGAACTTCTATTGTTTTTTTCCAACGCGGAAATGATCTCCTGCTAACTGAAATCAAAATATCAAAACATGTAAGTAGAAAGTGGATATGGGAATAGTTTTTTTCTATAAAATAATCGCTAGTGATGCATGGTGACAATTTCAACCTTTTTCACATTTCTGTTACAAAATGCATTCCACATACCTCCAATATATAGATTTAGATTACAACTGATAGGCAGGGTAAGCAAGGTAGTTGGGAAAATAAAAAAATTATAAGTTCCTAGAAGATAATTACATATGGATAAATAAGTTTGACTACATGTTATTATATCATTATTGACATGTGGATAAATACATGTGATTACTCACATGTGCATAAATTCATGTGACTACATATATAGAACCATGTTATGTGTACCTAATGGACAAGTAAAGATTACACACAATAGACACACATGTCTAAACATATGTCCTAACAATAGCCATCCCTCATCAAATTTTCAACATGAAGACAATCTAAAACCTTTGTTCTCTTGAGCTCTCTCCCAAGGTGTCAAAGTCTCTTCCCTTGAATATGGCTGAGTGATTTATGCATTGAGATCAACAAGAAGTTATGGTTGCAACAAGAAGTTAACAAGAGGGACATCCTTTTAATTCCCAAGATTGTTTTGTTGCTTTCATGACTCAGCATGAGCATTCAGTCTTGGATAATTGTCCCCATAATTGTAACAAAGTTTCTCCAATAAAATAAATTTGGCTGAACTCCATTAGATGAAAGATTTTACCATGGAGTGGGAGGAAATGGCAACTCAAAAACGCACCATTTTTTAATAGAAAACCATCATTCTCCTGGAATTTATTTTTTATGCTATCAAAATCTTGGATTGTAGTGAAAAAAATTATGAAGACTTTAAAAGTAGAGTTTTGAGTAGTTTGGAAACATTGTTTGATAATATGTATAAGTGTCGCCCTGAAAAAGAGCTTCTATGAAAACCTAAGGATCTATGCAAAAATTACAAATTTCTTCAGCCACTGAAGTATCAAAACTCAAAGGTTTTGACATCTTCTTAGATGAAATTTTGTATGGAACCAACTCTGTATTTGGATATTCTGATGTCTTGTTAAGGAGATTTTTTGTAGTTTTGTTTTTGGATAGTAGAAAGTATTGGAAAATATTTTGTATGCTCTGTAGGAACTATTAGAAAACTCACATGCTCTGATCCCAGAGTGCTTGTAATTTTTTTTTCGATATTAATTTGGGTTCTGCAGGGTCTATGCTATAACTTACAAGTGAATACCTTTATTTGGTGGAAACTATCCTGCTATTTCGTTGTAGTTATATCTCTTCTTCAAAAGAGATCTTATATATAATATTTTTTTTCTCTTATATAGGAGTCAACCTATATCTGTCTTTTATAGAATTTTATAGAAATCAAATATGCAATGAACTCATTGGTATTGGTTATTTGTTCTGATTGTCCACATTAGATTGAGTTCTATGGAAACTTTGATGGATGGTTTCACAAAATCTTGGAGTTAGATTTCGATTTATCTACTGCTTTTCCTGGCCATTGCTCACAAAGGTACTTTATAAATTCTAGAACCATGTTTAATTTTTCATATCCTCATTAGTAATCTATTGAATAGTTTAGACCATTGTTCTAACTAGTATTCATTTTCTTTTCCAAAAGGTTTCCTCTTCTGCCCCTAGGTGGGCCAAGAATGGGCTATTATATTCAAGTAAATTGTAGTAAGAATGTTTGAGATGAATATTCTTTAACTTAATCATGATCACAATGAAACAAATCAACTTGATGGTAAGTCGAAAAAGGTTTCATATTTGAAGTGTCCAAGGAGAATTTCATGCTAATTTTTGCATATCTAGTTTATTAGTTAGATTTGATTTATCTTCTGCTTTTCTTGGCCATCACACACTAAGGTGTTGTATAAATGCTAGAACCATGTTTAATTTGTCATGTCCTTTTTGGTACTTCGTCGAATAGACTATTGCTCGAAATAATATTCTATCACTTCTATCAAAAAGGGTTCCTTTTCTTTCCTAATGTGGGTCAGGTATGGAATCTTATACTTAAGTAAAATTTTATAAGAATTCTTGAGATGAATGTTATTTAACTTAATGACCACACTAACATAAATCAAATTGATAATAAGTGGAAAAAATTTCCATATTTGATGTCCAAGGACAATTTCTTCTAGATTTCAACATTTCTAGTGTATTAGTGAAGTAGTCTGTAGTATATGATACCAAATCCCCATGACCAACATAAAAAACATTCCTAGCATATACATTAATGAAATATTGCAATTGGGAAACCTTTCTAATGTTGATGTACATTTCATGAGTGTAAAATTGAGTGGGGTATTTTCAATTTTGAGCCAATGATTTTCCTCTCAAACCGAGCCTCAATAGAATTTTACAAATAGTAAATAGAATTTTCAACACTACATTCAAGTTAATAATGGCTAGACACGCCTTCACAATTTCCTCCATGAGCATACAATGAAGATTGAAAACTTGGTCACGACCCATTTTTCTCTAATGATGGAAGTCTGGTTAGAGAAAAACCCTCTTCAACTAAACCAAAATATGTCTACAAAACAAATACACTACAAATTGTAACTGCTGTACTTCATGTAATGATTTCGTCAAACAACTTGAAAACATTATAATAGTTTGTCTTTGTTGTTTATCTTCAACACATGCATGTCCGATGTTCCATATTGCTGAGAACAGTTGTAGGTCCACTAACATTCACTACCACATCTAACACCATAAATTTTGTAAGATTATGTAACTTGGAAGGGAATACCCCACTCAATCCCTACACATACTAAGGTCTACTTTCATTTTCCCTCGCCAGTCATTGTTTTAATCAAGGCTAAACATCTTCATAAAATTAGAAATTGTCTCGCGATAAATGGGTTCTTTTAGTGGTCAACAATACTGTAAACTGCAAATATTTACAGATGATAAGGCATGTTCTCTACCTATAATATGGGAAGTATTCTCCTAGTCCTATAATATGCTAGAACTTTAAAGGTAGTAATATATTTACACAAGGGACATTCAAACATAGGTAGTTTAGAAATTGTGCCCCAAAATTCATATAAATAACTTCCTCTTGTTGATTTTGTCTTTGACATGTATATTACTTTGCAGCTAGCTAACACTACCTATTCCATATTGGTGCAAGATACAAACCTTCATAGCACAAATATACATTTAGTAGTCTTGATTTATTCCTTGGAGCATTTGCATATTTTACACATAATAGTTAAATTAGTTCATATAGATTACAATCTTAAACTTTTTCTAAGACTTATTATAGAATTTCATAAATGTATTCTACGTGTATGTTTGGTACTTCCCAACACTTCATTTACACCTCCACCCGATTTTCATAACTTCCATAACCATTAGGTAGACACTTTCAAATTCAATGTTATTTTTCCTTTTTAGTAAATATTTACCAAGAATTTACAAATTTTTATAATTTCTCAAAAGTTGTATAAAATAGAATTTATAAATTTTCAAGGTTTAATTTTATAAAGTCTAGTTCTTTAAAGGATTCTAGCTCAATGGAAGAGCACCTGATTTACAAGCAAGAGGTTGGTGGTTTGATTCCATCGTGCCCTGATATTAATATGGAATGGTGATGAAGGCTCTTTTGACCATCACCAATGAACTTATGGTGACATTTTTCGAACCTCACCAATGATCTTATGGTGACATTTTTTTACCCTCACCAAATATGAAATGGTGAGGGTCAACGAATGTCGCCATATATATGCACCAATAGTGACGGCCATGAAAGGTCCATAAAAAAAAATCATTGTTTCTCATATGAAATGGTGACGGTCATTATCCTTCATTATAATCAATATTCGTGACGGACCTTGAATGTCACAACAACACATACTTTCGGCGACGCCACCTTTGGTGACGTTCAATTTTTTTCTGACGGAGGCTATTGTCCATCACCATTGCTCATATAAAATGGTGATGATCACTATCTGTCTCTGTAAATCATTATTAGTGACGACCTTGAATGTCACCACAACACTTATCCTTTCGGCGATGCCACCTTTGGTGACGTTCAGTTTTTGGTGAGGAAGACTCTTTTGATTGTCACTAATGAGCTTATGCTGACATTTTTCGCCCCTCACCAATGTCCTTTTTTCTTGTAGTGTGTGTTAATGACCTTAGGGTTCAATTAATTTAACACATACATGTGTACAATTTGTAATAAATACATGTATATTTATTTATTTGTATGTACATTAATCTAAAAAAAATGTGTCATTATATGTTAAAACACCATTTGGAGTTGTCACACATGATGAATGATGAAAATGTTAATATCACATTCATGACCTCTGGTTCAAACAATGCAAATGGGTCTCACCATCAAGATATGTTGGCAAATGTTAGTGTTTTCTAAGTGATATTTTTAAAATAAATAATTGTACACACATGTACATGTATGTATATATAATGGTAAAATGTTTTAACAGATTCCGATTCCGTTCAATGTTTTTGGGATTGTGGTACCTTCCTCTTCCTTGGGAGATGTACCTTCTACTTCCTTAGGGGATGAGCCACGTCCACAACAAGTATGGACATTTTTTCACTTTTAAAATTTATGTTTTTAATTTAAATATATATATAATCCACCTCAAAAGGTTCCATTAAAAATTGAGATATATATGTCTATATCTTGAGTTATTTTAATTTTTTTGAATTTTAGGTTATTGAAGATTTTCTTTTGGAGCCTCTCTTAGGAGATGTCCCAAATTCACTTGCAGAAGTATTCAATTTTTCACTTCTATATATATATATGTGTGTGTGTGTGTGTGTGTGTGTTTTTTTTTTTAATTTAGTTATAATTTATAAATTGTTGTTTATTGAAGTTTTATTATAAATCGAGATATTGATCTTGAGTTATTTTATACTTTCAAAATTTTGAATTAGCGAAGGAGATAGGAACATCCACACCATTTCACTCATTTGAACAAGTTGTCTAACCCTTTTTTAATATTATTGAAATTAAGTTTATATATATACACGTGCAATTTCATCTGAAATTTTTTAATATATATATATATATATATATATATATATATAACTGTACATGTATATTGTATAGTTTACCGTTGCAGATGTTCCCATGCAGGGGGGACTTGTAGCACGTGAGCAAATGGAGAGGGAACCTCCTGAGGTATTGCATGATTTTTTTTTATATTTTGTTTTTTACATGAAGTTCTATATATAATCTCACTCATCTTTAAAATATAAAATTTTAATGTTTGTACATGTACATTGTGTACAGGTTTCCCATGCTTCACATGATAGTGCGTGGATTGAGACCCTGATAAGAAAGACGCTACATCCATCTCTATTTCATGGACATGATTTGTAGATTTGATTTCAAGATTTAGATAGCCTTAAATTTAATTTTGTATATATTATCTAGATGCACTGTTTTATATATATATATATATATATATATATATATATATATATATATATATATATATATATATAACTTGATACTTGATACTTGTGAGATCTAGAATTTTTGGACATATTTTATTACAGTGTTAATATAATTTGTTTTGTTTTTAAAATTTAAGTTTTGGATGCTTGAAGTACATTTGGCATGTGAAGTAATGTTCTGATCTATAATTTTTTGTTAAATTATAAGTTAAGTTTTGGATGGTTTCAATCTACATTTCGCATGTGATATAATGTTAAATGTTTTTATTGGATAGTTGAACTATAATTGGCATGGGATGTGAAGTAATGTTACATAATATAATCAAAAAGTTTTTAAAACTCAAGTTTTGGATGGTTTCAATCTGCATTTGGCATGTGATGTTTAATGTTAAATGTTTAATGCTTTTATTGGATAGTTGAACTATAATTGGCATGGCATGTGAAGTAATGTTACATGATATATATCAAAAAGTTTTTAAAACTCAATTTTTGGATGGTTTCAATCTACATTTGGCATGTGATATAATGTTAAATGTTTTTATTGGATAGTTGAACTATAATTGGCATGGCATGTGAAGTAATGTTGCAATATATATAATCAAAAGTTTTTAAAACTTAAGTTTTGGATAGTTTCAATCTACTTTTGGCACATGTGATATAATGTTGAATGTTTTTATTGGATAGTTGAACTAAAATTGGATGGCATGTCAAGTAATGGTGTGATATAATCAAAAAGTTTTTAAAAACCAAGTTTTGGATGGTTGAAGTACATTAATCATGTGAAGTAATGTTGTGATATAATCAAAAAGTTTTTAAAACTATGTTTTGAAGTAATGTTGTGATTAAAACTAAGTTTTGGATACCATTTTAATCTACATTTGACATGTGATATAACGTTAAATGGTTAATGTACTTATTGGATAGTTGAACTACAATTGGCATGACATGTGAAGTCATTTGTTTTGATATAATCAAAAAGTTTTTAAAATCCAAGTTTTAGACATGGTTGAAGTAAATTTGGTAAGTTTTTAAATTTTTTTTCACTCAAAAAATAGTATGTAGTATGTAAATTTTTCATTAATGCAGATAGAACATATTCGACCATTGGACAAACAAATTTTTACTAGATTTTCAATCAGGAATTTAGATGTGCGTCAATTCCCACCAAAAGTCAAAGAAGTGCTCTGAGTCTCTTGTCTCAAAAGGAATCTTCGTACAAAATTATACTATGGATAATTTATTTACATTGTGGATACTTTTTACCAAAAACTCCCACAAGAAAAACTGTTTGCATTGAGTTCATGTATATATCCAGTACATGCAACACTTTTCATCAATGCACATAGAAAAACTACTTTCAGTTAATTGCATTCTAGAACATATATATTGAGTACGTGAAACATTTTTCATTAATGCACATAGTAAAACTACTTGAACAGTTAATTGCATTCGATAACATATACATATATATCCAATATATGTATGCAACATTTTTCATCATTGCATGTATAAGAAAGCTACTTTCAGTTGATACTCTAGAGTGTGCATGTACCAAAACAATTTGTACATGTGCAAACACTTGCATAGATAACATAACAAGGCAGCTCAATTTTTAATTGAGTACTGGAAGTTCTAGAACATATAATCCAAAGAGAATAAATTGTTGGGCAGTTCAATCAAAAAAATTCCAATGGAATGCCATCTTCAGTAATCCGTTCATGATCAGATTTTGACATTTTCTATTTCTTAATGTTCATTTTTTTCTTTGATTGAACCTCGATCAACTTTATGCATGCTTCACACACCAAGTGACTATATTGAAATCAGGTTCATAGTCTTCAAAGTAAAAAAAATTCCCACTTTCATTAGTTTGTCTGAAAAAATAACCTTTCAGTATAATAGATCCTCTTTCATATGGAAATATGTGATCATTATAGTCTTCTAATAATTTCATTTTTAGTTCAGTGCAATGCATCAAATAATACTTCACATTTTCATCGTTGTTAGTAGGTGCAATTACAGCAAAGACATCTCCTGTACAATAAAACAAACTTCACAAAATTATACATATTCAAATTTATTTCTAGATCTTTACCATTAGAAAGAAATTCAAATGTTACCTTCTCTAGAAGGATCAGAAACTCAATCACCATCGGATGATATTTTAGTCTCCTCTGATTGCATTTCTTCAAACACTGCAATGGACATTTTTCCCTTTGTATTTAGCTCTATATGTTTCCAATCTTTTACATACATTTTGTTTTCAAAAACGTCATTGGATTTTGTGTTGTCTATGAAAATAGGACAAAAAGAAGAATATTTTCTTTTATCCAATGCAAACACATTTTTGGACGACTTGTTTTAATTGAATGAAATTTTTGAGTCCCTTTTATTGTTTCAACATCATTTCCAATTGATCTATCTATGTCTTCGATCCCAATATGCAAAAAAACCTTTATATCAAAAATTTAAAGAAGAATGTAAAAATGATATCAAAATACAATCAAAGATAATCATTGTGATAAATGTACACTATTTATTTAATTATATATTCAATAAAAATTAAATTGAATGTACCTTTGCACTTCTCTTGATCGGTTAGTCTCATGGCTTAGAGCAGCGATGGACCATTGAACAACTTCTTTCACGTACATAAGTCGGCTTGTAGAGGGTTTCATTTGATATCTTCGAGGTGCTCATTTTATGAATGCCCCTGCACCATCATGTTCTCCTTTTCCATGGCCAATCTCAAAGAAATTCCAAAAATGTTTAATGCAGGATTTATTATGAAGACAACACAACCAAAAGAATGATCGTGCAGATTTGAATTGTACTGCACATCCGTTTGACCATATCCAATGTTCATTGAATGTTATTCCACAATTTTTCAAGGAATCATAAATTTTTCGAAAACAATGTTGTACAAAATATGTATCATGTGTATGATCGTCACTGATATAAAAGTGATATTCTTTAATAATATGTTGATTTTCACTGGTGCTTTATATATGATCAACGTTTTGTTCAACATGTCTATATAGAATATGGACGAGCATGGAGACTTGGTCAGAATGATAGTATTCACTATGAATTTCTTTTTGTGGAACAAATGTGTAGTTTTCTACAAAATCAATTACTGAAAAAATGGTCCCTAGTGGAAAAAATTCACAAGATTTTTTGAATTTGAAGTCTTTCCATCGAGCTCTATGGGAGTGCTTGGTGTAATTGTAAATTTCTGCCTCAAATTTTCTCAAAAAGTCTATCACAAAAATTTCTTCTTCTCGTAATTCAATTCCTTTAACACTATTTGCACCTTGAATCGATGAATGGATATATTCATATCTCTTCCATTTCACTTTCATGTTGGACAATGATTGATCGTTTATATCATTATGATATTTGTTTTGAAATTTAGTCAAATTTCCACAATCATCGCATTTTTTACCACCAACACATTTCTTTTCATAAAATAGTTCATTGCTTTCTCTTTCACATAGAATTTGAGATATGAAATCACGGATAGTGGAAGGAGGAGGTGAATCCTTCCAAAATGTTCTACCAAAATCAAGGAATGTGTCATAATATAACTCAAATTCCACATGATAATGACAACAACAAGTATCACATACGGTGATAGATTAACATACCATGGTTTTTGTTGAACAAAAGCACTGATCGAAAAATGAATTTCACGATTCTCTTCTTTGAACTTATTGAACAACTCTATCTGAGTGGTTTCCAAGAAATGTTTTTCATGTTCTTCGTACTAATTTCGTGCTATTATTCTTCACATCACATGCCTTGCAGTTGGCGAAACACGCGAATTGTTCGTCCAATATTCATATATTATTTTTTTAACATTTTCTCCAAGTCTATCTTTATATGGTTGCCTGCAAATAGCTCTCCAACAAGCAAGTTAATCATTTACATCTATTTGCAACCGAAATTTTCGATTTTTGTGCAAAGTTTTTCGCGAGGTTTGTAATGCTCAGGCCATAGATTTTACCAAGCGATTTTTTTTAGTACTTGATGAAACCACTGCCATATGTATTGCTCTACGTACAACTGAAACATTTTTTTGTCTAGATCTTTTCATTGAATTTATAGCACTATTTATATTTTGTATCACATTTTCTTTCATTTTTTTATCTTTCGTTAATTTTCGAATACCCAATAAAGTCATAGCTTCTTTTAATTTCGTTAATGATAGGAGACCTTTCAACATTTGGGCTTGAACTATCACATTTTCCTTTATGAAATAGTTCTCAAAAATGCGGTTAACACGATATCGTATATAATGGTCAGCTTTTTTATCTCCATATGTGTGAGTGTCAACATTTTCTAACATCTCGTCATCGACATTGATTTCATCTATACATATTCGAATGAATAGTACATAATAAGTTTACATATTCAATAAATAACTAAATTAATAAATATATGTATAATTTCAATAATATGTGCATGTGTTCAACATATATATATATATGTGTGTGTGTGTGTGTGTGTGTGTGTGTACATACCTTGTGATTCAATTTCTTCACTTGAATTTCTTTCATCATTTTCACCATCTCCAATCATTGGTTCAATATCTCTTTCACTTTCTCTTTCAAAATTTTGGATCTCATCATCAAAGTTTTGAGGAATATCTCTCTCTATTTACATTGCAAAATATTTTTCAAATTAGTTCATCAAATAAAAATTAAGCTTCACATTTGGAAAATTTTAAATATATCTAAATCATAACATTTACATTTACATACATGTTTCAATTTCTAGTTGAGGTTGATTTTCCCCTTCGATATTTGAGAGTGCTTCTATCTTTATTTTGTGAGATTGTCTCGTCTCTTCTGTACATTCCTCAGGGTCTCTTTTTTTATCATATTTTCCCCTACAATTTCTTCGATTTCCCATGATAATAGAGTATTAAGTTAAAAAAATTTCCTTCAAAAATTTAGACAAAATCTCAATTAAAAAAAAACATCACAAAAGATTTAATTTAAAAAAAAAACTCATTTTAATTTTTTTGCAAAAAATACATACTCCAATACAAAAAAATTACTTTAAAAAATGCAAGAAAAAAATGTCTTATAAAAATGAAACGAAGTTCAAAATATTTCCTTCCAAGTCCTACCAAAAAATTTCATTTAAAAAGTTACACAAAAAATCATTTAAAAAAATCATTATAAAAGATTTACTTCAACCCAAAACCAAAAAATGTCTTTTCGAAATTAATCCCAAATCCATACTTTAAAAAAAAAAAAAAGGCCCAAAAAACTATATCACATACCTCCAAGAAAATTCTTTAAACCCAAAAAAATTCCTTGCAAAATTAGATCAAGACTTTTGTAAAATCAGACCAAAAGTGGAAAATATGTTGTAAAATTAGACCAAAAGTGAAAAATATGTGAAAATAATGAATGGTTTTGTGGCAATTTATATTGCTGTGAATTTTTTTTCGAGGGGCTCAGCGGTACTTTCCAGCCGACGGAAATTTAAGTAAAATTTCGGTCAAAATTTTAATAAAGAGTTCGGCTGAACTACTTTGTCGTCTAATTTAACATGTCGTCGATGCAAAAAAGAGTTCGTCCAAACTTTTTTTAAGAGTTCGGCCCAACTAACGCGTCACCAATGATGCAGAGCCAAGCCCTGAATACGTTTCTGCAACTTCGGACTCACTAAACTCCATGAAACATTCTGAATTAAGTGTCGAAACCAAGACAAACATTTTCGAAGTTGAATCTACTTTCAAGAAATATAACTTTCATGGAATTTCATAAATATTTACTAATTTTAATTAATTTTGTAATAAAATGGATGTAAACAATTTTTGAAGGTCATTGTGATTCAGTGAAATCAAAATTATGTATCTTCTAAAATACATTGTAAAAAAAATTGAAAAAATTATCATACATTACATTTGACTATTTTCTCTAATGGGTAGCTTTTATACTTTTAGTTTATAGCTTATATGTTAAGAAATTTCTTTCGTCGCGAAACATATTCAAAATATGCATTTTTTCATATTGGACCAGTTCAAAAAATTCTAGTAATTATGATATGCATCCATTGGCTTTGTAAATATGATGAAACAGAAGTAGACTATGTCTAGATTGTTGTAACACATTTTGTTTCTCAAAAACACAAATTTTCAAAGAATACAACATTGCATATTAACATGACTTCTTATGAATCTGTTGATTGTTAAAAAAAACACACTGCAAGAAACACTAAGTTGACATAACAAATGTGTATAAAAAAATTCCAAAAAATAAGTAATAGAAAGCTAACAAAATTTCTGACAACTTTTTTTTATCACAAAATGAAATTCTAAACAGAAAAATTGTTTTAGCTTGCAGAAAGTTGAAGAACTGAAAAAAATGAAAGTTTTTTCTCAAAAAAGGGAAAAAAGTGTAACCCAACTTCACATTTTCACCCATCCTGAAGTGGACACCCGGAATGTTTGAATCACTATTGGCCTAACTAACCTCACCGTACAAGACTTGTCCATCCCTGATGATGTATCCACTCGTCCGTCTATGCGGTATATTTTTAAATCAATTCCCTTATATCATGTTTTCTCTATATAAATTCTTTTATATGGGGACTATTCCTTCTATCCTTTCAAAATGACTAGGCTAGGGAAAGAGATACTACAAGTTTCGAAAGGCTCAATAATTTTTACGAATACTAGGCCAGAAATATACTTTTCTAATAACTGTTAACATTTTCTGGTATCCTTGGTGTCCCGCATAATTACTCCAATGATATTCATTCATGATTAGTTCCTTTATGTCCACACGGTTTGGTACATACAACTTTCCTCTAAAGGCGAGCATTCGTTCTTGGTTAACTCCATATTCAAATGTATTTCCTTGCTTTCTGGCCTCTTCAATTTGCTGCCTTAAAAATTGATATTTAGGATCCTTTTGTGCTTCCTCTTTTATTTGATACAAAAAACTTACATTCAAGCTTATTATAGTAAAGCTCATAAAAAAAATGCAGCTTTCTACTTAATGCATAAGCCACCCATTTTTCCTTACCCTTCACATTTTGGATATCCATATCAAACTCAATTTAAAAAGCAATCCATATTGCCTATCAGGAGTTTAAATCATCTTTCTTGAAATAACTGGTTATGCTGCTATGATCTGTCTTTAGTACAAATTTATTACCCAGCAAGTAATGTCTCCATACCCGGAGTGCATGTACTACTATTGTTAATTCTCAATCATAGGTGTTAGGGTCCTGTGATTTGGAAGATTGGTAAACCAAATGACAGGGTAACATCAGACCAATCTTTGGAGTTTTGGGACCTAGAATTCCTAGACTTAGACAAGGCTCTCTCTATTATGCGAAGGATATGAACTTGTTCGCTTTGAATAATTGATTTTAGGCTAGTTGTTTAAGTATAATTTGTTTGTTTATTTTGGGTTGGGGTAAGATGATCAAGTAGGATAGGTGGAAAGAAGGATTATCAAATCAATAGGGCTACGGGGTCAGATGAAGTCAAGAGTGTCTAAATGATGAAAAGGGTGTACTGCATGACCGATTTAGTAAGGTTAATGGATCCTTTGGGTGATGTATGGGGTGTAATCAACATTAATATTGGGAAAAACTAAGAGGTTTTAAACATATACATTGTAAAGAAACAACTCCTAAGGTAGGGAAAACCATTAATATCTATGAACAATACTCAAACTAATAAACATATAAGATGAACATTCCAGTGAAACATAGAAGCATAAGAACTCCTAACTTTAGAAATTCGCCTTCAACTTTTGGGGAAAACACATAAGATAAAAAAATAACTCAATTTATGGAGAGGGAAATCCTAAACAACATATATCAAGCTATTGGGAACTATGAAATAGGTTGGTAATTGTGGACAAAGGGCAAGATCAAACGATACCTCTTTGACTTAACCTATTCAATCAATAATCCATAAAAAGGCTTCAAAATAGGGTTTTGAGAACTTCAAATCAGCAGGGAATACCATGAATCATACTTGTAAGCTAGCATATTAACCATTCATGAAACAAAAACAAATTTTAGTGGACCTAAGGAGCAGTCAATAATTCCTTAAGATGGATAAAAGAGAAAACATCAAAGTTATAACAAACAGAAGGTTTGAGGTGCTTCCATGAGAAGGTCTCAACCTATACGTTTCTGATCTATAACAACCAAGAATAATGAAACATAAATGAGTACAAGAAAAAACTTAACAAAGCAATAAAACATCACCGTTCACCAAGCTATGGAATCTTGTAAGCATGCTTCTCTATCATCAAGCCAAGCAAGCCATTCATCCACTTCACAAGACCAATATATTTTCCAAGCTCATAAAACCATGTATTTATATTAAACACATCAAGTACCAACTAATTACAATACATACTCATGCCTTATATAAAAAATAAGGAGAGGAGAGCCTACTAGAGCATCTAGAATCCCATTGGCCAAAGAGAAATATCCTAAGTTGTCCTTGAGGCTTTGCAAAGCCCAAGGCACAAAAATATCTAACAAAATATCTTTTCCGACTATAAATGGAAATCAAATTTAATTTTAGGCCTGACATGCCTAAAAAAAATTTCCAAATGCACATTCTTCCCATTCAGTTAAAGGAGCGCAGCACACTATGTGGAACTCTGAATTCTGCCAAGAGCGCAGGACCAAAATAGGCCTTTTTCAGCGGTGTTTTCGAGGCCTTCCCGATGTCGGAAAAGGCTCCGTGATGGTTCGTTGGAAAGATAGGGAAGTATAATTTCTAGATATTCCTTTATGTCTTCAATATGACGTATATAAGGTTCCCAAAAATTGGAAAAATACAAGACTTCTAGGAGCGCAACACATGCTCAGAAAAGTGGGCAGAAAGGTGAAAAAATGAGTGTTTTTGACCCTCTTGGGGCGTCAAGAAAACTCCAATTGAGATGAAATTTGGTGAGCATACTCCTATAGTGATGGGGAATCCAAAAATGTAAACCTCTCCTCATGAATATTCCCTGAGAAAAGGCACAACACAGGGGGTGCTGCACTCTTAGGGGTCAAAATTTGGAAAAAACAAAAAGTTGTCGAAATTGCCTCAAATTTGGTAGGTAGATGCCTCATGGGTCCTTGGAGACCTGCCAAAAATATTGGGCCAAAATAATAAGCCTAGCTTGGACCGTTTCATATTTTGGTGCATGGCACTCATTTAGGGCAGTTTTGAGTTTTCTCCTCACAAAGTGGTTTCTTTGTTCACAATGCCCAGTCATTCTCCTTTGCAATGTAAGAGGTGCCTTGATAATTTCTTGGTACATTTTTGTCTTCATGAATGTCCTCTTATTCATTATTTGACCCATTGTTTTCATTGTCTTTCCTATGGTCTTTATCTCTAATTTCAAACTCTATTTCATAACTTGTATCATCTGCACTTTTGCTATGTTCATTGCCTTTAGAATTTGTCCCTTCACCATTATGCATACTGTCCTTTTGGCTGAGTTCTTCTTCACTATTTGGTCCATTACTTACTCCTTTTCCTTGTTGTTTACCTTTGTCTTTCATTGGAGTTGAGGAGGAGTGCATGGCCCCTTGCTCTTTGGAGGCAGCAAAAACATGCATCTCTCCTCTTTGATAGGTAAAGGTGAAAGGGGCAACAAGTTTTACTTGCAAAGCTTGATCACTAGTGAGCTTAGGAATATTTTGATCCTCATGGATGATCTCTGTTTGTACATATCCCTTACCTTGTATTTGGCTACCCCTTTGACAAGCATCCTCACTATCATTTATACCACCATCACTATCAACATATTTAGGATTGTCCCTCTCTATTTTTGGAATGTTAGAGGCGCTCTGATCCTTGTTGGGCACATATTTATTTCCATGATTGTCTTTGTTTAGTTGACTGTTTTCCCCTTGAGAGGCTACCTCTCCTTGGTCATCATCATTCTTCTTTTCTTCTTCTTTAAAATCTATTTTTGTCCCATAATATTCATCATTTTCGACACCTTCATCATCTTTTTCAAGTTTTCCTTGCTGCCTTTAACACCAACTTTTAAAATTTCTTAGCGACCTTATCCTCTTAGAAAACCAAGCATAGATGATGAAAGTCGAAAATACCTTTTTTAAAATATTCTTCAGAGCATAAAAAATGGCATTTTCAAAGCTTGTTGGCGAGTCGGCCAGTCCTGAACATCTTTTCGTGTAGTGTTGTACATCAGTGGCAGGAGCGCAGCACTGTGAGCAGTCCTGAACGCAAATTCGGGTGTTGGTTTGCAAATAGTGGCAGGAGCACAACACCGAGCAGCTCTGAACATTGCATCGGGTGAAGGTGTTGAGGCAGTAGCAGGAGCACAGCACCTAGGCGGCCCAGGCACTGGTCTGTGGCTTTGTGCAGGGCTGCATGCCCTTGACAAAGAACAACAAAGTTGGTTGGCCAGGCTGCTCAGGCGATTGAATGCTATGGTAGGAACGCAACACATTTGGTCAAGGCTCCATGTCGTTTCAAGCCTCCCTTCCTGTACGTCGGGCCAAGCTGCAAGAGCGTAGCGCCAACCTACAAGCATGCAACATGCAGAATAAAAATGCACAAGAGGCAGTTATAGGAGTGTAACACCCTTCTACAGGAGTGTAGCACACTGAATGTTTTGCCTGAGGACTCCATCAGAAAACTGAAAACCCTCACTGCATCTTTTAAATGAGAAAATGAGCAGGAAGTTTTTGTGTTTTAGTGTTTTATACCCTCTTTTGAAAGAATTAAACTTTAAAAAACCCACTTTTATAAGGTTCATTTTGCACCTTTTTCCTTTCGAAAATGCTTTTTGGAGCTATCCTTAAAATTCTTTTAAAACCCCTTTTGACCACTGTCTCTTTTGAATTTAGACAATTGGTTAGATCCATGATGATCCTTTGTTGGTGAGAATCATTTGTTAGGGAGATTTAGAAATCATATTTGCCTCCTTTAGATATTTTGAATACGTTGTTGACTGTTTATTTGTGAGAAAACAAATTTTTCAGGTGGTTTTTTATCTCCTTCAGTGAAGTGGCATATAGTGCCCATAATCTGTCTCCCTAGATCTTTTTAGAATACTGATCTTACCCTTGATGTAGTGGAGTTGATGCTTGTTTTCCAAACATAGAAGATAGTTGGAAAACTCTTGAAACCATCATCTCTTGATGAAGGAGGTTTCTTTGTCACTGTCTATGACCAACCTGTCTAGTTTCCCAACTTCTAAACCTTTTAGATATGTTCAGAAAAAAAAAGAGTTTGCCTTCAAATCTCTCAAAGAGACACTTATTTAAACTCATCACTCATGCCTAAAAGCCTTTAATGATCATTTGGAGGGTTTGAGGAGTTCTTTAGCCTTTGTAACCGAAGTGTTGCTCCATTTCTTGGTCAACTCAGTCATACATTTTTAATTCCCAATAAACACACACCTACTGCTTTCTTCTAGGTTGTCAGTGTTTTGTTGTGCTGGTCCTTCTTTCCTATCTTACCTCCTATTCTTATATGATAGGTTTTTGGTCCTCTTTGCAAGAATGTGATTTAACGGCAACTGTCCCTCTTTCAGCCTCATGCTTGAGGCCAATTTAACCTTTTAGTGATCTCTTTTAGTAATGTGTAGTGTTTCTTGTGTGCCACTACCATTTTAGATTTTGCACAAACCTTTTGATGGGCAGCACTTCACCACATTTTATCATGGGATCATGATATTCCCTATAGACTTCAGCTTGTTGTATCATTTTACCAGTTGTGGATGTCTTCATTAGCTCTTTAGGTCTCCTTCCATCCCTTTGTTACGTTGTTTGACCAATTACCAAGCATTCTTTGTAGAAATTCTTGGACATGGTATATTGTTCTTCATGGTCACTGCCTTGGGTACCTTCATTGGTTGGCCCTTTGTCATCATTTTCTTGCCTCTGCAAAACAACTTTAAACCATGTTTCTTGACTTTCTTTGCCATTCTTGTCACCGTAATTTTTGTTTTCCTCATTTATTTCATAGGCCTTCTCACTATTGTTTTCTTTTTTATCTTCCTCTCCCTCACTATGTCCTTTATTTGCATCATATGCCTCCTCACCATTGTCTTCATATGTATTCTTGTCACTCTCATTTTCTTCACCATAAGACCCATTGTTTTGGCCTTTTTTCTCATTATGGGGCTCATTAGTTTCAACTTTTTTTCTTCCTTATCAACACAGTCATATTTTTCATTGCCTTTATTAGTTTCTTCTTGGCTATCTCCCTCTCTTCCACCTTCCTCTTCTTCACTTTTCCTTTCATTTTCATCATCCTTTCCTTCACTGTTTTCTTCTTTTTCATCACTACTTTTTTCCATATTTAAAATTTATTAGTGGCCTTATCTATAGAAATCCATGAATATGGAATAAAGTTTTAAAATACCTCTTGAAGCTCTTCCACAACAGAAGAAAAATCTCAAAAAAACCATGTGGGCAGATTCAGGTCACTCCTTAACATGAAATCATGTAGAAGCTACAAAACAGTGACAGGAGCGCAACACACTTTGTTTAGCGTTTGAAGTAGTGGTAGGAGCATAGAAAACTTCCTTCATCATCTAAAATAGTGGTAGGAGTGCAGCATAGTGGTAGGAGCGTAGCACAATGGCAGGAGCGCAACACCAAGTCTAATTTATATGGGAAAAAATTTCTAGGAGCACAGTTCATAAATAGAAATTTTTGAAGCAGTTTTTTGGAAGCCTTCCTGATGTCAGAATTGGGTCCGTGATAGCTCGTTAGAAATATTAACTTGTGTAGTTTCCAAATATACCATTTTTTCCTGATTGAAGTTGATTTCCCTTGTCAAAAGTTGATTTTCACATGACTATTCAAAAAGTGTTGAGTGATGGTGCAGAAATGCAGAGTGCTGGTGCAGACAACTTTTGGAGGCCTTATGCAACTCCAAATTGAACTCATGATATATTATTGGAAATATATTAAGGTGAAATTGTCATTTGATCCATCCATAAAGTTATTTGGACACTCCAATTGTGAGAAAACCTGGTTTTCCCAAGGTCACTCCAGCAGTGCAGAAATTCTCCCATGACACCTGTATTTTTTACATTTCTCCCAAACCATGATACCTGTGTAAACAATGAAGGATTTTTTTCTTATTGGCCTTAGGAGGGATATAAAACTCTCTCACATTTTCCAAATTCATCTCTATTTCACTAGAAACATATTTTTAAGCAAAACTTGCCCTAGGTGTGGAAAATGACTTGGCCATCGGAATGAATACTTGGAAAATGATGGAGGCATGATGTTTATGAATTTGCATGGCTTCATTATTTATGATATGACCTACCATATGGATATTCTTCTCTTATGCCTCATTTCCATAGCAAACCCTAGCTTAGTTGGAAGAGGAAAATAGGGTTTGGTGTAGGGGATTTAGGACTGCCTTGTAGAGGGAATGGAATGAAGGGGTTAAGGGTTGTATAAATTCTTGGGGAAATTTTGGGGGATAGGGATAGATGTTAGGGAGTCGGGGAAAGTGGAATTTCAAGTATTGAGTGACGGTAATGGGTCCTAAAGGCGAAAACACGGGCCTAGTCTTAAAAAGTATCAAATTGTGGCCATATACTAGATTTTGGTATAAAAATGATGAATTTGAGGGATAGGAGTGATGGGGAGTGTTTATGAAAGTATATTAAGGATATGAGGAGTTGTAAGAGCATCAAGATACAAGCCTTGTTTATTTTTAACAATGGAGGTCATGCAACCAAGAAAAAATTCCTTTAAAAGCCCTAGATGGACAATGGAGGAGTTAGGCAAAAAAAAATAAAGGGTTGACGCCAAAGGTGACACAAAAAAGACAAAATGAGTGACATGAACCCATGATGGGTATTTTGGGATGGGTGAGCTGAGCATTAACATGATGGGATGATGAAATAGTGAACAAATTATCTTAAGGATAACAAAAGTAGTGAGATTTCTAGAACTCACAATGTTCATGAACTTTGTTTCTAGAAATTTGGAACCGGTACTTAGTCATCTCCAGATACTGAAAATTATGGATGACTAACAATGGCTCCACTTGGGGAGGGCAGATCCTTTTTAGGAGGTGTCTAGAACTTTCAAATCTCTGGCTTGATGGAGACTAGTGCCTCATCCATGGGGCATATTTTTACCTCTTTTCTCTTTTTGATGCTTTCTTTGAAGCTATGATCTCAACAATCTGAAAGACATGATTAGCTCAAATCCATATCTACCTACCCAACCTACTTGCCTAAAATTTTTTCTTCTTTAGGTGCATTTGGAATAGCAACCTTGACATCTTCTTGTTTTTTTGAAAGAAAAATAAACTATCTATTTCTAACTTATTTCTTCCTGGAGCTCAGATTACACTAATGAACTCCTTTGATTCTCTACCTATTCTATTTGACTGTCAAGATTAAGAAATATGACAGAATTCATTCTCTAAGATATTTGACAAGAAATTTAAAGCATGAATTGAACTAGGATTAGGCATCTGATTCATCATGAGTTGTGGCATTTGAGACAAGCTACACACAAACATTATTTTTGTATAATGAAAAACTAGAAAATATGAGGGTTATGATTCAGAATTTGTTAGGCATCCCTATCTTTTCTCTTTGGTTTAGATTTAAGCATGTGGAAGAAGTATCTTTCTACCTGATCAACCTTTTGATAAGTCAAGCTTGAATAATTTGACAAGAATTCTTTCACTAAATTATCAACAATAAATTGAAAACATGTTCAACCATGATTAAGCTATATGACTGAACAATAACTTCTTTCAGAACAAGAAGTGGCATTTAGGCTTGCACACTTTCAGTATCACTATTTTTTGGGTATCATGGGGCTGTACCTTATTATAAAATATGCCCTCTTTTTCATTTTTTCTTTGTTTTTTACTTTTTCTCTGTTTTTGGTAAAAGCAATATAAAACTAAAGGTAGAAATATGCTCATAGTGCTGAGCTTATTTTCTTTCCCATCTATCCTAATCTAAACTATACATGATATATATTCAACTAGTGAACTCCCTTTTCCAATACAACCAGTCAAGCTGATGATTCCATGAGGGATATTGGTTTAACTCTTTGATGGTTTTGAGAGAATCAAAAGGCCACTCCCACCTTACTTGTGTTTCAAAGGTAGTGCCTAAACCTTTCTTTATACCTTGCATCAAAATTTTCTAGACATTATTTACTCCTTCTAAAAATGCCTTTAACAAATCAACAAAGGGATCTTGAAGCAATATCTGAATGTGAAGATTTGGTAAATAAGCTTGATCCAGGACTGCTTCTTCTTCCACTTGGCTATTCTTGAGACTCTTTTGGGAAATAAAATCCACCTCTTCCTCATGCTCATCTGAACTGGTAGAATCATCATATATTATAGTGTTATCCTTTAGAAAACCTGATATGCCCTGATTAAGTGGGCTGAATTTAGTGTGAAGGCCATCATGTTGATTAGTAAGAGTATTTATTGGCAATAAATCTTTTTGAGAAAGAAGTGAAACAACTTTTATGAGATTGTAAACTTCCAAGCCTTCATCTACAATTGGAAATTCAATGGGACTTGGTGGCTACTCATCTAGAGCTGAGGAAAGTTCTTTGTCATACATGATTTCCTCAACCATTTCCGGAGAAGGTTTCTCATCGAAAACTTGCTCAAGGAGTTCATCACCCTCCTCAATATGAACATTAAAGCCGAAAGACTGTTGATTTCCAATTATGTGAAAGTTATTTCTAATGGGCTAAAGCGAAGCAGAGAAAAGATTCAGAGACTCTTCACTTACTTCTAAACTTTCAAGGCTTTCCTCATAATTGTCATAGGTGACCTGTCTTAGCTGATTGCTACTTTAAATCTGATGATAGTGAACTTCATCCCACAAAACAACTGTTGATCTCTCTGCAAGTTTAGCTTCTATTTGGATAACATCGTCATCATCAGATTTATCAAAATTTGGAGAATTATCGACGTAAATAATTTCACCAATCAAACATATTGGGTTACCATTTTGTTCTTCTTTGAAATGATCTACAAGTTTACTTTCTGATTTATGGTAGATGGCATTAGTAGGAGGAGGAACATAATTTTTGTGTTCACATGAAGGTTTAGAGGCTGGCTGTGTGTTTATTATCTGATTTATTTCCTCTTTAGTTAAAGGAGGAGGTATTTTTATCTTCCTCTCGATAATACTACAACAATTCTCTTTCTCTTTTGAAGGCTAGTTTTGAGGCTGAATGTCTTCTTGAGCCTCACTTAGAAGAGATGGTGAACCATCACTTGTGCCTTCAGAGAGATCCTATGGGTTTTCCTCTATTTCTTGATTGGGTTATTCCTCAACTAACTCCTCTAGGCTGTCATGATAGCTACCTTGAGAATGAAATGCATGGAGTTCTTCTAATAAATCTTCAAGATGCCAATTTCCTAAATATTTATCAATTTTCACAAGGTATTGTATAAGGTCTTCAGATTGATCATAGTAATTTTCAACTAATGATAGAGATGGAAAATATCCTATATAGTGTTTATAAAATACCTTGTGGAAATCCTTCAAAGAAAACAAGATGCCAGGTTCTATCCATTCATACCAATTTCTTGCCTTACCTTCTAGTGTTACCATAAAAATTTTCATGAGGCAATCTTTGTGCCATTCAAATTTTAACCTCCATATGTGTATATGAGAATTGATGAGATGTAACAAAGGGTTATAAAATTTTTCATCTAGAAATATAGGTAGGTTTTTCATCCAATTTATTTCAGGGATTTTGTGTGGGAATCCAGGGATATGATCTCAACTCATTGGAGCATATCTCCTCTGTATCCTTGGATCCATGTTGTAATTCAGAAAGGGTCACTGAATCCTTTCAACCAGTCTAGAGTTCTCTAGTAGTGGAGTCTTCTGGTCTATTGAGGGTTGTGGAGTCGCCAGGTGGAAGATTTGAACTTTTATTTCGACCATCAACATGATTGGGATTGCTCAATGCATTCCCAGGGGGGTCTGTGAGAACTTAGTGGAGTAGTAGACCTACTGGAGGCTAGTGCAGTCTCCAGGTGGATATTTTTTGTTGTTTTAAGGATGTATGTTTATTGTCCACCACCAATAACTAATAAAAAACCAATCTAGGGATGTTTTTGGGGTTTTCTGAGTTTCCTTTATGTAGCCCTGAGGTTTGTATGAGTTTCTTGCAGCTGAGTCATCATTTTTCTAGGATGGTAAAACAACCAAATTCTACTCTTTAGTTGAAAATTTGAGTTTTCTATGATCTTACTGAGATTTGACAGATCCTAGGGGATACCTAGGATGTTTTTGACTCAAGGTCCCACCGTGATCGCAATTATGTTAGTGAGTGGTGGGATAAATCGACAAGATAGTTTTCTTAAGGGCTTCTGAAATGTTTAGGGAAGTCTAATTTTGTTTCTTACTCAAGGTCCCACCAAGATAGCCATTATGTTAGTGAGCAGTGGGATAAATCCAAAATATAGTTTTCTTAAGG
This sequence comes from Pinus albicaulis, assembly GCA_034641835.2. Taxonomy (NCBI): domain Eukaryota; kingdom Viridiplantae; phylum Streptophyta; class Pinopsida; order Pinales; family Pinaceae; genus Pinus; species Pinus albicaulis. The sequence goes on along the minus strand of CM076576.1, from coordinate 214,610,719 downwards.
GATTCTAAAAGGTTTAGGGAAGTCTAAGTTTGTTTCTTACTAAGAGTCCCACCGTGATCACCATTATGTTAGGGTCCTGTGATTTGGTAGATTGATAAACCAAATGACAAGGTAACATCAGACCACTCTTTGGACTCCTAGGACCTAGCCTTCTTGGACTCAGAGAGGGCCCTCTCTATTATGTGAAGGATGTGAACTTGTTTGCTTTGAATAATTGATTTTAGGCTAGTTGTTTAAGTATAGTTTGTTTGTTTGTTTTGGGTTGGGGTAAGATGATCAAGTAGGATAGGTGGAAAGAGAGATGATCAAATCAATAGGGATATGGGGTCATATGAAGTCAAGAGTGTCTAAATGATGAAAAGGGTGTACTGCAAGGCTGATTTAGCAAGGTTAATGGATCCTTTGGGTGATGTATGGGGTGTAATGAACATTAAGTTTAGGAAAAACTAAGAGGTATTAACAACATATAGTCTGAAGCAACAACTCATGAGGTAGGGAAAACCATTAATATCTATGAACAATACTCAAACTGATAAACATATAAGATGAACATTCCAGTGAAACATAGAAGCATAAGAACTCCTAACTTTAGAAATTCACCTTTAGCTTTTAGGGAAAACACATAAGATAAAAAAATAACTTAATTTATGGAGAGGGAACTCATAAACAAAATATTTCAAGCTATTTTGAAGTATGAAATAAGTTGGTAAGCCTAGACAAAGGGCAAGATCGAATGAGACCTCTTTGACTTAACCTATTCAATCAATAATCCATAGAAAGGCTTCAAAATAGGGTTTTGAGAACTTCAAATAAGCAAGGCATATCGTGAATCATACTTGTAAGATAGCATATTAGCCATTCATGAAACAAAAACAAATTTTAGTGGACCTAAGGAGCAGTCAATAATTCCTTAAGATGGCTAAAAGAGAAAACATCAAAGCTAAAGCAAACAAGAGGTTTGAGGTGCCTCCATGAGCAGGTCTCAACGTATAATTTTTTGATCTATAACAACCAAGAAGAATGAAACATAAATAAGTACAATAAAAAACTTAACAAAGAAATAAAACATCACCATTCACCAAGCTATGGAATCTTGCAAACATGCTTCTCTATCATCAAGCCAAGCAAGCCATTCATCCACTTCACAAGACCAATATCTTCTCCAAGCTCATAAAACCATGTATTGCTCTTAAAAAAATAAAGTACCAATTGTTTACAATACATACTCATGCCTTATATAAAAAATAAGGAGAGGAGAGCCTACTAGAGCATCTAGAAGCCCATTTTCCAAAGAGAAATATCTTAAGTTGTCCTTGAGGCTTTGCAAAGCCCAAGGCACAAAAATATATAACAAAATATCTTTTCCGACTATAAATGGAAATAACATTGAATTTTAGGCCTGACATGCCGAAGAAAACTTGCCAAACACACATTCTTCCCATTCAGTTATAGGAGCGCAGCACACTATGTGGAACTCTGAAATTCTGCTAGGAGAGCAACACCAAAATAGGCCCTTTTGCAGTGGTGTTTTGGAGGCCTTCCCGATGTCGGAAAAGGCTCTTTTATGGCTCCTTGGAAATCTATGGAAGTATAATTTCCAGATATACCTTTAATTCTTCAATATAACCTATACAAGTTTCCCAAAAAGTGGAAAAATCAAAGACTGCTATAAGCGCAACACATGCTCAGAAAAGTGGGCAGAAAGGTGAAAGAATGAGTGTTTTTGACCCTTTTGGGGGGTCAAAACAACTCCAATTGAGTTGAAATTTGGTGAACATACTCCTATAGTGACGGGGAATCCAAAAATGTAAACGTCTCCTCATGAAAATGTCGTGAGAAAAAGTGCAGCACAAGGGGTGTTGCGCTCCTAGGGGTCAAAATTTGGAAAAAAACAAAAAGTTGTCCAAACTGCCTCAAATTTGGTAGGTAGATGCCTCATGGGTCCTTGGAGACTTGTAGAAAATATTGGGACAAAATAATAATCCTAGCTTGATATTTTTCATCTTTTGGTTCCAGGACCTCATTTTGGGCAGTTTTGAGGTTTTTCCTTGCAAAGTGGTTTCTTTGTTCATAGTTCCCAATCATTCTCCTTTGAAATGTAAGAGGTGCCTTGATCATTTCTTGGTACATTTTTGTCTTCATGAATGTCCTCTTCTTCATTATTTGACCCACTTTTTACACTGTCTTGCCTATGGTCTTTATCTTTAATTTCAAACTCTATTTCATAACTTGTATCATTTACACTTTTGTTATGTTCACTTCCTTCAGAATTTGTCCCTTCACCATTATGCATACTCTCCTTTTGGCTGAGTTATTCTTCACTATTTGGTCCATTATTTACTCCTCTTCCTTTTTGTTTACCTTTGTCTTTAATTGGAGTTGAGGAGGAGTGCATGAATCCTTTCTCTTTGGAGGCAGTAAAAACATGCCTCTCTCCTCTTTGATAGGTAAAGGTGAAAGGGGCAACAAGTTTTACTTGCAAAGCTTGATCACTACTGAGCTTAGGACTGTTTTTCTCCTCATGGATGATCTGTGTTTGTACGTCTCCCTTACCTTGTTTTTGGCTACCCCTTTGACAAGCATCCTCACTATCCTTTATACCACCATCACTATCAACATCTTTAGGAATATCCCTCTCTATTTTTGCAATGTTAGAGGTGCTATGATCCTTGTTAGGCACATATTTATTTCCATGACTGTCTTTGGTTAGTTGAATGGTTTCCCCTTGAGAGACTGCCTCTCCTCGTTCATCATCATTCTTCTTTTCTTCTTCTTTAAACTCTGTTTTTGTCGCATGACCTTCATCATTTTCAACACCTTCATCATATTTTTCAAGTTTTCCTTATTTCCTTTAAAACCAACTTTTAAAATTTCTTAGCCACTTTATCCTCTTAGAAAACCAAGAATAGATGATGGAAGTCGAAAATAGCTTTTTTAAAATATTCTTCATAGCAGAAAAAATGGCTTTTTCAAAGCTTGTGGGCAAGTTGGGCGGTGTTGAATGTATTTTTGTGCAGTGCTGCATGCCTGTGGCAAGAGCGCAACACTGCAGGTAGTCTTGAACGAAAACTCAGGCGTTGGTTTGCAAATAGTGGCAGGGGCGCAACATCGAGCAAATTTGAACGTTGTGTTAGGTGGAGGTGTTGATGCAGTGGCAAGACTGCAACACTTGGGTGGCCCGGGTGCTGATATGTGGCTTTGAGTAGAGCTGCATGCTAGGCAGGGCTACACGCCCTTGACAAATCACAACATAGTTGGTTTGACGGGAAACTCAGGCATTCGAATGCTATGGTAGGAATGCAGCACCTCCGAGCAAGGATGCACGCCATTTCAGGCCTCCCTTACTATACAATAGGCCAAGGTGCAAGAGCATAGTGCCAACCTATAGGCACAAAACACGCAGAAGAAAAATGCACAGGAGGCAGCTATAGGAGTGCAACACACTAATTTTTTTTCCCAAGGCCTCCGACAGAAAACTAAAAACTCTCACTACACATTTTAAATAAGAACATGAGCGGGGAGTTGCTGTGTTGTAGTGTTTTATACCCTCTTTTGAAATAATTAAACTTTAAAAAGTCCACTTCTCTAAGGTTCATTTTACACCTTTGTCCTTTTGACAATTCTTTTTGGAGTTGTCTTTAAAAGTATTTTAAAACCCCTTTTTACCACTATCTCTTTTGAATTTATACAATTGGTTAGATCCATGATGATCCTTTGCTGGTCAGAATCATTTGTTAGGGCGATTTAGAAATCATGTTTACCTCCTTTAGATATTTTGAATATTCCCTTGACTGTTTGTTTGTGAGAAAATAGATTTTTGAGGTGGTGTTTTATCTCCTTTAGTGAAGTGGCATATAGTGCCCATAATCTGTCTCCCTAGATCTTGTTAGAATACTCATATTACCCTTGATGTAGTGGAGTTGATGCTTGTTTTCCAAACTTAGAAGTTAGTTGGAAAACTGTTGAAACCATCTGTTGTTGATGAAGGAGGTTTCTTTGTCGCTGTCTATGATGAACCTGTCTATTTTCCCAACTTTTGAACCTTTTAGGGATGTTCAAAAAAACAAATAAGTTTTCCTTCAAAGCTCTCAAAGAGACACTTATTTAAACTCATCACTCATGCCTAAAAGCCTTCAATGTTCATTTGGAGGGTTTGAGGAGTTCTTTATTCTAGGTTGTCAGTGGTTTGTTGTGATAGTCCTTCTTTCCTATCTTACCTCCTATTCTTATCTGATACCTTTTTGGTCCTCTTTGCAAGAATGTGAATTAAGGAAAGTTATCCCTGTTCCAGCTTCATGCTTGAGGCTAATTTAACCTTTTAATGATCTCTTTCAGTGATGTGTAGTGTTTCTTATCTGCCACTATCTTTTTAGATTCTGCACAGACCTTTTGATGGGAAGCATTTCACCACATTTGATCATGGGATCATGATCTTTCCAGTAGAATTTCGCTTTATGTATCAATTTACTAGCTATGGATGTCTTCATTAGCTCTTTAGGTCTCCTTCCATGCCTATGTTATGTTTTTTGACCAATTACCAAGCATTCTTGTAGAAATGCTTAGACATGGTATATTGTTCTTCATGGTCACTACCTTAGGTACCTTCATTGGTTGACCCTTTGTCATCATTTTCTTGCCTATGGAAAACAACTTTAAACTCTGTTTCTTGACTGTCTTTGCCATTCTTGTCACCGTTATTTTTATTTTCCTCATTTCTTTTATAGGCCTCCTCACTCTTCTTTTATTTTTTATCATCCTCTCCCTCACTATGTTCTTCAGTTGCATCATATGCCTCCTCACCACTACCTTCATATGTATTCTTTTCACTGTCATTTTCTTCATCATAAGACCCATTTTTTTGGCCTTTTTTCTCATTATGGGGCTCACTAGTTTCAACTATGTTTTCTTCCTTATCAACACAGTCATATTTTTCATTACCTTTGTTAATTTCTTCTTGGCTATCTCCCTCTCTGCCACCTTCCTCTTCTTCACTTTTCCTTTCATTTTCATCATCCTTTCCTTCACTATTTTCTTCTTTTTCATCAATGATTTTTGCTATCTTTAAAATTTCTTAGTGGCCTTATCTTTAGAAAGCCATGGGTATGCAAGAAAAGTTTAAAATACCTCTTGAAGCACCTCCACAGTAGAAGAAAAAACTCAAAAAAACCTTGTGGGCAGAGTCGGGTCACTCCTAAATGTGAAATCGTTTAGAAGCTGCAAAATAGTGGCAAGAGTGCAACACACTTTGTTCAACGTTTGAACCAGTGGCAGGAGCGTAGCACAATAGTAGGAGCGCAACATAGTTTCAGGAGCACAACACACTTCGTTAAACATCTAAAGCAGTGGAAAGAGTGTAGCATAGTGGCAGGAACGCAGCAACAAGTGTAATTTATATGGGAAAACTTTCCAGGAGCACAACGCAGAAACAGGGCTTTTTCCAGCAGTGTTTTAGAAGCATTCCCGATGTCATAATTGGGCCCGTGATAGCTCGTTGAAAATATTAACCTGTATAATTTCCAAATATACCATTTATTTCCTAATTAAAGTTGATTTTAATTGTAAAATGTTGATGTTCCCAAAACTGGTCAAAAAGTGTTGAGTGATGGTGCAAAAATGCAAAGTGCTGGTGTAGACAAATTTTGGAAGCCTTCCACAACTCCAAATTGAGATCATGATAGCTCATTAGAAATATATTCAAGTCTAGTTGTCATTTGACCCATCCTGAAAGTCATTTGGACACTCCATCTATGAGAAAAACAGATTTTCCCAAGGTCACTCTAGCAAGTGGAGAAATTCTCCCGTGACACCTGTATTTTTGAAATTTCTCCCAAACCATGATACCTATGTCAAAAATGAAGGATTTTTTTCTTATTGGAATTATTATGGAAAAAAACCTCTCTGACTGTTTCCAAATTCATCTCTATTTGGCCAGAAACATATTTTTATGTAAAACTGGCCCTAGGTGTGGCAAATGACTTGGCCCTCGAAATGAATTCTTGGAAAATGATGGAGGCATGTGTTTATGAGTTGTAATGGCTTCATGATTGTTGATATGACCTACCATATGGATATTCTTCTCTTATGCCCCCTTTCCATAGCAAACCCTTGCTTACTTGGAAGAGGAAAATAGGGTTTGGTGTAGGGGATTTAGGACTGCCTTGTAGAGGGAATGGAATGAAGGGGTTAAGGGTTGTATAAATTCTTGGGAAAATTTTTGGGGTAGGGATAGATGTCAGGGAGTAGGGGAAAGTGGAATTTCAAGGATTGAATGAGGGGAAGGGGTCCAAAAGGGCAAAACACATGCCTAGTCTTAAAAAGTATCAAATTACGGCCATAGACTAGGTTTTGGTAGAAAAATGATGAATTTGAGGGATAGGAGTGATGGGGAGTGTCTATGAAGGTATATTAAGGATACTAGGAGTTGTAAGAGCATCAAGATAAAAGCCTTGTTGATGTTTAACCATGGAGGTCATGAAACCAAGAAAAAATGCCTTTAAAATCCCTAGATGGACAATGGAGGAGTTAGGCAAAACAAAATAGAGGGTTGAGGCCAAAGGTGACACAACAAAGACAAACTGAGTGACATGAGATCATGATGGGTCTTCTGGGATGGGTGAGCTAAGGATTTGTTAAGTCCCTATATTACTAGTATAGTCCCTTATTGTTGTTAGTGTAACCCCCTTATTGTTTTTGTTGTACCCCTGTAACCACCATATTGTTATTATTGTGCACTTAAATTATTATTGTTAGGTCGGCTAGGATTATATTTTGGCCCCATGGACTCCCATATATAGAAATGAGGTTTTTTCATTTGTATCATCCAAGAATTTTTCATTCATATAATGTATTGGAGGTTGCACCCTCGAATTACCTTTTTTCTAAGGCGTGGATATCTCTTTTGTTCTATTTTTGGTGTTGGTTTCACAACATTTGGTATCAGAGCTTGGGATTCTAGGGTTTTGCTGCTCCAAATAGGTCATCGTGGAATTTTCACTATATATTTTTTTCTACGAAGTTTCAGAATCTGAAATTATTAAATTGTAAAGCTAAAATTCTGAGGAACATCTTCGCAAAATTTCAGAGCTTGGTGTGCAACAAGTTGGGAGATATGATCTATGGAAGTTAGGTCCTTTTCAGGCTCCCAAATCTCATCTCAAAGAGGTGATCGTGGGAAAATATTCATAAATATCTCTCTGAGAATCAGATTGGAATTATGTAAAAAGTCACTAGAAGTACACAGAATTTAGTTTCTTGTATATAAAGTTTATATAAAAAGGAGAAAACAATAAGACGTGGCAATTCGTACAAGTTCGCTCTATTGAACCAGTCCATAATTAGGTCATTGTGGGAGATTGGACATAACCTTGTCTTGAAGAATCCAAATCAGGTCAAACCTATGACATTCCAAGGAATCTTCAGAGGGCTACTACAAGGCGGAATTTTAGATATTGAGGATTTTCAAGTATAGAGATAAGTCAATTTCAATATAAAGCTCCTCAAAAGCAATAAATAGGTGTGTATTTGGTTTTTAAAATTGCATAACGTTTGTTTGAAAAAGCAGTTTGAAGTGATTCCAAGGGCATATTTTAGAATTTTTATCAGTATTGGGTTCTATAATGCCTCCAAAAAATAATTCTATACCCATTAAGCCCTCAAAAATCTATACTATGACGCATGAAGAGGAAGAATTGCAGTATGATATATCAAAATTATGGTACCAAGTGAAACAAATTTTGATCTTACGAAGAGAAATTGAAGATGACATAGATGGTTTAAAAGCATAAATTGAGGCTAATTTGGATGGTTTGACGGATCAAATAATAGCTAATATGAATGATAAATTAGTGGAAGATCACATCGAGAATCAACAACAAGTTCTCCAACTCTCAAAGGATAACCTAACTTTGGTGCAGAATCTAATGAAACAACAAGAAGATCAACATCACATCGAAAGATGTTCTGAAGTAGCATAGAAATAAGAACTCAACAAGTACGATCAATTTCAAAGTATCTCAACAAGTGGAAGAACCTTCCTGTAGAATATTCCACATGGAAGGATGAGAATTTTATACAGAAGCATCAAGAAATAATCAAGCGTTGAGGAAAACACTTGTTTGAAGGAGAGGGGCATGTTAGGTCCCTATATTACTAGTATAGTCCCTTATTCTTGTTAGTGTAACCCCCTTATTGTTAGTTTTGTACCCCTGTAACCCCCATATTGTTATTATTTTGCCCTTAAATTATTATTGTTAGGTCGGCTAGGATTACTTTGTGGCACCACTAGGATTACATTGTGGCCCCATGGACTCCTATATATAGAAAGGAGGTTTTTCCATTTGTATCATCCAAGAATTGTCATTCATGTAATGTATTGGAGATTTCCCCTTCGAAGTGGCTTGTTTCTAAGGTGTTGATATCTCTTTTCGTCTATTTTTGGAGCTAGTTTCACAACAACATTGACATGATGGGATGGTGAAATAGTGAAAAAAATTATCTTAAGGATAATTAAGGTAGTGAGATTTCTAGATCTCACAATGTTCATGAACTTTTTTTCTAGAAATCTAGAACCGATACTTAGTCATATTCAGATAATGAAAATTATGGATGAATAATAATAGGCTGAATATATTTGTTCATGTTCCATCAGCTTTCTTGACTCATAAGCCATTATCTTACCTTTCTTGAGATAAAACTGCCCCAACTCCCTCCTTACAAGCGTCTGTACAAAATTCAAATTATTTATTGGGGTTAGCTACCCTCAACACTAGTGCAGTGGTCAGTATATGCTTTAACCTCTAACAACTATTTTTGCACTCATCAGTCTACTTATAGACTTTTTCTTTTCTCTACAAGGGCGTAATTGGCAAAGAATTTCTGGAGAATCCTTCAATAAATCTTTGATAGTACCCAGCCAATCCCATAAAGGATCGAATATCTGCCACATTTTGGCATACCCACCATTCCATGATTGTCTTTATTTTCTTTGGATCAACAAAAATCACTTCTACTGAAATAACATGGCCTAAGTACTAGACTTCTGTTTTGGAGAAATCACAGTTCCTAAATTTAGCGTACAACTCGTGTTTTATTAACATTTCCAAGACAATCCTTAAATGTTCCCTATGTACTTCCTGATTTTTAGAATAGATTAAAATGTCATCTATGAATATAAGTACAAATTTATCCATGAAGGGATGAAATATACCATCCATTAAACTCATAAAGGTTGCTGGTGCATTTTTTAACCCGAAGGGTAACACCACAAATTCATAATCACCGTACCTGGTACGGAAAGAAATCTTGCATATATCTTCATCATTGATTCGGATCTGGTGATATCCAGATCTTAAATCTATTTTAAAAAACACTATGACCCCCTTCACCTGATTGAATAGATCATCAATCCTTGGTAAAGGATATTTATTCTTGACCGTTAACTTGTTGAGCTGTCTATAGTCCATGCACATTCACATGGTTCCGTCCTTCTTAACAAACATCATTGGTGCTACCCAAGTGGACCCACTTGGACGAATATATCCTTTGTCTAGCAGTTATTGTAACTGCATTTTTAATTCAGTTAATTCTAGAACACTCATTCTGTAAGGAGCCCTTGAAAAAAGTGATCCTCACGACATTAGCTCAATGGTAAAATCAATATCTCTTCTTGGTGGTAATCCAGGGATATTTTCTGGAAATACATCCATAAAATATTCTACCACTGGTATGTTTTCCATCATAGGTGTTTTTTTCCTTGGAATTGGCATATCCTACCTGGATGGCATAAATCTAACATCCCTTCTACATAGACTTATTCATCTGGGATGTTGTAATAGGACGTAGCTATAGGGGTTTCTTGATTCCCTGAATTTCCTTGTGTGTTCCATCTTGCATTATGTAATAATGATATTTTCCTTGCAGTCCACTAAGGTCCAATGTTTTTCTAACCAATCCATATGCAACAAAACATCATAGGAGCCTAATGGTAGTATGTTCAAGTCTACATTTAATTGTTGCTCTGAAATTTCCAAAGTATAGTTTGGAAATTTCGTAGTTACCTTTATTTTTTCTCCTGTGGCTAGTTGTACCAGCCAAGGACTTTTTAATTTCTGATGTTTTAACTTACAAATTTCCAATATTGTGGTATTGACATAACTTAGATTTCCACCTAGGTCTACCAAAATAGAAAAATATTGAGACAATAGTTTACCTTCCAACTCTATCATTGTTGGCTGATAATCTATCTTCCGATCTTCCAAAACTGCATTGATACGAGGTATGTTTTGAGACACATCGCCTACTGTAGAAGCCTCTTGTAAATTTTCAAGTGTCTCATTTCTTCCTCACTATGGGAAATTTTTGTAATAATGTGCTTCAGCACACCCCCAACACTGTACGGGTGGTTTGGTTACTTTCCCTTTCTAAGGCTTACTAGATGTCTCTGTAGGCCTCTCTTCAGCTAGCCATCGGGTTCTTTGATGATTTCTGCCAAACTGTTTACTGACAGAACTTCATGTAGAATTCTTAAAGGTATTATTTTTGGTACCTTTGAAGTTTGAGCTGCTTTTCTATCCTTTCCTTGGCTACCAAATTTTGCCAACTTCCAGTTTTGTCTTGGAATGATGATAGCACATTCATGCCTTACGAATGGGCTAGTGCATGGTTCTAGGATTTACCAATTCAATTCACTCCTTCATATGAGTTGGAAAACTACTTAGAAATATTTGAACCTTATGCGTTTCATGTCTAAGGTATGGAACATACCTTAAAAGAGAGGTTAACATGGTAATATACTCTTCCATGGTCATCTGTCCCAGCTTCAAGTCATGAAATTATTTATATTTCTCATCATAAAAAATTTATGTTAAATACTTGTCTTTAAAGTATTGCTGGAACGATTCCCAGGTAACATCTTGGTCATCATTGTTGCATACATTCATTACTTCTTCCCACCACAGAGTGGTTTTCTCCCTTAACTGATATATGGCCAATGTGGGCTTTAGGTTTCTACTGTACTCGTACACTTGAAAATATTTTTTCATGTTTATCAACCAAGACTGTGCCACTTCCTCAGCTTCACCAATGAATGTTGGTGGTTTTATTTTTCTAAACTCACCCTAAAGTTCCACTTTTTTCTTTTTAACTTTCTGTTCATCCAAAAAAATTTCAAACCCTGATTCATTATAGTTTTTGTTCTTTTTTCTTCACTGTGAAGGGTTTCTTTCCACTCTATTAGTGTTGTGATACCCTGTTTGTCACTCATTACCTTCTTGCATGTCTCTATCAGCACTAGGTTGTTCCATTCCATGATTTTTCTTATCTGATAGGTTCTTGAGTACATTTTCTTGCTCTTGCATCAAGCTCTCATTATCACTTCAAATCTGCACCATTTCATCCTGTAGATTCTATAATATATTCCATAGTGTGCTAGTTTGGTGTTGTTGTTCCTCCATCAGTATATTTGTTTGATGTTGTTGATCCACACTCAGCTGAACCCACATCTCAGGGCTCACTTCTGCTCATGTTTGAGGTTCCCAAGTGTTCTGGGGTGGTTTTTGCGTTGACTGCCTTCTCATGTTGTTTCTTGTTATGCTTCTTTTATGTGTATCAATTTACACACGACTTAAATTGTTAGTTGACCCTTAGGGTCCCAGCATATGAACGTTGCTCTGATACCACTTGTAACATACATACTAAAAAAAAAAATTCACCCTATGGATAATTATACTAACCAAATTGTATCACATTAAATTAAATTTGCAACACCTATGGTTAGTCTATCAGACAATTAAAATGATTGAACTATGGTTTTTAAAAAATTTCTAAACCTTAATCATTATATTATTGTATTTAACTTACAAAATAAATTCCATTTTCCATGGAACACTTTATCGTGTTATATATATTGTATTAAAGAACTTTATATAATTTTCATTGGCACTAAATTTACTGTTATAATATAGTTTTTAAACGTTTTCCAACCCACCAAATGCATCATCAGTATTAATGATACTACCGAGGTTATAGATGGCACGTCTTAGATATTAAAGATAGTAAGTACTGTAAATTAAAATTTGGAAAGATGTAATATTTTCCATTATTCTTCGTGGTTTTCAATGGTCCTTGCTTTAGATCTTCAACATTGATTTTTGGGAGATCGATGGTTAAAATTTCTGTTGGGAAATGACTTTGTTAACCTTGCAAACTCTAGATGACAATGTCATTTATCACTGTTTCTTTGTCAAGATGCTTCCTCTTCTCTGAGGGTTTGTTCCACAACATCTTTGAACTTTGTTTCTTATGCTCAGAGTGTTTGAAACCACAACATCTTCAAACTTTGTTTCTTATACTCGGAGGGTTTGATACAATGGCGACTTTGAGCTTTCGGTCTGACAAAAATGAGTTTCAACCTGGTTTGTGAGGTTATTAGAGGTGTAATTCTCCATAATCTTGTAGCATGATGGAGGGAAGGTTCCATTCCGAACAGTGGTGAGTTTCTGGTGGAATTCGCCCTCTGTCGCCATGGAAATTCCTTCAACTCCGGTTGCTATGCATTTAACAATACACATCTAGGTAAATCATTATGTCCCAATTGAAATTGTGGTTTGCTCCAATTGTTTTACCGAATATGGGATTATTATCTCCTAGCGGATTTTAGTACGAAGTTCTAAATATTTTATATTTACATGAATTCTATTTTGATGATCAAAAAAGTCGAGGAAAAATTATTTTACATATTATCTCCTCACTGATTTCACATTTTGAATATTGTTCCTTTTTTCTTGTTTGTATATTCTACATCTTAAAACCTATCTCATAGAAGCCATTCCATGTTTCTGATGTTCGTAATTCAGTTTCCTCCTACTCAATGGCATATTCCTCTGCACCCAATATTTCATGTCGCTTAGTGGACATCTTAGACTTCTGAGTGATACATTCGATTCTCCTGACAGGTACTCCTAAGGATCTCACTTCATAGTAGAAGTCTTTCAACCGGTTCATTTTAAGTTTAAACTAATAGGCCTTGTTTATTTATTCTGGGTTATGTTATGTATTGAACATTCTGACTTGTTTGTAAATATATTAACAGTTTTTTGGCCAGATTCATAGGCCTCAGTTAAGCTTTTCTCGCACTCTTTGCACTGTGAGATTTTCGTATTAATATTTTTTTTATATGATCTTCTAAGGCTAAATTTCTTCTATACTTAACTCTTGGAATCACTTTCTCCATGATGGAAATGGCTACTTCTGTATTATTTGTTTCAGGTCTTACTCATATGGCCCATGCGTAATTACAAATTTAAACACAATAGTTTTATTCACACTACTAATTGCAAAATGTGAAGTCTGTAATATGCGAACGATTCACTTCAGTTATTAATTTTCATTTGCATTTAAGCACGTGTCACTGTTCATTCAATTTTTTGTTTCTACGCTCAGTCTTCAAGATTTAAACTCTGGTTTGGATAAACTGTACCTTTCTTTAATATAATCTTAATCTTCAGTATTAATTCTTTTTTTTGAAGATACTAGATTTTTCTACTAGTTATAATTTCTTACTGGCTTCTTGGTGACCGGACCACCTAAAATCCAGTCTGTGTATAGAAAATAGGGGTAGCGATAAGTATTGGGTTGGGGTTTCAGCCCCGTACCCAGTACCCATGGCCCACCCCGCATTAGCTTAAATAGACAATAAGCCTTCTAGTTCATTTTTATTTGCATAGTAATTTATAAATTACAATATTTAAATATTTTCCATTTAAAATTCTTTGTCACAGTTCCTTCTAGATGCATCCTCATGGATTAAATAATTCCTGTAATAAATTACTGTGTATAGTTAACCACCTTATGATTATTCGGGTTCACTTATGACAAACATCTGTTGTATTTCCATATGTCCTTCAACTAATATGTAATGTTGATAAGTTTAATCTATAAATCGTACAGTAACAATACACAGAGCCTTGAAAGTATTTGTTGAGTTATTTATTTATCATAACTTCTATTTTTTTTAGTGAAAGAAAGGTTCCAAAGGAAAAATAATGTTTCTCCTTAAATTAAATAATAGTTATCTGTGAATAACAACTTGAAAATAGTCTTATTGTCTAAATAATATTAAAACAAAAAGTCACTTATTTGAAAATGTGTTTGGTTATTGGTGTCCACCCAAACTTCAAGAGATTAAATTACGTCCTCCTCTTGCCCACATGCTCCACTCCTGAAGAGATACCGTTTGAGAGTAAATTTTCTCTTGTGACCTCAAGACTCCAAGTCCAGTCAGTGAAAGAAAACTTCAGGATATTGCTGAGTGATTTTCGTTGGTCTCTGACAGCTCAGGTTAATCTCCATTCCTTTCTTAGCCCATGAACAGAACACCCATTCCTCACCAGGATCAGTTGCTTATCCCCAGAGGAGCATGTAACTGTTCAAACTCTCCAACCACCTTTTAGTTCTTGGAAAACATTTACCATCAATTTTTACATTTTATGGAATTAATTTGGATAACTAATTTTATTATTCACAATTAACAATAAAGAAATAAATTCTCCAGCAAAACACTAATTGTTTGTATTTTCCTTAAACAAATAATAAAATTTCATTTAACTAGTTAACATTAAATTCAATTGTCACAACTTCTCCCCTGGATGTAACATCGTCCTCGGTGTTTCACTCCAGCTCAAAAAATAACTCTCGGTAATCCTCGTGCACAAACCATTCATCCTCCTAAGTAGCCTCATCTGGACCGAAGATCTTTCACTACACTTTAACCTGGGTGATGACTCGCTTCCATAGCATAATTTCTCTCCGGTCAAGTATGTGTTGCGGCTCGACCAAAAACTCGCCGTCTGGCTATACTTATATATTATACCAATGAGTTATGTGCTTCGAATCATCCACATATCGCTGTAACAAGGACACATGAAACACATTGTGTACTCATATGTGACTGCGTAAAGCCATTCGATAAGCTATAGGTCCTACCCTTTCCAAAATTTGGAAGGGTCCACAGAACCTGGGAGCCAACTTGGCACAAGAGGCCCACCACGAGGTAATCTTCTTGGGTTTGATTCTCACATACACATGATCACCCACCTCAGATTCTCGATACGACCTCTTCTTATATGCATAGACCTTCTGTCAATCTTGTGCAACTTTCAATGTTATCTTATATTCTTTACTTCTTACTCCATTTCAGCCGACATTTCAGGTCCCATCATTAGTCTCGTTTCAGGACAGCTCCAATTTATGGGTGTGCGACATTGCCTCGCATATAGAGCTTTGAAAGGACTCATCTTAAGGTACTCCTAATAACCATTGTTATAAGAAAACTCAACCAGATACAAGTAGTCTTCCCATTTGGTTGGTTTTTCAATCACGTACATTCTACTCGCTATGTTTGACCATCTGTCTAGGGATGATAAGTTGTACTAAATTTCATTTGGGTCCCCACACCTGTAAACAGAGTCTTCGAAAATGCCGAAGTAAACATAACATCCCTATCTGAGATAACAGTTTTTGGAATGTCATGTAGTCTAAATATTTCTCTCATGAAAATATCTATTATCTGTACAGTCTTATAAGTAGAATTTACGGGTATAAAATGTGCAGATTTACTCAATCTGTCAATTACCAACATGATGAACTCATGATGCCTCTTTTACCTTGGTAAACCTGTAATGAAGTCTAGGTATATGACCTCCCACTTCCATTCTAGTACTGGTATAGGCTACAACAATCCTTTGGGATTTCGATGTTCTACCTTTACCTGTTGACACTCCAAAAA
The DNA here is from genome assembly GCA_034641835.2 of Pinus albicaulis. Lineage (NCBI taxonomy): Eukaryota > Viridiplantae > Streptophyta > Pinopsida > Pinales > Pinaceae > Pinus > Pinus albicaulis. The sequence continues at coordinate 214,594,938 of CM076576.1, read as the reverse complement.
TATACTTAAATATTCAGCAATATGTTTATGTATACGAGGCTAGAAATATACTTTTCTATTAAAAGTTAACATTTTATGGTATTCTGGGTGTCCCACATAATTACTCGGATGATATTCATTCATGATTAGCTCCTTTAGGTCCACATGGTTTGATACATACAAATTTCCTCTAAAGGTTAGTATTTCTTCTTGGTTAAACCCATATTCAGAAGTATTTCCTTTCTTTCTGGCCTCTTCCATTTTCTTCCTTAAAAATTGATATTTGGGATCCTTTTTTGCTTCCTCTTTTACTTGATCCAAAAATTTACATTAAGCTTATTATAGTAAAGCTCATAAACACAATGCATCTTTCTACTTAAAGCGTCATCCACCAGGTTTTCCTTACCCTTCACGTGATGGGTATCCATATCAAACACACTTAAGGAAACATTCCATATTTCCTTTTGGGAGTTCAAATCAGCTTGCTTGAAATAACTGATTAGGATACTATGATATTATTTAGTACAATTTTATTACCCAACAAGTAATGTCTCCATACATGGAGTGCATGTACTATTGCTATTAATTCTAGATCATAGGCTAAATATATTTTTTCATGTTCCATAAATTTCGTTGACTCATAAGCCACTGCCTTCCCTTCCTTAGATAAATCTACCCCAAATCCCTCCTTACAAGCATTTTTACAAAATTCAAATTCTTTATTGGGGTCATCTACCCTGAACACTGGTGCAGTGGTCAGTAGCTTCTTTAACCGATCAAAAATGTTTTGGCACTCAACAATCCCCTTAAATAATTTTCCTTTTCTTTGCAAGGAGGTAATAGGAATAGAAATTCAGGAGAATCCTGCAATAAATCTTCGATAGTACCCAGCTAATCCCATAAATGATCGAATATCTGCCACATTATGGAGTACCCACCATTCCATGATTGTATTTATTTTCTCTGGATCAGCAACAATCACTTTTTCTGAAATAACATAGCCTAAGTACTGGATTTCTATTTTGAAGAAATCACACTTGCTGAAGTTAGCGTACAACTGGTGTTTTCTTAACATTTCCAGCAAAATCCTTAAATGTTCCCTATGTTCTTCTTTATTTTTAGAATAGATTAAAATGTCATCTATGAATATAATTACAAAGTTATCCAGGAAAGGATGAAATATACCATGCATTAACCTTATAAAGGTTGTTGGTGCATTTGTGAACCCGAAGGGTAACACCATAAATTCATAATGCTTATACCTGGTACGAAAAGAAGTCTTGCAAATATCTTCATCCTTGATCTACATCTAGTGATATCTAGATATTAAATCTATTTTTGAAAACATTGTGGCCCCCTTCACCTGATTGAACAGATCATAAATCCTTGGTAAAGGATATTTATTATTGACTGTTAACTTTTTGAGTTGTCTATAGTCCATGCACATTCGCATGGTTCCATCCATATTCTTAACAAACAACACTGGTGCTCCCCAAGGGGACACAGTTAGATGAATATATCCTTTTCCCAGCAGTTCTTGTAACTACATTTTTAATTCAGCTAATTATGGAACACTCATTCTGCAAGGAGCCCTTGACACAGGTGATGCTCACGGCATTATTTCAATGGTAAAATCAATATCACTTCTTGGTGGTAATCCAAGGATATTTTTTGTAAATACATCCATAAATTATTGTACCACTGTTATGTTTTCCATCATAGGTGATTTTTCCTTGGAATTGGCATATCCCACCTAGATGGCATAAATCTGACATCCCTTTCTCATACACTTATTCATCTGGGATGCTGTAATAGGACGTAGCTATAGGGGCTTCTAACCAGTTTTTCTAACCAGTCCATACCCAAAAAAACATCATAGGACCCTAATGGTAGTATGTTCAAGTCTACGTTTAAATATTGTTCTAAAATTTCCAAAGTACAGTTTGGAATTTTAGCAGTTAACATTCTTTTTTCTCCTATGGCTAGTTGTACCAGCCAAGGAATTTTTCATTTCTGACCTTTTAACTTACAAATTTCCACTATTTTGGGATTAACATAACCTAGAATTGCACCTGGGTCTACCAAAATAGAAATAGATTGAGATAGTAATTTACCTTCCAACTCTATCATTGTTGGATGATAATCTGCTTGTCAATCCTCCAACGTTGTGTTGATACGAGTTAGGTTTCCAGCCACATCGTCTATTGTAGAAGATTCTTGTAAATTTGCAACTGTCTCAATTCCCGCTCGCTGTGGGAAATTTTCGTAATAATGTGCTTCACCATACCCCCAACACTGTAGGGGTGGTTTAGTTACTTTCCCTTGCTTAGGCTTGCTAGATGCCTCGATAGGCCTCTCTTCAACTAGCCATATGGTTCTTTAATGATTTCTGCCAAACTGTTTACTCACAAAACTTCATGCAAAATTTTGAAAGTTATTATTTTTTGTGCCTTTGAAGTTTGAGCTTCTTTTCTGTCCTTTCCCTGGCTTCCAACTTTTGCCAACTTCCCCTTTTTCCTTGGAATGATAATAGCACATTCATGCCTTACAAATGGCTTCATCCATGGTTCTGGGATTTACAAATTCAATTTTCTCCTTCATATGAGTTGGCAAACTACTCAGAAATATTTGAGCCTTATCATTTTCATCTCTAAGGTATGTAAAATACCTTAACAAAGAGGTTAACTTGGTAATATACTCATCCATGGTCATCTATCCCAGCTTCAAGTCATGAAATTCTTTAGATTTCTCATCGTAAAAACGTTATGTTAAATACTTGTCTCTAAAATATTATTGGAATGATTCTTAGGTAACATCTTAATCGTCAATGTTGCATACATTCTTTACTTATTCCAACCATACAGTGGCTTTCTTCCTTAACTAATATATGGCCAATATGGCCTTTAGGTTGCTACTGTACTCGTACACTTGAAAATATTTTTTCATGTTTATCAACCAAGCTTCACCATCGAATGTTGCTGGTTTTATTTTTCAAAACTCACCCTGAAGTTCCACTTTTTTCTTTTTAACTTCTTTTTTATCCAAAAAATTGCTAGACTCTACTTAATTATAGATTTTTTTCGTGTTGCTTCACTGTGAAGGGCTTCTTTCCACTCTGTTATTGGTGTGATCCCTTGTTTGTTACTCATTACATTATTGTAGCTTTCTATCAACACTGGGTTGTTCCATTCTCTAATTTTTCTTATCTGATAGGCTCATGAGTATCTTTTCTTACTCTTGCATCAAGAAATCATTATCACTCTGAACCTACACCATTTCTTCCTATATCTTATGTAATGGATTCAATAGTATGATGGTTTGGTGTTGTTGTTCCTCCAACAGTCTACTGGTTTGCTGGCGCTTATCCAGACTCAGTTGAACCCACATCTTAGGGCTCACATCTGGTCGTGTTTGGGGTTCCCCAGTGTTTTGGGGTCTTTTTTTCATTGACCCCCTTCTCATGTTGTTTCCTATTATGCTTCCTTTCTATGCATCAATTTACACACAACTTAAATCATTAGTTGACCCTTAGGGTCCCAGCGTATGAATGTTTCTCTAATACCATTTGTAACATACATACTAAAAAAAAATTGCTTACATACAAATATCCACCGCTTATTTCTCTACCACTGGATATAGTAGGAAGAATGCCCTGAGTCTTCTTTCCCAAGCTTTTACTGCATATGTCCCATAAAAAGTGGACAATAGAAACCTATTGCCCTTGATTTCTTCCTTGCTGCAGGGCCTCCTCTGTTCCTCCAGTTGAATGAACTGTGGGAAGGCTAGAGTCTTCTTGAAGGCTCTAGGTTGAGACTTGTAATCAACAAGGAATTCACTTAGAATATGATGATAAAATTTTCCTCCATGCTTCTTGTCTTCTTCTTCATGAGAATAGGAAGTGAATGGTCCTTCCTCTTCTCCTTCTTCTATCTGCTTAACCTCCTTGGAGAGGTTATTTCTAGATCTGAAAAGTGATGAGAGTAATCTCAGTCTCCCCATAATTTTTATCTTACTCCTTCTGATAGCTAGAAATCATAGGCTGAGCCAAGCTATGCTCTGATACGACTATAATATCCTCAAATTGGGACGACTAACAAGGCATGCCTGAAAAATGTATTTTTCAGGAATGTATGCTACAGGATTGGAAACTAGCACTTGGATCCCTTAGGTCTGACAATATAAGACCAAAATTCAAGATGGATTAAAAAAAAAATCCTTCTAGGGGGGTTAAACAGGTCTCCCCACACTTAGTGGAGTTGGAAAATGCCCAAAGAAGGGGCTGCAGCAATACAAAATAACTATTCCCAGAAAATAATGCAGATCAACCCAATATATGCAGGAGAAAAATATAATGGTTCATTAATCATTCATACATCAACGGATCAGGTTTATAATAGGGCCCATACAATGTATAAGAGAAAAATGGAGAACATAGATGAAGAAACCCTCAAGAATGAGGTGCTGCAACAATGTATTTGTTGTAAGAAGGCTTAATAGCATTATATTATGAGCTGAAGTAGATGTTTATTACATATTAGATATAGAATAGATATTTGTACAAAATATTAGATCTATATTAGATATGTACACTAGAGGAGTTCCTCTACACATTCCCCTTGGGGTTTTGAGCAAAACATGAAATACAGAGAGTAGATCTGAGATCTAAAGTTGCATATATGCATTTTGATTCAAAATTTCTAAAGTAAATACAATACACAGTAGATGAGATCTGAATATAACATGGATCATAAATCTAATCCACAGATCACCATAGTGAAGGGAAGAATCCAAAACACCAGAGATCTCTCCTCCAAAACCATGCCAAAGCTCCTTGCAACTCTGCTCTTGCAAATAACGTAGTTATGGGAGAGAAAATGTGTTGTTGACTCTAGAAATGGTTTAGCCTAATGCCAAGATCTGACTATGCAGCTCCAATTATCCAATACTCTCTTATCAGGAGGATGGAAGGCTCTCCCACTGAAAAGAGGCACCAGAATGGCCTAGATTTGAATAGATCTAGCCTCCACTTGCTGCAGCTTACAAGGAAAACCAAACCGTCAACAAGATATGTGTTGTAGTTGGAAGATGTACCTTGTCCAAATGCATGATAGTGGACAAGATCAACAAGAATCCTCCAAGAGCTACTCAATGGAAGAGGTGGGATTCCCGATCAGGAACACCCTAGTGCTAAACAACACTATTCTCATCTAAATAGCAAGAGAATAAGAAATGTCTAAACAGACAATATCTTCAGAAAATCATGTCATGAACAACCTTCTCTTGATGTCATCCTCTTCCTTTTATAAGTTATAAATCCTACCAAACCCTAAACCATCTCATTTATTTAGCTCTGTTCGCATGTGTCACATCCAACTAGAACTGCGTTGTGCATCTAGGAGGTTCATTGCTTCTAGACAACGTTGATGATTTGCTCTTGGTTGACTTTCTCAACTGATCCAGCCTCTTTCACACTTAAGTGTTGTTATGAAAATGGCTCAGATTTAGCCTTGTTCACATTGAGCATTGATTTATTTGCTAATTTAGGAGTTTTATTGATTCTCATTTACAAATTTATTTAGAAAAAAGGGAAGTAAAAAAAAATTGAAGAGTCCTATTAGTTGGGGCTAATTAGGAATATTACACTTAGGACATTTGTAGCATTCTTGAGTTGTTTAGCTAATATTGCAGTGTTTTTTAGCACATGGTGTTCCCAAGTGGAATCCCTCCTTTTTCATTTAGTAGCTCTTGAAAGATGGTTGTACTACATTCCTTATCAGGAATTTGTGCCATCTTCAGGAGGTTTTTTCTAGCATCCATCAAGGAAACCAGTGGAGGATTTATCCTACCACTTTGTTCTTCACATTCATTATTCCAGGAGCAGCAGTTACATATCCGGAATTCAGGGCATTGGGTTTTACCTCCATGCAACAGTAGTCCCTTTAAGGATTGCACAGTCCAGTCCTATAGATCTATTGGGGGAAGGAATTTTCCAGTATTTTAGCTGGAAACCTAGTGAGGGATCATCTCCTCACATTGCATCTATTGTTTCCATCACTCAAGAGCTGATTTGGCACATCCAGCAATAGCCTATTGAGCCTCCCTCTCTTATAGTGCAATTTTCTGAAGTTGTTGTTCATCCAGTAGCTATTTTCAGTCGAGGAGATTGTAGGAGCTATATCTTGAGCTTTTAGCCCAAGGATCTAGTGGAGGGGTCAACCCTTATTTCATAGGTTTGATTGTGCATAATTGTAGCCATAATATCATCAGATCTAGATTTAGATCTGCATACACATCAGTATGTATGTGAAGTCCTAAGAGGGTGGCTTTCATAGATTTACTGATCTAAGAAACCCTTTCAGGGTTATGCTGGGTATCAATTATAGAGCCCGAATCTCTGATTTCAACATCATCGGAGCTCCCATTCTACCTTGATCTGACTTTCTATCTTTTAGGTAGTTGTAATCCCAATAGTTGTAGCAGGGACAATGCAGTTTACCTTCCAACAGTTCAGCAGTTATGCAGTCCCTCTTGTGGTATCATTACAGGGTCATTCTAGGCCATCCCTTTCGCTTGAGTGTCTCATATTTTGAGCACTATTATACTTGTTTTTTCACCTCCTATATAATAAAATGGCTGAGCTATTTTTGTGCATTCTGATGTGTATTTAGATTTATTTTTTACTTTTTTGTAGTTCTTATATTGTGTTTTAGTATTACTGCATTCTCCCCTTTTGGGATATTACAACGGTATCAAAGCATGACCTTTGGCTCAGCTTTTGGACACTTCATCTTTTGCATAAAAAGAAGAAGAAGATAGATGAGATCTATCATGAAGAAGCATTGTAGTTTTTCCACTCCTCTCTTTAGATCCATGCAAGATCTCTCCAAAGAGGTCAATCAAATGAAGAGGGAAAGGAAAAATGAGGATCCAAGAATAATATTTGATGAGGAAGGTCCAAGCACTTCCTATTAGCAAAAAAGAAAACTGGAGAATCATAGATCTCCTCTTAGATATACTATGCCCACTTTATTTGAAGAGGGTGAATGGTATATCAATGAAGAAAGAAGAAAACCTAAAACTCATGAGACTCTCAGTCTATAACTTGAAGAGTACAAAGCATAGTCTAGAGAATTTTAAAGAGATTCTAACTCCCCAATAATTCTCCAAAATCAGAGAAGAAAGAGGATCCTATAGTACCAATAGATGAAATAGGCACAATAGATTCTATTTTCCTACATTTGATGGATCTTCCTCAAGCACTGTTAAGGCTTGGAGGAAAGAGTAAGATACGGTTTTCATGATACATCCTGTGGCTGAAAAAGAGGTTGTCTAGATTGTAGCACTTCATCTTTATTGTCAAGCCAATGATTGGTGGTTTGGGCACATGGAGCATGCAAAGGTGACTGAATATTTAGATTTATTTCACAATTTGAGGAAGAAATTTGATGTGAGAAAACTTGAGATGTGTCACAAAGAGACATTTCCTAAGGAAACAAAGGAGGATGTCAATCATGTCACTCTAGACAAGAAGTCACTACATTCACTAGCAGGTGCAGAAGTACTTACATCCAGAGAAGAGACAATTGCAACTTTGTAAGATAGTTTTGAGCTCTTGACACATAGAGTCCCATGCATGAATCAGGAGATGAATGAGGAAGAGGAGGAAGATTCCAGCGCTGGTACACTTGGAGAAGAGCAACCATCACTCTTACCAGTAGTTGGAGACACCATTGTCTCGGTTAAAGGAAATCTTGTGAAAGAGGTTCCCACACATCAGTTGATCCAAGGTATGCATGCACTTTCATCACATATCATTTCAGTAGATCTTATTGAAACTTATGGGGACTTTCTATCAGGGCCAATGCATAACCAAGGGTTAGATCACTTTTTTTTTTTGAGGTAGCAACATATCACAACGCAGAGGACCGTTGACTGAATCAAGGAGGAGATTAAGAGCTATCCCAGTTCATCATTATTGAGCTACACTAACCCCTTTCTGTTGAAGTGTATAGTTTCAGAAGATGGGATGAGCATGATCCTATGTAAAATTATTGGTTATGAGATCAGTATTGTGCCTTGCCTTGAGACAACATATGTATTACCATGTAGATCTATAGCGATGTAACTTAGTAGCAGTGATAATGAAGGGGCCCCATTGTTCTTGGAGCATTCGAAACGTAGCTCCACTCATGAAGAAATGGAGGTAAAGATGATAAATGGTAGACATCTTGAAATGAGTAATATTTTCTCCTTTCTATATGACACTTTCTCAATGAGAATCTCACAACTCAAAGAGAAACTTATACCTGCAGCAAATCCAAAACCTTTTTGGTTTTCGAGGGCCTTTGGTGAAAAGAGAATCTCATTATAGGTGCACTTCAACATTTCATGGAGTGTGTTACACAACATTTTTTCACTGTCCCTGCAATCCCCATCCAACACATTGGAGGGTCATTTCTGTGACCAATACGTAGTGTCATGCTTTGCAAATAACATCATTTCATCCCATTTGATGAAGGCAAAATTCTTCTTGTTGACATTTCCCTGAATAGAACATCAAAAATCCCTATTTTTTCCTTGGCGCGAGTAGCCAGTTCTGCCCTCGTGCTGATGTGGATTATTAACACTAGGGCACGAGCCACTTGGCGCTCTGTCCTAGTGTAATGCCCATGGAAAGCTATTTATGAAATATTTTTTAAAAATAGAGGCAGAAGTTCCATTCCAACCACCTCGAGAATGAGTCATTGGGAGTGGTTGAACTAAAAAAACCATGGGCCTCCTCCTTTAGTTAGTACTTTCCACCTCCCTTGGAACACTCCTAAAGGATAGGCCTCCCTTCCACCTTTGTAGGGATCCCAACCTCCTCCTTTACGTCTATATAAAAAATCCTTCTCTCTTTTTGAAAACTAGCTGAAGCTGAACAAAGAGAATTATACAGCTGAAGTGCTAAACTTGGAGACTAAGCTATAGTTGAATAACTGAGTTATTGAGAAGGTAGATCAAGAAGGAACTCCATTAAGAGGTCCCTTTTCCTGTCTGAATTCCCCGAAGAGCTTTGAGACATGCTTCACTCGAGCCCCGCTAGAGGAGACCGCAATGTCAGAGCATGGTTGTATCTCTTCTTTCTACCTATTAATATAAGTGACTATTGTTTGGTTCTCATCTTGTGTTTTGTCTTTGTCGAATGCAATATGCTAGTCTTCTCTGACTGACTTGTAGTTTTTGGATGGAATTAGTATGTGGTATGTGGTTATCATTTTCTGATCTCTGTGAAGGTGTCCAAACGTGATAAGCAGATTGGTTGTGACTTGCCTTCGATCAGGAGCAAGAGGTTCTCATCATCACTACGAGTGTCAACGACAGCTTTGGACCACAGGTAGGCCATCCTATCACATCCTCTTTCATTCAAATATCTAGGAACCTACACTCTATCATGATTCCTTGTTACTAGATCCATCCTACGGATAGAGGGATCATCTCTATCCACAAAGAGGATTTACCTACATAACAAGTTGGCAACTCCACTAGGGATCAGTGTGAGTTTGTCTTTGATCTTGTTGAGTCATTTTTTGGGTTTTTTCTTGTTGAGTCATTTTTTTGGTTTTTGGTCTTACTGTTTACCTTTCTGGTTGTTTAAATATGTTTCAAACTCTTTTTCAGCCCAAAGTGTCAAGATTGACCTCTGATCTATTGAGTTTTTCCCTTTTCCTTGGTTAACTGGCTTGGCAATGTTTTTCCCTGAACAGTCACGCCAATTGGCGCATGTTGCTTTTGTAGCACTTGCACCATTGCCTTTTTGGCGTTGAATACAGCCTCACAGTCACGCCGACCCCTATGAGTATTTGGGTGTGAGATTTTCATGAGTTTTTTATTAGTTTTCTTTGCTTCTAGGTTCTTCTTAAGAGTAATTGAAGTCTTTTGGACTATATTTGATTGCTGGAGGCTTGTTTTCCTCAGTTGTTTGTTCATTTCTTATCAATGTAGCTTGAGGTCGTAGGGTTTCTAAGTGCCTTGATGCACTGAGCCTTCTGTTTGGAGATCGAGTTTCTTGATAAGCTATCGAATTCGTTCCCTATTTAATTACTCTTAGTCTGTTTGATCCTATTGAGTATGTTCATTGGTTGAATGATCATTGTCTTTCTCGCTTGATTTTTCTTCCTCTTACTCCAAGCACCAATTACATTGCTTGCATGGGTCATTTTGAAGATTTCTCTTTGAATTGAAATGTTTGTATCATTGGTTTGAGTATTTTTGTGTTTGTTTTATGTTGGAGGAGTCATTCAGTTTCAAATTTTGCATTTTCTCTCTCAAGCTAGTGTTTAATTTTGTTTTCCATATCATTTAGTGCATTGTTTTCTCTATTGCATTGAAAAAACAAAAAATATTGCATTCTTTTTTTCTTTGAAAATGAAACTTTCCTTTGCTTATTTTGCATTGTATAGGCTAGGAAAGAGTTTTTTTTTTCTCTAGATTACATTAGATGCATTAGTGGATGTTTTCGCATGATTTCATGATTTTCTACTACTTGAAAGTTTTCTTTCCTTCTCGTAGATAGCCTTCATTGAACGAAATGGTATCCCTTTGCATGTAGTTTTACATTTAGGAAGATTTCAGATCCAACATACGTTAAGACCTAGAAATTGAAACCTAATCCAAGATCAACGTTAAAATTTATTTCAATTAACCTAAGGCAACATTGAAACCTAACAAAATATTCTAGTGGTCTAAGTTAGAGATGTGTTCCGACATCTTAAAACCTAGTAGTTGTCGTTCACCATCTAGCTCCAGACAGCGCTAGTACGGACTTGTGCTCCCCACACTGTTGAGTATATAAAGGGAGACCCCTATAGGTTGCAATCCTTTTATCCATAGGAAGCCGAGTCTGCCACCCTGTAACCATGATACAATGAACACAGCATTCAGGGAGACTACCTGCACGTACGTCAAGTCCTTGGTCATTTTTCTTTCATTTGATCACCAAGGTGTATATGGCAGTTCACGGAAACCTGGCATACCCTCTTTCTTAGAATACTTGAGCAGTCATTTTTTATCTTTACTGACCCTTTAAATTTGAAAATATCATCGATCACTTGTCCTTTCACGGTCATTAAAAATTGAAAGTGACTAGAGTCATCTTTTGCTTGTTTCTTGACTCTTAAAACATGAAACAATGAAGTTTGGTTTCAGTGTCGTAAAATAAGCTACCCACGATCACACGCCCATTATAAATTTTTGGTACTTGGCTTGTTTTTTTTTTGCATTGGTTTTTGAATCTTTACTCTGATCCTTCTTTTTCCTTCCTGTTGTGAAGAAGTCACGTGGAAAAACCACCAGTTTCGTCATCCTCTCTCCCTTCTGGAGGTAGTCCTTTATCAGACAGTTCATTCAAAACTCCTCAATCCTCTAGGTCTGTCGAGCTTCAAAAGCCTATTCTCCCATTGATCTTACCCCTTACTACCCGATCTCCCACTAACAAGCCAGTTGAATTCAATTGGCCTCCCTTGGGTGCTTGGTCAGGTTTTTGGGACAAGGAAGAATTCCTTCCTCTTACATCAGGATTGTTATTTTTAGCTGTTGTTATACCTCCTATTCCCCGTAGTATTTTTGAAGATATTACGCAGGAGTCAGACATGGACACATCAGGTCCTATTGGTAGTGATGGAATTCCTGTTTCTACAGAAGAGTATGAAAATTTTCCTGAAAACACCACTCATGTGTCCATTCAATCTTCACAATTGATGCCACTTCCAAGCGAATATAGGTCTTTGGGTCAGATTATTACTAGTGTTGAATATATGGAAGCATCTACTCCATCCAGGAGTCCAATCCTTCCATCATTAAGACTGTCATTGACGACACCTGCTTCGTCGCTTTCAATTACATGTGTCCCAGTTCAACCTAATGTTTGTGTAGCTGTGTCTTCACCGGTTACTCAATCACCAACGGCCTCGATTGAGATACCCAGTGGCCTCGCTTTTGGAGAGTATCTATTGGCTATTCATCAACAAAAATCTCAAGTTTATCAACAGCCTCATGCTCCTCTTAATTCGCCACACCATTATGATGAATATGGTAATCCTGTTTATTTTCACTATCTTACTCCTCATCACTATGACGCTATCGGTACCCACATATATCCATTTCCTACTCCCCATCATTATGATGAGTGTGCTGTTCCTGTTTATGACCCTTATGAAGATGTCCCTGAAATTGGAATGACTTATCGGTGCAACCTCCTAGCCCACAAGGACAACTCTTGCAGGGACAACCTTCGATTCAGTCAGTGCTTGCATTAGGTCCTGAGGGACAACCTTATGGTCCACAAGGCCAACCTTTACAAGGCCAGCCTATGGTCCAGTAAGGGCAACTCCAGGGGCCTTCCAGTAAACCTTTATATAAACTAGGATCTTCTTATGGTTCTGGGGGGGAAATCTATTCGGTGCAGGGACAACCTTTTGTACAACAACCAGGATCATATACTCAAACTTGTCCGAACGTTGGGCAACAAGGACAACCCTCTGGTCCTCCTTCGGGACAACCTGGTCCATAACAACCGTCAAGCCAACTTTCTTAGCAAGGGAAACCTGGTGGCTCTCAACATCCAAGCCAACCTGCTCCACAGGGGCAACCTGCTCAAACAACCCAACAACCTACTCAATCTGCTCAACAAAAATTTTACTCTGCTTCACAGCAAGGTCCTACCTTTCAGTAGCATGTTCAGTCTGCTTAGCAGCTAGTTTACCCTATTTATTTAGCTCAATAGGGCCCCTCTTATCAAGAACCAGTTCAACCCAAAGGCGTTTATTATCCTCGTGGTCTATATTGACCAGTATATAGTGTGCATCAATGTTTTACTTATCACCCTCAATCTCAATTGCAGTACAATCAACCATAAGGCCATGCTTACATTCCGCTACAAAATCCTTATGTTGCTCAACAAGGACCTCGATGGTATACTCAGAATTAGTATCTTGGTCCTCTGTACCAACATAATTATTTGGCTTATCCTCCATATCGTTTGAATCCTTCGGGACAGAACCCATGGGGGCAGAATTTTTCTCAACCAGGTTGGAATGTGCATTCGGGTTCTTATCCAGGACCTACTAGGCCTTTTAACCCTCAATTGCCATTTCTTGCTACATTGGAGTTACCGGATGTGTCAAAGTTAACAAATTATCCTATTCTTCATAACCCATATTGGCCTCTGGTTTGACTAATATTTCTGGTGATTGTCCTAAATTTGAGGGCAAGTCTGAAAAAGACCCCCAAGCACATGTTATGAATTACCACTTGTGGTGTTCTTCTAACTCTTGAGTTGACGATTCTATTCAGCTTCATATTTTCCAACGAACTCTTACTGGTGGTGCTACTAAGTGGTATATTGAGCTTTCTCATGGTATCTTTCAATATTTCAACTCTCTCGCCATGACATTCCTTACTCATTTTCAGTTACCGGTTTGTTATGAAGCCAAAATGCATCTCCTCACCTCCTTGAAATAATATCTGGCTACTCATATCTCGTACCATATTCATGAATGGATACGTCATCGTTGCTTGATCAAATTTGAAATTCCTGATCAGATTCTTACTCATTATTTCACTACCTCCTTTATCAATCAGATTGTGAAAGACATCGCTATGGGGGCATGTGTAACTGGGAAACAGGCCATTTCTTGTGCCCAACATCTTGATCTTGTGTACTCTCAATCGGGAATATTATTTGATATTTTTACTGATGCCCCTCGTGTTGGGAAAAATACTGAGAGGGGGGGTGAATCAGTATTTACTGCATATTCAAAACTTTTACTTTTTCTTGCTTCTAAAACCCATACGCGACTTTCCTGATATAGACTCGCGTATATACGCGGATACCCTTTAAGAAACTAGCGTATACACAGAGATCTAATTATGTCATTAATTCTTCACTTATATCAAACCATCATTCATTCATCAGATGTTTAATAAACAATAAACATGTGCAGTAAGAACAAAATAAACCATCACACCAAGCATCACACATGAACACCAGGATTTTTAGGTGGAAACCCAAGTCGGGAGAAAACCACCGCTGTCGTTGCTCAACCTTCAATAATTTATTATAGAGAAAACATCTTACAACATATGTGTTGGTGCAGACTCCTACCAGCACGCAGGCACCCACCTGCACTTGTTTACCAGCCTCTCCTAGAACGGAGCTCCAACCCCCTGACTCGTTTACCAGCCTCTCCTAGAGGGGAGCTATGACCCCCTGATCTCGTTTACCAGCCTCTCCTGGAAGGGAGCTTCAACCCCCTGACTGAAGGCTACAACCCTAAGCACCTCTAAGGACCACGTTTAATCAATTTTCACACTGGATCCAAAGCTTCCTTTAGGACACCACTGGCAGGCCACGTTTCATCATATTTTCAGACTGGACCCTTTCCATACTTTTAAGCACAATCAACCATGAAACAGATACATATAACTTACTGACAGATATCAGTAAACTAGCAGAACAGATCAGACATTTCTTACCACAGATTTCAGCAAACCCTAGTTTGCATACGCGCTTTCATTTCTCTGATGTCGCGTATATATGCGCTTCCATTCGCATAAACCAGCGTATACTTCTGTACATATTACAGATCCAATTTCATTGCGCATACGCGCTTTCTCTTCAGCGAAGCCGCGTATATACGTGCTTCCTCTGCGGCAAACAAGCGTATGGTTCTTCAAACATTTAGGTCATTGCAATTCTTTAGAACAGATACATCACTTTAGATTTTACCCTTTACCTCAAACAAATGTTCGCCTCATCACAGATCTAATTATTCCATAAGCAGATCTTGCAAATACAAGTACATTTCAGATCTAGATCCCCTTCTTCATCATTGGTGCATCATACATTCAGATCTATCATTCAACTGTAACCCTTTCCATTCAGATCTACTTCAGAGAGAAGTATTCATTCAAGCTCAGACATCTTGCACCACACTCATGATTTGCACAATGAATTTCTTCTCTTTATATAGGTTTACCCTTTTTCAATACCATGAGCCAAAACCACATCACTTTCGATGGTATTATTGGCCGGGGTCATTTAGATGAATCATTACCCAATACAATGGGTCAATACCATGGTGGTTACCCCTCTGCCCATACGCGACTTGGAACGTTCTTTCCCTCGTGCATACGCGATTTCCCTTAGGCAAATCCGCGTATGCCTAGAGACATACTCTTTTCATCATAGATCTATCACATGCTGAATTCATTTCTTCATTGCCTTCCGTACTCACTGTAGATACATCAGTTTTACATCATTTACCAAGTCCATCAGGTGGATTTCCATCAAGGACAACACAAGTCAACAATCTCATGTCTTCATCTTCATTCAGTGGGTTGCCATCAAGGACAACATTCTGCATCATATTGCCAACAATCTCCCCCTTTGGACTTGATGGCAACCACGATGGTGTTTGATACATTAAGAATACAATGACACCATGTCACTCTCCCCAATTTTGACATCATTCTTTTTCTTCATTGAAACACCATGTCACTCTCCCCCTTTGACATCAAGGGCAAAGGGTGAATCAAAATCAACATACTCTCCCCCTTTTCTCCGCATGTGGAAGAAGCGTGTTGCAGATCTGATATATACTGAAGTGGCCAAGCTCCCCGGGTTCATAAGACCAAGCAAACATGTTTTCCAATGAAGTACATGATTCTATGAACGTCCTATCACCAAAGACTCATAGTTACATCAAATATCCAACCAAGTGGATTTACATATAAGACTCAAATACCCAACCAAGAGGGTTTACAACTTTGACTCGCCTACTCAATCAAGTGGGTTTATAATACTTGACTGCCTACCCAACCAAGTGGGTTTACAAATTTGACAAGTCCTTACATGACTGAAAAATTACAGTTTTACATCATGGATCTCTACATGACCTTTTCATCAAACTACAAGTATAACTTTAAGACCAACACCAGAAAGTTCTCAAGAAAGAGAACATATTTCAGAAACATCATAATGCCAACAATGCATTATACTCAGCAAAGTTGATGCTCCCCCTGAATCGGTGCATCCAAGCATTCTTTCCATATGACTAAGGCTCCCCCTTAGTTTATGCATCCTGAACACTTTCACCAACAAAACATCAAGGCATCTTTATCAAAACATTAGAAATAGAATTATGAGAACTGGAACACCACCAGAGATAAACAGTATCATAGATACCAAACAGCACTCCAGCTGTGCTGAAGAGAGCTAACTCCAAGCAGAAATTTGTCAGCAATCATACATACGCAGTTTTCTGTGCATGAACTCGCGTATATACACGACTGTGTTTCAGGAAACCCGCGTATCCAATACTATCTCTCTCGAATTTATGTAGATTTGTTCTTTTCGATTTCAGCGTAGAACACTCCCGCTCGTCTTAGATACTCGAACGCTTCCCCTTTTGCTCAAGCACTTGTTCACGTAAGAAGTGATACTTGATGGGAATGTTATTGGTCTTCGAATGCATAATGAGATTCTTTGAAATATTGTTGGCACTTGTATTGTCACACTTAATGGGGACAGGAGGTGTACATTTGATTTGAAAATCTTGTAAGGTTTACATCATCCAAAGGAGTTGAGTGCAACAAGATGCGGCAGCCACATATTCTACTTCTGTTGTAGATAAGGCAATAGAATTTTTCTTCTTGCTGAACTAAGATACTAATCGGGGTCCCATGTAGAATGCACCACCACTAGTGCTTTTCCGATCATCAACACTTCCAGCCCAATCTGCATCAGTGTAAGTATGAAGAGTAAGATCAACATTCTTTGGATACCATAGACCAAGGTCTTGAATTCCTTGTAGATACTTGAAAATTCTTTTAACAGCCTGAAGGTGAGACTCTTTTGGATTAGTGTTTGGTCAATTTAGTGTGTCCTAAATTGCTAACATAAATTATCAACCAGGGATTCGTAAGCTGACGAAGTGCGGCGCACTATATGTGCAAGATAACCTATCTCTTACTTTTTGTCGTTTTTATTTTTATTTTTATGAAATTCTAAAAGACAATTGTGGTTATGGATATTCAAGGCAATGATGTCCTTTATAATGATTTACCAACTTGAAACTGAAAAAGGAATTTGAAACAGACAATGACAAAACTTGAAAGGAAATGAAAATGTGCTACTGAAATGAAAAAGGTGCTGCTAATCTAATAAATCAAAACAGTGAACTAGTGAGCATGAAACCAAACTATTCTTGCTGCTGTCTAAACACAAAAGAAACTATGCTGAAAGAAATCCAAAAGTTGCAATAAAGTAAATCTAAATCAAATTACATCAACTTGTCTTCTGATCCCTCATCATTAGTCCAACTATGATTTTCGAAAGTAACCATAAACAACTTGAGTAACTGATATCTAACTTGCAGAAAGTAAACTAATATCAAACCACACATTCATAATTCAATCCCTCACCATCAGTCCAGCTGTGGCTTTCGGAGGTAACTGAAGATGTCATGCACAATTTAATATTTCTAACTTGCAGAAGGGAAACTAATATCAAACTACACATCCATAATTCAATCCCTCACCATCAGTCCAGCTGTGGCTTTCAGAGGCAACTGAAGATGTTATGAGCAATTTAATATATCTAACTTGCAGAAAGGAAACTAATATCAAACTACACATTTTATAATACAATCCCTCACCATCAGTCCAGCTGTGGCTTTCGGAGGTAACTGAAAATGACATGAGCAATTTAATATATCTAAATCTAACTACTGAAGCAAATGTGCAAGACTGAAATAAACAAAGCAATACCGGAATTAAACAAAAACTAAGAAAATAAATAAATTAACAGCAGAACAATATTGATTCCATGTCATTAGTCAAAAGATATGCAAATGCCTGGGCTGCCATGAAAAATTATGCTAAAAGCTATGATTTCAAAAAGCAATCTAAGTAAAGAAATATGACAAAACAGAATTGAAAGCAACTTATCTAGAAAACATGTAAAAGCCTCCTTGGATAGCAGGGGCCCTCTGCTACCAATTTGGTGTAGTCCTTAGCTCCTTGAAGATAAGATCACAATAGCATCAAAGAACTAAGCTTCTTTATTCAAAAACTCATAAATCTACATCCCATTCCATCTTTGAACTTTGTTACAAATCTACTTCCTCATTACTTTCTCATTTCCTATGATAGGAGAAAGCTTCTCCTATTTATACAAAATATGAGGAGACATCTCATTAATGGGAGTCCATGAATCTCTCCCTCCATCTCTAGAGTTACAATCAAAATAGGAAATGATAAGACACATGTCTTTCTAGAGTTTCAACACAACTTGAGGAATGAGACACATATCCTCTTAGAGTTTTAATACAACAAGGAAGTGAGACACATATCCTCTTGATCCCATAATCTTCTCCAACCAAATTCGAATTTGGCTTTAGAGTGCCACATAAGGGTTTTCTAGAAGTCTCCTTTTGACCTACACATGTCACAAAACTCATAACACATATATAGATATATGAAACTATGTTAATTTTCTAGTTTATAATCATAAATTCACTTAAAATACATAAAATAAATAACTTTGGAAAACAAGGATCCTAACCCATATATTTATGAAAATGGTTACTTGATGTAGGGTTTTAGGTCAAATGGCTATGAAATAAGAGCTAAATGGTTATGACATAATGGAAATATGTACGAATATGGAGAACACTTTTGAGACTCAACATACCCCCCAACTGAAGTTGTTGCATGTCCTCATGCAACCATTGCAATGATTCATTTGTCCATGAGTTGATCTTTTATGAGTTTTGACTCATATAGATTCATTCCAAACTTTGCTTCTTGATTTTTCCTTTTTGGCAAAGTATAATACATTTGATTGCAACAATTTTTTTTTTTCAATGGTTGGTTCTTGTGTAACAACCATTTTTTTTCAATGGTTGGTTCTTGTGTAACAACCATTTTTTTTTGAAGCATTGGTTCTTGTGTAACAATGCTTTATTTTCTTTGTTGCATCAAAGTTCATGAAAACATTTAGAATCAATTACTTCATCAATGAATTGATCATTCGCAAGGCATATAATCTTTTGGATCATGTTGCAACAATAGTTGGTTGGGAAGTATATGTGGGTGGAAATGAAATGAAAATGTGTGATAGTGTATGACATGTGGATATGAAATGATGTCCCTTCCCCCCAACTAAAGATATGACAATGTCAAAAAGGGAGTGAGGAATTTTTTCAAAGTTACAATTTTAGCATTCTAATGAATTACATGACTAAAAATTAGAAAACAACATACCTTCACTTACCTTAAATGTGGATGAGTTGTGTATGTGTGGTGGCTGCAAAATTCTGATCATATTCTTCTTCAAGTGGCTGAACAAGAGGAGTCATGGATAAAGAGATGAGATGACTTTTATTGCTTCTACTAAAACTTGCTGAAATCTGCTCCAAAATGCTGAAAATAATAGTCTTCATGTCTTCAAAACTCATTGGCACAATTCCTACTATGTGAAAAGATGTTCTGATGTCGAACATAGCAGGAAATTGTTGAATTAGTGGCCATTAATGGATGCCACTAGTCAACACGAGAACTCTCACCATTGATGACAATGAGAGTCAAGATGCCCAAACACATCTTGCTAGGTACGAATGATTTTGCCGATGTCGAGTCACCTAGAAGATCTGACGAACAAGAGACATTAATGTATTCCCATTGTTTGTCAGCATGAGAACTTGCCATTAAGGCATGCAAGCCTCAAGATGTTTTTACAAAGAACTTAGACTCAAAGGACTATGGACTCAATAATTTGCATTGCAGCAGGGCTTATTTGCGGAATGAAAATGACAAGAAATGGAAGATGAAAATGGAAATGGACAATAAGCATGTGAATGAGAAATGACAATGGGCAATAAGCATGTGAATGAGCTTCTTGCTTTTATTTGTGGTTATGAATGAACAAAAAGAAATGGAAAGTGGATGTGAATGTAAATGGAAAATATGAAGTGAAATGAGGTGAATGATTTATTATGAGGTATGGATGTGATGGAGACAATAGTATCTGAAAGTTTTTCAAATGTTTGGATCTGATTTTACATCAGCATATTTCCTCCTCTTTGTTGCTGATCATCCTCTTATGAAACAAATTGGTCTCTTAAAGAGAAACCATTCTCTTGTAGTCATTTGTCCTTCCTCCTAGAACCTGCAAAAAAACTAATACTTCTTCTGCAATGGAATGTAAGATTATCAAAGGGAGAGAGGTGATCAATCTCTCTAGTTATGATATTTACACACACAACTAAGAATTTGTATTAATGAAACAAGTTCTCAAAGGAAAAATCAAAGGAATTTATACATGTTTTGGAATTAGTGCCTCAAGTTGAATGTAGCTTCTTTTCAGCAATTTATTTCATTATTTGCCATTTCAAACTCTAATGATGGATTTCTCATTGTATAGATCTTGTTGAGACCTTTCCAACGATACTTAAATCATCAAAATCTGATTTTGTATGAGAAAGTTAGGCTGATTTGAACAATGAGGTTTTTCAACTGCGGAATTGCAGAACAGCTGCGGAATTGGACTTCAGCTGCGGAATTGGAGAACAGCTGCGGAATTGGACTTCAGCTGCGGAATTGAAGAACAGCTGCGGAATTGGACTTCAGCTGCAGAATGTCGACGGTTTCTGTAGCTAAAAATATTGAATAAAAAGTTAGCCATTCATCATTCATCATCAGTTCAAATTTAATCAATACCTTCAGAAAAACGAGCAAATAACTTGTTCATTTCATTGATTCAAAATTATTCAATTTTTTTTTTTTTTTTTTTTTAACAACAAAAGAGAAATGCAATTTTTTTTAAATTTCAACAAATGATGCTAAATAAAGCAAACTCAGATACATTGACCAATCGCGACCTTGCAATGACCATAGAATGGTAAGTGGAGATCACATAAGATGAAAAATAATATACTGGTGAGCATTGAAGAACATAAAAGGCATGATTGCTATTTCAGAATATAATCTTTCATCTCTTCAAAATTTATTTTTGTATCTGTTTGATCCTTGAGGACTATCACAATCAGTAACTGTTCAGGACCACCCCCCTCAGTTGGAATTCCAATTGCAGTAGTTGCCATTACAGACACGTTCAATCTCAATTGAGCTTACCTTTATGCTACTAAGGTTCATTCTGCCATCTGCACGACCATGTGCTTGATAATATCCTCCTGTAGTTTGCTCAATTCATCCCCATGCCCTCTTAATGTCTTTCCATAGTGATGTGGCATCCCTTTGAAATAAACATCATAATGGTTGGTGTTTAATAATGTCATTGAAGCACCAAAAATTGCTGGGCAGATGATAAAGGAGATGTGAAATCCAACATTCAGAAAACGAAATTGAATTAAATTTAAAAATGAGTGGAATGTGCATTGAATGCCATGATAAGAGTTTGATTTTGATTAGAATTCCTCTTCCTAGAAATCAGGAAACTGAATTATCAATGCAGAGTGCCGTTTTCAAATTCTTCACTCAGAAAAAATCGTTTTTCCTCACGCGGCAAGCAAAAATGGCCTTCAAAGAACCGAGAATTTCTCCCAGACCGCCACGAATTTCTTAAAACGGTTTTTGGGTTATCTAATTGACCATGTTGGCGAAAAAACCCATGTTTTATTTTTTCCAAATTCATCTCCGTTTGGCCAAATCGTGCTTTCAAAGTTTGACGTTTTTCTCTGTTTTGCGTTTTTCTGTTTTGCTACATTCGGCTGTTTGATTGATTTTGAAATTTTTTTTTAGATTCGATCACAGCACAGACAGATCACTGAACAATGCAATCATGGCATCCTCCTCAAAATTTCTCTTATTTTCATTTCTAAGCTGTGCATTACTTTCTCTTAACAAGTTTGTTTCTGCTACCTGGCATTGCAGAGAACTGAACTCCTCATCTTTTCTTGTTCTTTACGTAATGCAGCTTGTGCTATTTCTATTTCAGACAACTTGAACTCTGTAGAGACAACCATCGTTTGGACTTACATGTTTTTGGTTTCAGGTCAATGTCAAAGCGTGTGACAGATAGACATGTATAGCTGGAGACTGCAAGTTGACGAGGACCTCAGTTTTAGAAATAGGATTGAGCCTTTCAGAATAAAGTCTATAGTTCACATGAATTAATTCCTTCAATTCTTGAGACCAGCAAATTGCGCACCACGAATCGTCCTTTCAAACGAATCATGGAGTTAGTATGAATCTGAACTCTCATTGGTTTTATTGCAAAAATAGTGAAGGTTGCAAGTTTGTTTCAGGCCAATTCAGTTAGGAGTAAATCCGACATCGAAATCCCTTTGTAAAGTTTTAACAGAAATACAACACTTACAAGTAAATTCCTCATTCATAACAAACCATAAAAGGCATGGAGAATGAAACTGTAGGTGAACATGGTATAGGGCCAATGAAAATTTATTTGCAAGTTGTATTGAGGGATGAAGTCATGGACAGATCTCTTTTTTTTTAATTTGTGATTGTTAATAAAACTATATGTTATATTTTTAAAAATTAAAAATACACATATATATTTTACTAAGCAAAATGATTTTTTTTATTTGTTTTGTTAATAAAATTTACATATGTTAAATTTTGAAAAATTAAAAATATACATATGTAATTTACTAAACAAAACAATTTATCGAAATTTTTTTTTTTTTAAATGATTTTGTTATTAAAATTATATATATATTTTCAAAAATTTAAAAATATACATATATATTTTAGTAAACAAAACAAATAAAAATTTTTATTTTTTTATTTTATTTTATTTTTTTTTCATTTTTTTTTTAATTGATTTGTTTAATAAAATTATGTATGTGATATTTTCAAAAATTTAAAAATATACATATATATTCATTAAAAAAAACAATTTATCAAAGTTTTTCATGAAAACAAATTTATTTTTTTTAAGTTGTTGAATCAATTGAAATGATGAAGTTTTATTTTGTCTCCTTTTTTTTTTTTCTTTTTCACATAACAATTCTTTTTCTGATCCTCCAGATCACACAAAGTGCAAGAGGAGAGCATACTCAAGAATTATTAATTTTTTTTTTAACATAACAATCTTTTTTCTGATCCTCCAGATCACACAAAGTGCAGGAGGAGAGCATACTTAAGAATTATTAAATTTTTTTTTATGTAAGAAATAAGGCTACCTAGTTACACTTCCCTGGCAACGGCGCCAAAATGTTTGGTCAATTTAGTGTGTCCTAAATTGCTAACATAAATTATCAACCAGGGATTCGTAAGCTGATGAAGTGCGGCGCACTATATGTGCAAGATAACCTATCTCTTACTTTTTGTCGTTTTTATTTTTATTTTTATGAAATTCTAAAAGACAAGTGTGGTTATGGATATTCAAGGCAATGATGTCCTTTATAATGATTTACCAACTTGAAACTGAAAAAGGAATTTGAAACAGACAATGACAAAACTTGAAAGGAAATGAAAATGTGCTACTGAAATGAAAAAGGTGCTGCTAATCTAATAAATCAAAACAGTGAACTAGTGAGCATGAAACCAAAATATTCTTGCTGCTGTCTAAACACAAAAGAAACTATGCTGAAAGAAATCCAAAAGTTGCAATAAAGTAAATCTAAATCAAATTACATCAACTTGTCTTCTGATCCCTCATCATTAGTCCACCTATGATTTTCGGAAGTAACCATAAACAACTTGAGTAACTGATATCTAACTTGCAGAAAGTAAACTAATATCAAACCACACATTCATAATTCAATCCCTCACCATCAGTCCAGCTGTGGCTTTCGGAGGCAACTGAAGATGCTATGAGCAATTTAATATATCTAATTTGCAGAAAGGAAACTAATGTCAAACTACACATTTCATAATACAATCCCTCACCATCAGTCCAGCTGTGGCTTTCGGAGGCAACTGAAGATGTTATGAGCAGTTTAATATATCTAAATTTGCATAAAGGAAACTAATATCAAACTACACATTTCATAATACAATCCCTCACCATCAGTCCAGCTGTGGCTTTCGGAGGTAACTGAAAATGACATGAGCAATTTAATATATCTAAATCTAACTACTGAAGCAAATGTGCAAGACTGAAATAAACAAAGCAGTACTGGAATTAAACAAAAACTAAGGAAAAAATAAATTAACAGTAGAACAATATTGATTCCATGTCATTAGTCAAAAGATATGCAAATGCCCGGGCTGCCATGAAAAATTATGCTAAAAGCTATGATTTCAAAAAGCAATCTAAGGAAATATGACAAAACAGAATTGAAAGCAACTTATCTAGAAAACATGTAAAAGCCTCCTTGGATAGCAGGGGCCCTCTGCTACCAATTTGGTGTAGTCCTTAGCTCCTTGAAGATAAGATCACAATAGTATCAAAGAACTAAGCTTCTTTATTCAAAAACTCATAAATCTACATCCCATTCCATCTTTGAACTTTGTTACAAATCTACTTCCTCATTACTTTCTCATTTCCTATGATAGGAGAAAGCTTCTCCTATTTATACAAAATATGAGGAGACATCTCATTAATGGAAGTCCATGAATTTCTCCCTCCATTTCTAGAGTTACAATGAAAATAGGAAATGATAAGACACATGTCTTTCTAGAGTTTTAACACAACTTGAGGAATGAGACACATATCCTCTTAGAGTTTCAATACAACAAGGAAGTGAGACACATATCCTCTTGATCCCATAATTTTCTCCAACCAAATTCGAATTTGGCCTTAGAGTGTCACATAAGGGTCTTCTAGAAGTCTCCTTTTGACCTACACATGTCACAAAACTCATAACACATATATAGATATATGAAACTATGTTAATTTTCTAGTTTCTAATCATAAATTCACTTAAAATACATAAAATAAATAACTTTGGGAAACAAGGATCCTAACCCATATATTTATGTAAATGGTTATTTGATGTAGGGTTTTAGGTCAAATGGCTATGAAATAAGAGCTAAAATGGTTATGACATAATGGAAATATGTATGAATATGGAGAACATTTTTGAGACTAACAATTAGCTTGGAATTGTCCAACAATCCCAACCGCATGCATAATGTCTGGTCTAGTCCCAGTGAGATAAAGCAGACTCCTTATCATTGATCTGTATTCTGGTTGATTCACCGTGGGAGAATCATCATGAGAACTGAGATTGCATCCGGTTATCATTGGTGTGCTTACAGGTTTGCATTCTTCCATGCCATACTTCTTCAAAATTTGCTCAAGATATTTAGCTTGAGATAGGAATATACCATCTGCAGTTTGATGCACTTGTAAGCCAAGAAAGAATGTTAGTTCCCCAAGTAAAGACATTTCAAATTCTTGCTGCATGACAGAAGAAAATTTTTGACTCATAGATTCTTCGTTACTCCCAAAAATGATATCATCAACATATAAAACTACAATCAATAGTTTATCATTTTCAACTTTTGTGTATAAGTTGCTATCTGCAGACCCCTTTGAAAATCCTTGTTGATGAAGATATTTGTCAAGACGATAATACCATGCCCTTGGAGCTTGTTTGAGACCATATAGAGCCCTTTTAAGTCTACAAACAAGATTTTCATCATTTCCCAAAATGAATCCTTCCGGTTGTTCTATATATACTTCTTCTTCTAGATCACCATTAAGAAAAGCAGATTTAACATCCATTTGATAAACTTTGATTTGTTGATAACTTGGAAAAGCAAGAAACCTTCTTATGGCTTCAAGTCTAGCTACAGGAGCAAAAGTTTCTTCAAAGTCTATACCTTCTTGTTGAGTATACCCTTTGCAAACCAGTCTAGCTTTGTTTCTTACAACATCCCCATTCTCATTTAACTTGTTCTTGAAAATCCATTTAGTTTCAATGACATTTTTATCATGTGGTCTTGGTACCAATTCCCAAGTGTCATTTTTTTCAATTTGATCAAGCTCTTCATCCATGGCATGATTCCAACATTCATATTTGCTAGCTTCATTGACATTGTGTGGTTCAATTGTGGATAGAAGTGCCAGATGACTAGAAGATCCTACAAGAGTTCTCCTTGTTCGTACACCTGATTCCTTGTCTCCCAAAATTTGAGATTCAGGATGATTCTTTTGAACATATCTGGATGGACCTTTTTCAGATAGATCATCTTCAAGTTCTTCATTGGATCCACTGTCTATATCATTTCTATTTGATGTAGAAGGACATAAGTCACCATCATCTTCTTTTGTTGTTTGTTTTTATTCTTTAGGAGCTGCAGGAGACTCATCAATAACAACATCAATACATTCAACAATCGTTCGAAGCCTTTTATTGTAACATTTGTATGCTTTGCTTGTAGATGAGTAACCAAGAAATATCCCTTCATCTGATCTAGGTTCAAACTTGCCAAGCTTTTCATCATTATTTTTGATAAAGCATTTACTTCCAAAAACTCTAAACTGCTTCACAGTGGGAGAATTACCATACCAGAGTTCATATGGAGTTTTGTCACTATTTACCCGAACATGAGCCTTGTTGAGAATGTTAGCTGCTGTATGTGCTGCTTCACCCCAGAACATGTCAGGAGTTCCATAATCATCAAGCATAGCTCTAGCCATTTGTTGAATTGTTCTATTCATTCTTTCTGCTACGCCATTTTGTTGTGGAGTGCCTGCTACAGAGAATTGTCTTTTTATGCCATGTTGTTCACAAAATTCAAAGAATTCATTTGATGTATATTCTCCTCCACGATCAGATCTAAGAAACTTGATTTTTAGATCTAATTAATTTTCTACCAATGCTTTGAAGATCTGAAATTTTTCAAATGCCTCATCTTTTTGTTTAATGAGCCCGATCCAACACATTCTAAAGTAATCATCAATAAATAAGATATAGTATTCTTCCCCACGTGGTGACTTTTTCCTCATAGGTCCACATATGTCAGTATGAATGAGTTCAAGAGGCTCACTTGATGATCCTTCTTTGGCATTGAATCGTACTCTGGTCTGCTTACCGAATTGACAAGATTTGCATATGATACTTTCTGGTAGATTAATATTGGTAAGACCACGAACAGCTTGAAGTCTACTTGATTTGTTGATTTGAGAGAAGCTCAGATGCCCCAGCCTTCTATGCCATAGCAAATTTTCTGAAGACTTTCTCAAGTAACATTGATCTATGTCGTTCAGTACATACAGGTTGGTTGGATTTCTTTTTCCTTTTATAATGATTTTACCTGTATCAAGATCACGAAACACACATTCTTTTGAACTAAAGACCACTTCTGTTCCTTGATTACACATTTGACTTACACTTAACAAGTTATGTCTTAATCCATCCACATACATGACATCATTAGCCTTCACCTTTTCTTTTAGAAATACTGACTCTTTTCCTTTAATTACAGCAGGAGTATCATTTCCAAATGTAACTTTCTTTTCCTTTTCTAGAGCATTATATGTAAGGAGTTTGCTTTTGTCACCTGGCCAAGTGTCTTAGCACTCCACTATCAATGTACCATTGATTTTCTTCACCTCTCCGCAAATAACGTTTATCCCCAATTTTCAGCCCCATTTCTTTCTTTTTCCACACTTTAGAGCTTGAGAGAACATGTTCTTTTGGCTGGACCTTGCTCCTGCATTCAGATTCTTCATGACCAAAGTTATTGCAATAAGTACATTCAACTTCATTTTGAAGAGGAGAAAATTTTTTATAGGTGTTCTTCTTTGGTTCAATATTCATCCTTTTATTTCTTGATTCTCTTGTCATGATGGATTTATATGCAATGCATTGAACAACTTTATGACCAAAATTGTGACATGAGAAACATTGTCCATTGAAGTAGAAATTTCTGCGATCATGAAATCTTCTATTTGAATTTACCTGTTGGTTGTAGCTTCTTTGAAAGATCTCCCTGTTAGTGTTCCTTGATTTGAGATGATCATGCTTTATCTGTAAAGATCCTTTGTTCCCTTGCTGAGTGGCCGAATGTAGAGAACTAGTTGTGGCTGCTTTCAGATAATTTGGTGCTGAAGTCTAGGAAGATTCCCCAGTATATCCAAGGCCTGTTTTTATAAGAGGAGACCGTTGTATCTTGATAATCTCATCTAAGGTTTCTGAACCTTTAGCAAATCTAAGATTGAGAGTCTTCACTTTCTCATTATCTTTCCTTAGACTTACTACTTCACACTCCAATTCCTCAATGCATTTTTCCTTTGCTTCAAGTTGATTTTCAAGAGTCTCTATGATTATGTTCTTTTCTTCTAGGCTTACTTTGAGTTGATTGTTTTCTTCAAGAAAATCATTGTCCTCTAGAGCATCCACAAAAGTATCCTTTTCTTCTCTTTGTTCAAATGCCATGAGAAGTCTAAAATCTTCTTCACATTCTTCCTCACTATCAGATGACCCATTACTATCTTCATTAGTATAATAACTTTTTCTTGTGCTAGATCGATTCTTATTCCTTCTTGCTACTTCTTTTCCTTTAGCCGAAGTTTCTTTATAAGGACACTTTGCATCATAATGACCAACTCTTCCACAATTAAAACATTTGAAAGGAAGCTTACCTTTGAACTTTCCGGTACCTAGTTGAAGTCTTCTCACAAAATTTGCTTCTTCTTCTTCTTCAGATATATAGCTGGATTTTTTGACAACTTCCTTTTCTTTTCCTTTTGCAGACACCTTAAAAATAGCTTCTTTGATTTGAGAAGGACCTCCTTGTCTCATTTCAAAAGCAGTCAGAATACCATGTAATTGAACAATAGTAAGAGTTTGCAGATCTTGCCTTTCTTCAATAGCTGAAACTTTAGAGTCAAATTTTGAAGTCAAGGATCTTAAGACTTTTTCTACCAGAGTAGTATCGGTTATGGTTTCACCCAAATTTCTCATCCGATTTACAATATCATCTAGATGAAGAAAGAAAATGGCAACACTTTCATCACTACACATCGTCAAATTTTCATATTCGATTCTAAGAGTTTGGAGTTTTGCACTTTTTACCTTTGTATCTCCTTCATAGCTCAGAATGATTTTTTACCATATTTCTTTTGCTGAATGTAGTTGCATTACTTTAGCAAATTCTGATTCATACATGCTTCCTAATAAGACATTCACTGCTTTGGCATTGATTTCATACTTCTTCCTTTCAGTTGCATCAGTAGGAATACTTGCCGGGTATTGATAACCTTCTTCCATGATTGCCCATACATCTGCACCAAGACTTTGCAGATATGATTTTGTTCATACCTTCCAGAATATCAGATTGATTCCATTGAATAGAGGTGGCTTTATAGACATTACTCCTTCTTGACTTCCCATTGCGACGAATCTCCTTCAAGCTATCAAGCTTCTGCAGAATAACCTGCTCTGATACCAATTGTTGGGAAAAATACTGAGAGGGGGGGTGAATCAGTATTTACTGAATATTCAAAACTTTTAATTTTTCTTGCTTCTAAAACCCATACGTGACTTTCCTGATACAGACTCACGTATATACGCAGATACCCTTTAAGAAACTAGCGTATACACAGAGATCTAATTATGTCATTAATTCTTCACTTATATCAAACCATCATTCATTCATCAGATGTTTAATAAACAGTAAACATGTGCAGTAAGAACAGAATAAACCATCACACCAAGCATCACACATGAACACCAGGATTTTTAGGTGGAAACCCAAGTCGGGAGAAAACCACCGCTGCCGTTGCTCAGCCTTCAATAATTTATTATAGAGAAAACATCTTACAACATATGTGCTGGTGCAGACTCCTACCAGCACGCAGGCACCCACCTGCGCTTGTTTACCAGCCTCTCCTAGAAGG
Organism: Pinus albicaulis; assembly: GCA_034641835.2. Classification (NCBI taxonomy): domain Eukaryota; kingdom Viridiplantae; phylum Streptophyta; class Pinopsida; order Pinales; family Pinaceae; genus Pinus; species Pinus albicaulis. The sequence continues at coordinate 214,565,141 of CM076576.1, read as the reverse complement.
GAGCTCCAACCCCCTGACTCGTTTACCAGCCTCTCCCGGAGGGGAGCTACGACCCCCTGATCTCGTTTACCAGCCTCTCCTGGAAGGGAGCTTCAACCCCCTGACTGAAGGCTACAACCCTCAGCACCTCTAAGGACCACATTTAATCAATTTTCACACTAGATCCAAAGCTTCCTTTAGGACACCACTAGTAGGCCACGTTTCATCATATTTTCAGACTGGACCCTTTCCATACTTTTAAGCACAATCAACCATGAAACAGATACATATAACTTACTGACAGATATCAGTAAACCAACAGAACAGATCATACATTTCTTACCACAGATTTCAGCAAACCCTAGTTTGCATATGCGCTTTCCTTTCTTTGATGTTGCGTATATATGCGCTTCCGTTCACATAAACCAGCGTATACTTCTGTACATATTACAGATCCAATTTCATTGTGCATACGCGCTTTCTCTTCAGCGAAGCCGCGTATATACGCGCTTCCTCTGCGGCAAACAAGCATATGGTTCTTCAAACATTTAGGTCATTGCAATTCTTCAGAACAGATACATCACTTCAGATTTTACCCTTTACCTCAGACAGATGTTCGCCTCATCACAGATCTAATTATTGCATAAGCAGATCTTGCAAATACAAGTACATTTCAGATCTAGATCCCCTTCTTCATCATTGGTGCATCATACATTCAGATTTATCTTCAAGTGTAACCCTTTCCATTCAGATCTACTTCAAAGAGAAGTATTCATTCAAGCTCAGACATCTTGCACCCACACTCATGTTTTGCACAATGAATTTCTTCTTCTTATATAGGTTTACCCTTTTTCAATAAATTATGAGCCAAACCACATCACTTCCGATGGTATTTTGATGGGGTCATTTAGACTAATCACTGATCGAATCACTACCCAATACAATGGGTCAATACCATGGTGGTTACCCCTGGTTTTGCACTTTTTGAGCGCTTTTGCCCATACGCGACTTGGAACATTCTTTCCCGCGTGCATACGCGATTTCCCTTAGGCAAATCCCCGTATGCCTAGAGACATACTCTTTTCATCATAGATCTATCACATGCTGAATTAATTTCTTCATTGCCTTCTGTACTCACTGTAGATACATCAGATTTACATCATTTACCAAGTCCATCAGGTCAAGAATAACTTCATCAGGTGGATTGCCATCAAGGACAACAAAAGTCAACAATCTCATGTCTTCATCTTCATTCAGTGGGTTGCCATCAAGGACAACATTCTACATCATATTTCCAACACCTCGACCTAAAACTTATAACACACTGGCAACCCCATTCGTCGATGATATTATTGGTTCTGTGTCTCAGACTTCACGTAAGTCTTCTTCTTCCAACCCTGGGAATCAAAAATCTAATTATTTCGATGATATTGCTCCTCAGTATAGTCTGAATCCTGGTAAAACCTCAAAGGTCAATGTCGTCTAGGCCAATCCTGCAGATAAGACTTCCAAAGGAAAAAATAAGTGTAAAGGAAAACCAAAGGTGGATGCCCCGAAACTAGATTCGTCCAAATCTCATGATGATGATGGTTCACAGCGTAATCCGAAGTATCCCTGTCTGATTTGTGACGAAGTGCACTACACCAAGTGTCCTCGATGGGCCAAAGTGAGTAGATTACTCAAGGGCACTCAGGGTATTCCTATTTTTCTTAAAGAACCTTTTCCATCTCAGCAGACCCAGATGGTCGAGTAGCCTCTGTAATCTACTCCATTTGGTTCTCAAGTGTTCATGATGAATGGTTCTGCATCCGTTTCCATTAATACTCGGTCGAAAGATTATACTGGATCGCGTCAGGCCATGGGGAAGGAGATCGCTAATGGTCCTCCTCCCCCACCTATTTCCGGCCCTATTGAGATTGAAAGGCCCAGTGCTGAACCTGTTGTGCGACCACCTTCAAAAGTTGTTCTCCGGAAGTCTTCTTATAATCCCAACGCCCATGCTGCTCAACATTACAGTATTGTTGAAGATTTGGCACAGTTGTTGTCCGCGATGTCTACATTATAATTTCTTTAGATTTGTCAGTCTCAGTGGAAAGCTTTATTATCTACAATCGGCGGGGTTGATCTTGTTGATACTAGCCTTCTCACTTTCGATCTAGATAATTTCATCCCACGAGTTCCTCACCAGATTGCACTCATTATACAAGTCATTATTAATGGTCTCGACATCCATCGAGCTATTGTGGATGAAGGTGCATCAACCTGCGTCATGTCACCTTCGTGCTGGAAGGCCATTGGCTCTTCGGCCCTGAATTCCTCACCAAATTCCCTTGAAGCATTTCATGGAAGGGAAGCTATACCTTTGGGTGTTCTCACAAGTTTTCCAATTACTTTAAAAGGGAATACAATCAATGTTGAAGTAGAAGTAGTTGATGCTAAACTCAAATACAATCTTCTACTCGATCGCAGTTGTTCTCATGCTCTGCTTTGTGTTCCATCCACCTTCTTTCGCATTTTGAAATTTCCACACAAGGGAAAAATTGTTATTGTTGATCAATTTTCATTCTTCACCTATTCTTCTGAGAACAATGTTCCGTATGTGGATAAGATCCCTAATCCCTTCGAGAACATTGGGCTGGGTCTCTTCAAGGATCCAACCCTCATAGGTATTTTTCCCTTTCCACCACCTAAGACTTTTCAAGTTAATATGATATCTCGGTCTGATGACCCATGGTTTATTCCTTTTCCTAAAAAATTCAATTCATTTGGTGATTCCATGCCTTTGAGTCCAATTGAAATTGATTATTGTGAACTCATTGCTGCATTAGATACTCCACCATATGATGGTGCTCCTTTGAGCTTGACTCTTGACGTGTATTCTCAATCCCCCTGGCTTGGTGATTCAGACTTGCCTGATCCTTTGAAATAAGTGTTTCCATCCAATGAAGCCATCATGTAACCATGTCTCTCGAAGACTTGCCGTCGGACTATGGTCATCATTGTTCTTCGCTTATGCCTGGCCTTTGGGCTATGTATACCTATCTTGAGTGTTTTTCATCTCAAGCTCCTTCTCCTTCGCTTCAAATTTCATTCCAGACACATGAAGTCTTTACAGAAGGAAACTTGAGCAATATCACACAAACGATGCCTATTGACATTTCCGTGAAGCCGGGAATTGTCGAGAACATCCATGTGGGGGTCACTTGTTCTTCAGAGGAAGTCCAAGTTTATACTATAATTTTCCATGAATTTCGTGATGTATTCACTTGGTCCTACGAAGAAATGCCTGGCATTGATCCTAGTATAGTGGTGCATGAAATCCCTACCTATCCTGGTTTGAAGCCTGTTGGCCAACGTATTCATCTGGTGCACCCTAGAAAGGTTGTGGCCATTAAAGGAAGTCGAAAAACTAATGAAAGGTAATTTCATTTATCCAATTCCCTCGACAGATTGTGTTTCGAACATCGTTACTGTCGACAAGAAATGAGGAACTATCTGTGTCTGTGTTGATTACTATGAAATCAATCGGACTTGTCCTAAGGATAATTATCCTACTCCCTTCATCAATTAGATCATTGAAGACTATGTTGGGAGTGAGATTTTTTCCCTTATGGATGAATTTTCTAGCTATAATTAGATTAACATTCTCCTGGCTAATCAGCACAAAATGGCTTTTATCTGTCCTTGGGGTACGTTCGCATACAAGAAACTACCTTTTGGCCTAAAGAATGCCTAGGCCACTTTCCAGCGAGCGATGTCCTATTCTTTCCATGACATTCGCCATATCATTCAACCTTACTTGGATGACCTTATGGCTCATTTAGCTAAGCGTAGGGACCCTTCGGACCATCTTTGTCAGATCTTTCTTCATTGTCGACACTACAAAATTTGGCTTAATCCGCATAAATGTGTCTTCTGCGTTGATTCTGGTAGAATTTTAGGGTTTATCATGTCGAAAGATGTAATTCACCTTGATCCACTCAGGGTTGAGGCTATTACCAATCTCCCCTCTCCATCCTCATTACATCAGTTGAAGAGTCTGTAAAGTAAGGTGAATTGTCTATGCCGTTTTATACAAAACTATGCCGAAGTAGCTAAAGGATACACATGACTTCTGAAACAGGACATCCCTTTCTATTGGGATGAGATTGCCCAATAATATTTTGATGCACTCAAGACGTTTTTGGTCAATGCTCCTTTATTTCATCCACCAAATTATCACTGTGATTTCTCCCTCTTGGCTGCCACTTTTAGTACAATTTCCATGGTTTTGGTACAAGATGTTGATGACTTTCATGAGAATGTTATTTATTACTTGTATCGTAACCTTCTCGATCCTGAAACACGTTATGCTCATGTCGAGAAGTTAGCACTAGCTACGGTCTATTCATTTCAGTGCTTTCCTCATTATATCCTTTTACATATGGTGACTGTGATTTCCGATTGCCACCCGATGACGTATATTTTGTCTCAACAATTGCTAGGGGAAAAATAATCCAAATGGATCATTATTCTTCAAGAGTTTGATTTGGAATTTACTGCTACCAAATCCAATAAATCACTGGTTTTCGTTGATTTAATTTTTTTTTCTCCCTTCCGACTCCACTCCATCTCATTCTGAGGACCGTATTCTAGACGATACACTTTTCTTGATTAGCACCCTTGACCCCTAGTATGGTGATATCATATTCTATCTCTAGACTTCCACATTTCAATTTGAGTTAACAAAGGATGCCTGCCACCATATCCAGCATCACTCGCAACCTTATCGTATAGTCGGAGATACGCTTTATCATGTTGGATTTGATTCTATACTTCTCTGATGTTTGACCCTCGAGGAAGCTGAGAAAGTATTGAATGATTGTCACAGTGGCACCTATGGTGGTCACATGTCTGGTTACGCTACAACACAAAATATACTCCGTGCTAGTTATTTTTGGCCTTCTATTTTCAAAGAATGTATTGTTGCAGTTCGTAAATGCCATGATTTCCAAATTTATCAAGGCAAAATGCATGTGCCACCCATTCCTCTTCACCATGTCATTACCATTGGTCCCTTTGAAAAATTGGGCATCGATTTTATGACGTGTAACCCTCACTCGGCCTGGGGGCATGCTTATATCATCGTAGCCGTGGACTACTATTGAGTCTCAATTCTGCATCTTTTCCATACACTTTTCTATACCTTTTTCACTCACCTGAACCTCCCAAGTTGTCAATATCATTTGCAAAAGAGCATCTAACATGGTTTTTAATTATATTTTTGTGTTTGCTATTTGATTTAGATTTTTTTCATTCAGCTGCGGAATCTTGCCACTTTCCGCAGCTGCTGCAACTTTCCGCAGCTATTTTGTGAAACTCTATGTTACAGGTGTCTACAGGGAAAACGAGCCACATGGGCAAGTCAAGAATGATGTGGACATGGTTCGTGTCCTATTGGTTCGAGCAAACTCATCTAAAGAAGCCGTGGTCAAAGGCGTCCACATGGAAGTCAACCATAGAGTCTTACGGTGACAGGACTCTGTTCCGTGTCACGTAAAGGTTCATATGGCCGTTTCTGAGCTTGCGGAGGACAAGTCGACATCTGTACATGGCTCCATAGTCGAATTCAAGCATCCACTCCTCATATATTTACTTTCCAACACGGCCATGATCCTAGATCCGTGGACGTAATGGTCTACGTGTTCTACACCAGCATAAACTTTAGGAGACAATTATATTTCTTTTGTTATATATAACGCGTTTGCATGCGCATATAGAGTTAGTCCCGATTAGTCTCTGTTAATTTTATTAGGTCTGCTTTGTAATGTAATTACGTTTCCTTTGAGCCGTAATACTACCATACTGTTATGACTGCATTTTTAATATAAGAAGACTCTGTTTTCCAACTTAATTCGTACTTGAAGATCGTTGCCAAGGCTGGTGTAGAGGGCCCCTACTCAGCTAAGGTTTTGTGCATTAGTGTATAGTTCTTATTTCATTTCTTTAAAGCTCATTGTGCCATAATCCATTCACATGTTTATACATTTCATCTTTTTCATTTCTGTTTATAAACTTTCCTGCTTTCCATTTCACTTCTGTCTTTCATGTTTTATGTTGTTAATCATTGATCAGTGTTCTTGTTTCAGGTTATAGATAGGCAGCCCGGGCATTTTCATAGCTTTTTGACTAATGACATGGAATTAACATTGTTCTGCTGCTAATGTGTTTTTCTTAGTTTCTGTTTCATTTCAGTATTGCTTTGTTTAACTCAGCTTTGCTTAATTGTTTCAGTAGTTAAATTTAGATATATTAAATCATGTATGACATCTTCAGTTGCCTCCGAAAGCCACAGCTGGACTGATGGCGAGGGATTGAATCATGTGTGTATGGTTTAGTATTAGTTTCCTTTCTGCAAAATTAGATATATTAAACTGCTCATAGCATCTTTAGTTGCCTCCGAATGCCACAGCTGGACTGGTGGTGAGGGATTGTATTATGAAATGTGTAGTTTAGTATTAGTTTTCCTTCTACAAATTTAAATATATTAAACTGCTCATAACGTCATTCCAGTTACAATGACCGATATGAGGGCTTGTGTTGGCGAAGTGTGTAGTTTAGTATTAGTTTCTTTTCAGAAGCAGAAATGTTAAATTATAAAGATGATCTTCAATTACAAAGCCACAGCTGGACTGATGGTGAGGGATTGAATTATGAATGTATGGTTTGATATTAGTTTACTTTCTGCAAGTTAGATATCAGTTACTCAAGTTGTTTATGGTTACTTCCGAAAATCATAGCTGGACTAATGATGAAGGATCAGAGGATAAATTGATGTAATCTGATTTAGATTTACTTTGTTGCAATTTTGAATTTCTTTAAGCATAGTTTCTTTTTGTTTAGACAGCAGCAAGAATAGTTTAGTTTCATGCTCACTAGTTCATTGTTTTTGATTTATTAGACTTACAAACTCTTTTCATTTCAGCAGTACATTTTCATTTCCTTTCCAATTTTGTCATTGAAAATTTCAAATTCCTTTTTAAGTTTCAAGTTGGTAAATCATTATAGGGGATATCATTTCCTTGAAAAAATATAACCATACTTGTTTTCATTTTAGAATTTCCATTTCACCTTAGAAAACCAAAAACGACAAAAATTTAAGAAATAGGTTATCTTGCACATATAGTGCGCCGCACTTCATCAGCTTACGAATCCCGGATTGACAAATTAAATGCAGAAATTTAGGATTACACTAAATTGACCAAACATTTTGGCGCCGTTGCCGGGGAAGTGTAACTAGGTAGCCAATTTCTTAAAAAAAAAAAAACACAAAATCATAAAAGAAGGGAAAACTTGATAAATTCTTGAAGTATGCTCTCCTCTTGCACCTAGTGTGATCTGGAGGATCAGAAAAGAGAGTTATTGGTTTAGTAATTTCTTAAGTATGCTCTCTTCTTGCACCTAGTGTGATCTGGAAGATCAGAAAGAGGATTATTAGCCCAAATTTTTGAAAATAAAAAATAAAAAAATAAAAAAATGACATGCATAGAGCAAGAGATTCTAGGGGAAGGTTTATAGCTAAAGCCAAGAGTTCGATTTTCACAACTCCATCTTCTTCAAGGCATAGACCAGATTCACCACCATCTACCCCTAGCCTTAAGATTTTTGGAAGTCAAGGAACAGTTGAATTAGAGGATTCTCCTATACCACCTACTCAATCCCATTTAGAAAACAAAGAGACTTTCTCTCATTCTCCCTTGGTAGAAAAACTAGAGGACTTTAAGGACTCTAAAAAAACTATCATGGCGGATGAAGTAATAGATGGAGGTAGAGGTAGAGGTAGAAGAGGAGGAAACAATGGATACAACAATGGTGAAGGAAATAATGGTAGAAATAGGGAAGGAGACAACTTGTTTGGATTCCCTATAGTTGATGAGGAAACTCATGCAACAATGAAAAATATCTCACCATCTGTCCTCCCTAAATTTTATGGATTGCGAAGTGAGGACCCTGAAACATTTCTGTTTGAGTTTGAAGTTGTGTGCCGAACCTATGACTATATGGAAGATTCTAAAAAACTCAAACTGTTTCCTTCAACTTTGAAAGGATCTGCTTTGAAATGGTTCATGGGATTAGCCACTCAATCTATTAGGACTTGGAATGATATGAAACAAACATTTTTGGATAGATACTTGGAATATTGTATGCCCACCAATCACAAGGATGAGGTATTCAAGATGATGCAAAAAGAAGATGAAAATTTGGAAGACTTACTTGAAAGATTTCAATACAACTTGAAAAGAGCAAAGATGAGCAAATTAGATGATGAAACCTTGAAAGCCCTCATATTAAAAGCCATTAGAGATGAATGGATAGATATTTTAAACATGATGGGGAAAGGAGATATTTCTCAACTCTCACTTCGTGACATAACAGAACTATGTGTCCATCTCTCAAGAGGAAAATCTAAAACAGGAAAAGGGCCTAGGGATCCTTCTCTTATTAGGGCTAACAAATCTGCAACTGGATCAGTAAGTAGGGCAGAGATTGGTAATATGCTCGATGAGTTCAAAACTGATATCTTAGGGAGCCTTAGTGAACAACTAGACACCCTTAAAATCCAAAACAAGCAGAAAGCAGAAACAGATGCTTTAGCCATCTTTTGTCCGAAATGTAGGAAGAAACATGCTTTAAGGGAATGTCCCTTGGATGCAAAAGTTGTAGAAACATGTATGATTTGTTCAGAGAATCATGAGATCAAGGATTGTCCTTCAATTCCTGGACTCAAAGCTGTCTTTCAAGAAGACCCAAATTCAGTAGAATCTCTCTGTTTTGTTGCAAGAAGACCTTGGCAGGGACAACAAACTCAAGGGTTTAATAACCCTATGAATCTTCAAACCCCACCAAATTGGAATCCTTGGCAACAACCTTGGCCCCAACATCAAAACTCATATCAGCCATGGGTACAAGGGATGCAAAATCCTTATGGGAGATTTGCTCAATTTTATCAATATCCTCCATCTTTTCAAAATAAACAAGCTCCAGAACTTCCAAACCCAAATCCACAACTTTCATTGCCATTTCCACAACAACAACCTTCTCAAAAAAATCCAAATCCTCAACTCATGCTCCCATACCAACAAAAGACAAATCAACTTCCAGCTCAACCATTGCCAAATCCTAACAATAAAAATCCTCAGAATACTTACATGGTAGAAGGACAACAATTTCCTACCTATATGATTGTTCCTCTCAACGATGTACAACTCAGATCTGGTAGAGTTTTAGAAAAACCTTCTATAGATATCCAAGAGCAAGATACCTCCGAGGAGGATTCTCTTGAAGTCAATAAAGGTTCTGAGGAAGAATCTCTTCAAAATCCAAGCATGCAAAAAGAAAAATAAAAGTTAACACCCACAACTCCTATAGTTGAGCAACCTGCATCTTCATCTACACCTCCTTTTCCTGAAAGACTACAAATTGACAAGGGGGTGGAAAAACAAATCTTGTTGCCTAACTATGATTTTCTAGATGAATTGAAGAATTTTTGTATCAAGATTCCCTTGTTACAAGCCATTCGAGAGATTCCTATTCTAGCAAAAACCATAAAGGAGTTGAGTTTCAAAAGACCAGGAAGGAAACTAAAAGACATAAGAAGAATCCACCTGGTAGGAAAGATTGCAGATATTATGATGGGAAAAATTACCATGCAGAAGTATGTAGATCCAGGAAGTCCAATTGTCAAGACACATATAAATGGGATAGAAATTCCAAACACATTGATTGACTTATGGGCTGCTATCAACATTATGAGTACACAGACTATGGAACAGCTAAAACTTCCTAGCCTTCTTTTTACACCTACTTTACTGCAACTTGCAGATTGATCAGTTATTAAACTGAATGGTGTATTAGAAGATATTTCAGTCTCCTTAGATTCTTGGGAATATCCAGTAGATTTTATGATTTTCACTCCCAAGAGTAATCTAGGAGGGCACCCACTTATTTTAGGAAGACCTTGGCTAGCCACAGCTGATGCTTTTATTAGTTGTAGATATGGGGACATGTACATTTCTAATGGTAATTCGACAAAGAAATTCAATTTGTATCCTCCAGCAAGAGCAATCACAGAAGTAGGAGACAATGAATGGGTTGATGATGAGGACACTATACAACCTGTCTTTACCATTTCTGAAATCAGTGAGGACAGTCAAATTCTGAACACATTAGAAAATTTTGAGACATCTTCAGAATATGACCCCACACAATTTCGGTTGGAATCTGACATAGAATATTTATCATCAAGACAAATGTCTCTTTACTCTATGGAAGAGTTTGGTAGTTCTACTATTGAGATTTTTCCAGGAAAAACATTGAATATCAACAAACATATGGAAAAATCACAACAAGAAGAACTAACCAAAATCTTGCAAAAACATTCTACTCCATTTGCATGGGAGTATACTGACATGAAGGGTATTGATCCTAATACTTGCATCCATCACATCTATATTGAGGAAAACAGTAGACCAATCAGACAACCTCAAAGAAGGATGAATCCAAATCTTAGGGAGATAGTGAAAGAAGAGCTCCAAAAACTACTCAATGTAAACTTCATTTATCCAATTTCAGATAGCCGATGGGTTTCTCCTTTGTTTATAGTACCTAAAAAGAATGGTAAATGGAGGGTATGCATTGATTACAGGGAATTGAACAAAGCAACTTTAAAGGATCACTTTCCTTTGCCTTTTATTGATTAGGTATTAGATACATTAGCAGGTAAAAAGTACTTTTCATTTTTGGATGGTTTTAGTGGCTATAATCAAATTCAGGTAGCACCTGAAGATCAAGATAAGACCACATTTACTTGTCCATGGGGAACTTTTGCCTACCGAGTGCTTCCTTTTGGGTTATGTAATGCACCCACAACATTCCAAAGAGCAGTACTAGGAATTTTTTTTGATCTAATCCATGATTGTGTAGAGGTTTATATGGATGATTTTACAGTTTATGGTAATTCATTTGAAGAGGCATTAGAAAATTTGGAAAAAGTTCTTATAAGATGTAAAGAAACAAACCTTTCATTAAGCCATGAAAAATGATTTATGATGTTTCTGAAGGGATTGTTTTAGGACATCATATTTCAGGAGATGGGATTAAGGTTGATAGATCAAAAGTTGAAGTCATCTCCAAGTTGCCTATTCCAAATTGTCAGAGAGATGTTAGAAGTTTTCTAGGATTTACTGGTTACTATAGAAGATTTATAGAAAACTTCACTAAAATAGCATCTCCACTCTTCAAATTGCTTACAAAAGACTGTGAATTTAAATGGGATCCTGATTTTCAATTAGCTTTTGAAACTTTGAAAATAGTTGAATATTCAAGCAGCTATTCGAGAGGGAGAAAATTGAAATCCTTTCCATGGGTTTCTACTTGATGCTGTAGACATGTTTCTAGGAGTCAGAGTTGGGTCAAAGCATTTAGTCTTGTTACTTACACTACCAGGCACTTGATTTAGTTGAAACTATAATCAGGATCAAAAGAGTTTTTAGCTGTTGTTCATGCAATTAATAAGTTTAGACATTACATAATAGGCTATGAAACTTTTATTCATACTGACCATTCTGCAATTAGATATTTAATGAACAAACCTGTTACTAATGGCAGAGTGACAAGATGGCTCTTACTTTTGCAAGAATTCAATATTACCGTGTTGGATAGACCAGGAAAACAAAATACAGTAGCTGATTTCTTGTCTAGGATTCAGAATACTAAAGAAGATTCTCCTGTAGAGGATAAGTTTCCTGATGAATACTTGTTTGCAGTAACTATTAAGACCCCTTGGTATGCATATATTGCTAACTATTTTGTTACAGGGAAACTACCTTCACATTTATTTCCAAGTGAAAAATGAAAAATTATTCAGGAGAGTTCAAAATATTCATGGATTTCTAACGAATTGTTTAAAACAAGGCCAGATCTTGTGATCAGAAGATGTGTCAAGGAAGATGAAATGCCTGATATTCTTAAGGCATGTCATGATGAACCATGCGACGAACACTTTGCAGACAAAAGGACAGCCTATAAAATCCTCTCTTTAGGATATTATTGGCCTTCCTCTTCAAAGATGCAAAACAATATGTCAAAAGGTGTGACAGCTGCCAAAGAGTAGGGAAACCTACCCTTTCAAATGAAATGCCATTGCAAACACAGGTACTCATTGAACCCTTTGAAAAATGGGCTTTAGATTTCATTGGACCTATTAATCCACCATCTAAGCAAAAGAAGTATATATTGGTTTGTACCGATTATGTTACTAAATGGGTGGAAGCTAAAGCATTAGTATCTGCTACTGAAAATTCAGTTATTCATTTTCTTTATGAGGATATTTTTACTCGCTTTGGTGTTCCAAGAGAAATTGTGACAGATCAAGGGAGCCAATTCACATCTAATTTGGTGGAGAAGTTGATGGAAGAATACAAAATCAAGCACAGAAGATCTACTCCTTACCATCCGCAAGCAAATGGTCAAGTGGAGTCCACAAATAAAGTTCTTGAAAGTATCATCACCAAAACTGCTCATCTACATAGAAGAGATTGGGCAGAAAGGCTTCTTGAAGCCTTGTGGGCCTACAGAACTACATGGAGAAATACAACAGGACATTCTCCCTATGAACTTGTTTATGGAAAGAAGTCCTGCTCCCCATTGAGTTCCAAGTCAAAACCTTCAAGATGGCAGTTCAGTTGGGGATGGATCTATCAGAAGCCCAAAAGCATAGAATGGAGCAGTTGAATGAGCTAGATGAGATCAGACAAGAGGCAATTCTAAGAACTGATATAGTTCAATATCAAAGAGCTAAATGGCATGACAAGTACATCAAAGAAAAGAAGTTTCAAGAAGGAGATTGGGCATTGTTATTTGATTCCAAGTTTAAAGATTTTCAAGGAAAATTTTAGACTCATTGGCTTGGGCCATATGAGATTGACAAGATCTTTAGCAATGGAGCAGTAAGAATCAAGACCATTGATGAGTTTCAAACTCCTCTTATTGTGAATGGCCATAGATTGAAAGTTTATCATAAGCCACTCTCAAAAGAGGATTTTGTCAAAATGTTTCAAGAAAGTTCTGCAATTAGGCTGGTACAGAAGAATTCTTCTTCTCCACCAGCCTAGCTTTTGTTCTTTTCAGTTAAAAAAAAATTTGTATAAGCCTGAAAACCAATCACTGATTGGCAGTCTTATACAGAAAATATAGGGTGAAAATCAGGAACACCTGACACTCTATATTTTCCAAAAAAAAAAATCTCTTTTTCATTTCACAAGTTTTGTGATCATTCACTCCATTCCATTCCACTTCATTCCATTTCATTTCACTTCATTTCACTCCACTCCACTTCATTTCATCCATTTCATTCCATTTCATTAATAAAAATCTTTTTCATGACCATTTCCATCTGGTCATTTGTCATCTGTTCATTTCCATTCATCCAAGTAATAGCTGTGTCAGTTTCCGCAGCTGACATCTGTTTCCGCAGCTGACTCCAGTTTCCGCAGCCAGAAGCAGATTCCGCAGCTACTACTCTATTTTCAAAAGAATGTACAGTCAGATGTTATTTCCATAATCATGAAATAAAATGCAGGTGAGAGGATAAAAAATGAAGACATGGAGCATTCAAGACACCAATGAAGAGCAATTAGTTGAAGACCAAAGGAAAAGGCAAGGATTCCAAAGGTATGAATAAAATTTATTTCAAATAGCATTGAAAACACATTTTTATATAGTTATGAACCATAAGCTCTATCCATTATGTGCAATGATTATATTGACAATTCCGTAACCTTTCACAATCTCCATATTATCCTCTCGCATTCATTCCCAAACGGTTCCATAATTAAACCCCCGATTTTCACTCATGATCCAATATTCCACCAGTGACAATGAGACGTATTTTATTTGACCAAGGACTCTTACAGCCGCATAAATCCATAACCGTTGATTGAAACGTGTTCACATTTATTTCGTAGCCACCAAATTTCAAAACGCTGCCGAATGTTTTATACTCTGTCAATTGCACAGTCGTATCTCTGTTATGCTCACGAAACCCTTTTCTATTCTATCTCACTCCATTCCGTTCATTGTGTTCATTTCCACTCTCAGATATCTACCCACAGTCTCACTCCATTCCGTTCATTGTGCTCATTCCCATTCTATAATATATTCCCACATTCATTGAGCTTGTTTCTATGCATTCAGACGTTCTATTTCCATTTGAATCCTCCACGCAAGAAAGTCTTTGAAGAGCAGAAAGAAAAAATGGGTAAATTGCTAAGAGCAGAACCGGAAGGACCGAAGTTCATGGAGCGATATCCACAAGTAAGGGATGTATTGAAGAAAGCAAATTGGCTGCGGTTTATCCAGAAATTCAGAGGGTATCATAAAGAAGTGACGAAGGCATTCGCAAGGTCGTTTAATGGCTTGGAAGCAGAGATTGGAGACCTTAAGTTTGTGGTCAATGAAGCATCTATAGCAACAACCATGGAACTTCTTTAGGAGGGTGAGCGTTGGTTTAAGAATAAAAGTATCAGTGATGAAGCATGGAGAACAATATTACGAAACCAAGGTATGGACATAACTATTTTTAAAAGAGGAATTCCTGTGCATGCATTGAAAGAGGAATGGGCTACTTTGCTGCTATTTGTTCAGAAATTCATTACATGTGAAGGCCGTTTTGGGTCCATGTACATGTACCATACCAAGTTACTGATGAATTTTCTAGATAATCAAGCTCTCAATCTCCCATATTTTCTGTTAAATAGCTTGAAGAAAATGTTTGTGACTGTTCAGAAACATTTAGGAGATGTAGAACCTCATCTATATCACCACGGCCTTATAAAAATTTTGATTGAAAAGGAGTTAAAGGAAAAGAAATACACATGGGAACAATTTCTGGTTAGAAATCTCTTTGAGGAACCTCACGAAATTCCTGAAGGTAGCACAGCAAGAAGAAGTAGGAGAAAAAGAAAAATTGATGAAATCCAAAATACTCCTACTACTGCAATTGAAAGAACTGATAGGGAAGAAAGACTGTAAAAGAGGAAGAAGAAAGAAATCAAGGGTAAGAAGCCAATAACACCAAAAGAAAGAAAAACTATTGAGGCTATACATAAAACTCCTTCTTCTGAAGAAGAAGATAATCAAGTGTTATCTGAAAGACTAGTTTATCTTCAAAAACAATCCTCTATGGCCAAGAAGACAGAGAAAGGAAAACAAAAACAAAAGGATAGTGCACCACAGCGTGTGAGAAGAAGCAACAGAATTAAGGGGAAATTGAGGAAAATGCAAATGAAGGGTCCTCATTTCATTGATTTGGGAGAGGAAACATCTGAACAGTCCCCAACTGACCATAGTCCATCTCAGTCAGTTAGTGAACCTGGTTCATTTCATTCCCAATCAGACATTGAACATACTCCATCCCATTCTCAGCAAAATATTGATGTGAGCCCTCCTCAGCCAGATTATTTTCCTTCGCGGCATTTTGGGGACATCCCAATAAAAATGACACCTGAAATAGACCCCAAGCAGCAGGAAGTATATGACTATATAGAATCTTTGGAAAAGGTAGCTATAGGTCCCATTACTTCGTCTATCCAGCCTCATACAGTACAGGATGATTTAGTCCAATCACTAAAACAAGAAATTTTTGAGTTAAAGCTTTTGAATAAACATATCAAAAATGGAAATGAGACATTGAAGGAACAAGTCAAACTGGACAAAATCATCCATGATAATACTATGCTACATCTGGGAATATGGCAAAAGAAGAACAAGAAACTGAAAAGAAAATGCCAGAAGTTGAGTAGAGCACTGGTTAATATCAAATTTAGGTGCTTAATGAAGAAACCCAGAATGTTAGCAGCACCAAGGAAGAGGAGGAGAGGATTGGATGTGCTGGCTGAACTGTCAAGGCACATGAACTAAGGAAGGAATATTAAAATTTTGGTTGCATGAGGACATGCAACACCTTCACAGTGGGGGTATGTTGAGTCTCAATTCTGTATCTTTTCCATACACTTTTCTATACCTTTTTCACTCACCTGAACCTCCCAAGTTGTCAATATCATTTGCAAAAGAGCATCTAACATGGTTTTTAATTATATTTTTGTGTTTTCTATTTGATTTAGATTTTTTTCATTCAGCTGCGGAATCTTGCCGCTTTCCGCAGCTGCTGCAACTTTCCACAGCTATTTTGTGAAACTCTATGTTACAGGTGTCTACAGGGAAAAAGAGCCACATGGGCAAGTCAGGAATGATGTGGAAATGGTTCGTGTCCTATTGGTTCGAGCAAACTCATCTAAAGAAGCCGCGGTCAAAGGCGTCCACATGGAAGTCAACTATAGAGTCTTACAGTGACAGGACTCTGTTCCGTGTCACGTAAAAATTCATATGGCCGTTTCTGAGCTTGCGGAGGACAAGTTGACATCTGTACATGGCTCCATAGTTGAATTCAAGCATCCACTTCTCATAGATTTATTTTCCAACACGGCCATGATCCTAGATCCGTGGACGTAATGGTCTATGTGTTCTACACCAGCATAAACTTTAGGAGACAGTTATATTTCTTTTGTTATATATAACACATTTGCATACGCATATAGAGTTAGTCCCGATTAGTCTCTGTTAATTTTATTAAGTCTGCTCTGTAATGTAATTACGCTGCCTTTGAGCCGTAATACTACCATACTGTTATGACTGCATTTTTAATATAAGAAGACTCTGTTTTCCAACTTAATTCGTACTTGAAGATTGTTGCCAAGGCTGGTGTAGAGGGCCCCTGCTCAGCTAAGGTTTTGTGCATTAGTGTATAGTTCTTATTTCATTTCTTTAAAGCTCATTGTGCCATAATCCATTCACATATTTATACATTTCATCTTTTTCATTTCTGTTTATAAACTTTCCTGCTTTCCATTTCACTTCTGTCTTTCATGTTTTATGTTGTTAATCACTGATCAGTGTTCTTGTTTCAGGTTATAGATAGGCAGCTCGGGCATTTTCATAGCTTTTTGACTAATGACATGGAATTAACATTGTTCTGTTGCTAATTTGTTTTTCTTAGTTTCTGTTTCATTTCAGTATTGCTTTGTTTACCTCAGTTTTGCTTAATTGTTTAAGTAGTTAAATTTAGATATATTAAACTGCTCATAACGTCTTCAGTTGCCTCTGAAAGCCATAGCTAGACTGATGGTGAGGGATTGTATTATGAAATGTGTAGTTTAGTATTAGTTTCCTTTCTGCAAAATTAGATATATTAAACTGCTCATAGCATCTTCAGTTGCCTCCGAAAGCCACAGCTGGACTGATGGTGAGGGATTGTATTATGAGATGTGTAGTTTAGTATTAGTTTTCCTTCTACAAATTTAAATATATTAAACTGCTCATAACGTCTTCAGTTGCCTCCGAAATCCACAGCTGGACTGATGGTGAGGGATTGTATTATGAAGTGTGTAGTTTAGTATTAGTTTCCTTTCTGCAAGTTAGAAATGTTAAATTGTGCATGACATCTTCAGTTACCTCCGAAAGCCACAGTTGGACTGATGGTGAGGGATTGAATTATGAATGTATGGTTTGATATTAGTTTACTTTTTGCAAGTTAGATATCATTTACTCAAGTTGTTTATGGTTACTTCCGAAAATCATAGCTGGACTAATGATGAAGGATCAGAAGATAAATTGATGTAATCTGATTTAGATTTACTTTGTTGCAATTTTGAATTTCTTTAAGCATAGTTTCTTTTTGTTTAGATAGTAGCAAGAATAGTTTAGTTTCATGCTCACTCGTTCACTGTTTTTGATTTATTATACTTACAACATCTTTTCATTTCAGCAGTACATTTTCATTTCCTTTCAAGTTTTATCATTGAAAATTTCAAATTTCTTTTTAAGTTTCAATTTGGTAAATCATTATAGGGGATATAATTTCCTTAAACAAATATAACCATACTTGTTTTCATTTTATAATTTCCATTTCACCTTAGAAAACCAAAAACGACAAAAAGTTAAGAAATAGGTTATCTTGCACATATAGTGCGCCGCACTTCATCAGCTTACGAATCCCAGATTGACAAATTAAATGCAGCAATTTAGGATACACTAAATTGACCAAACAAATACTTCACCAAATGGGCCGAAGCAATGCCTACACTTGCCACTAATAGTAAGAAAGCTGCTCAGTTCATATTCAATCATATTATTGCTAGGTTTGGTGTCCCTCAAGCCATCGTTACTAATCATGGTTCCCATTTTCGGAATTATATGGTGGTGGATTGACTTTTAAGTTGGGTTTGCATCATGACAGCTCAATGCCGTACTACCGTCAAGCCAATGGCCAGGTTGAAGTTGTGAAAAATGTTCTTGTCACAATACTTCAGCATATGATTGGGATCCACAAATAAAACTAGAATCTCATGTTATTTTCGGCTCTTTGGGCATACCGAACTTCGACTAAGAGTGCAACCGAATTCACCCCGTTTCAGTTGGTTTATGGTCTAGAAGCTACTCTCCTGATTGAATGTGAAATAACTTCACTCAAGTTAGTTGTGGAATTACTGCCAAATACTTCGTCAGAAGAAGAGAGTCTCCTTTACTTAGAGAGGTTGGACGAAACTCGTCACTTAGCCACTTTGGTCAACCAAGCACAAAAGAAGTGAGTCAAAGCTCATTTTGACCAATTATTTTCTCCTCATTCCTTCGTTGAAGGAGATCTCGTACTCTTGTATGACCAAGCTCATGATAAGCTGGGGGCAGGAAAATTTCAACTTATGTGGCATGGGCCATACATCGTTAAATGTGTGTTGTGAAATGGGGCCTATGAGTTAATTGACTACAAAGGTCATCCGCTTGAACAACCCAAAAATGGGTTGTATCTCAAAAAACATTATACCTGATTCATTCATTCATAAGTAGGTGTAAATAGGTGTTTTTTTCATTTTTGTACATGTTTTGGGTTTGGTGTTCTTTGTGAGTGTTTTTCTGCTTATTGGGTCTTTCTTATTGTGCAGATATCTATTATCCCTTATGTCGGGTTCGCTGATGGTGCTTCCCGCAGTACCAAGAATTTTCCTTTGGCAGCCTAGGTAATTTATGATCTTGCTGGTGGGTTGATAGATCTGCAAGATATTTGTCTAGGATGGACTACAAACAATGTCGCTTAATATAGCACTGTCATTGAGTTATTAACTAAGGAAATCAACCTCGGCATACACACATTGCTTGTAAATCTAGATTCACAACTTGTTTTTCTACAACTCAATAATCATTATTCAGTTAGAAATCCACACATTTTGAGATTGTATTTACATATTCGTTTATTGGAAAGACATTTTTATTTCATTACTTATCAACATATTTGTAATGTTCCCAAATTTTCATGAATAAAATTGGAACATTATTTTTTGCTTATTTCATTTAGGAGGTGAATAAAATGGGTAAGAGGCCCATGAGTAGGAATAAGATCCTTCATAATGTGAAAAGGATCATTGGAGCAGCTTCTTTTGCACCTTCCAATGTGAAAAAGGGGCAATTTTCATGAGGGCAAGGTCAAGTTTGACCAAGTCAACAACGTTGCCTAAGAGGTGTAGCTTGCATGGGAAGACAGAGCAGTTTTGGAGGGAGAAAGATTCCTTGTAGATGAAACCATAATGTGTGGGGTCCATGGAAAAGAGGCATTCACTTGTATAAGAAGATGAGGAGGCAGCCATAGTGAGACATCTTTTGAGCATTTGATCATTTGTCTATTCAGACAAATTGCATACTCCAGTTGTTCAGCAGAGTTGCAGTGATGCTTAGCATGAGGGATTCCTGTTTAGGATTTCCTCTCCTTCTTGAGAGGCCTCTTGGAGGATTTCACTTCATCTTCTCCACATCTTGGCTCAAGGCCAAAGCCATTCTTCAGATACTGCATTATTTTTGCTCAAGTATAAAGCAGTGTTGTTGGAGCATTGCAGTGGAGGGATCCACAACGCTTCTCTTTGGCTTATCTTTCTGAGGAGGGAGTTAATATTGCTCCAGGAGGTGAGTGAAAGGGATTTTAGATTTTTTTTTTACATCTTGGTACCAAGGCCAACATATCCCATCATAGACGGAATAGTCCAGTGCCTTGACTACGTTATTCTAGAGTGCATCTGCAGTGAGAGGTTGCACTGGAATTTTATAGGGCAAGATTTCTAGTATTAGGATCAGCCTGGTACTAGGAAATACATTGGAGGAGGTTTCTTGTATCTTGGATATCATATTAAACCATCACCACATTGTATCAGTTTGAGTTGCAGCTGCTGCCTAGCAACTCCGACATTTCTGCAGATTTTCCAACTTCATGTATATTGTAGCCAATCCTTCCAAGGATTGTGTATTTTGTTGTATTAGTGTTTTTATGGGTTGAGAGCTTTCTCCTCCTCATTCCTTTGAGCTGATATTGTAATATCATTATATTTTCATTTTTTATTATGCAGTAACTCCTATAAACTGTGTTATTTTAGCCAAGGCTCTCTTTCATGTAGCAGTGTTTTCCATTATCATGTATATGACACATTGAGACTTCCATTTCCTAGATGGAGTGATTGATTCCTCCACACATTGTATAAATTTGCTGCTATGTAACATATATGTTGGCTATCTACTTATTCATGTATGTAGACTTCATAGAATAACGTTTTTGCTCCATATCTTGTTCTTGTATATGTTGCAGTCCATTCATTAGGAATTTTCTAAGGACATCTAAGTCTGGTAGATCTGTTTAACCACCTTATAAGGGTTTATTTGGAGCCATCTCTTGGATTTCATTCTTGGACACATTGATCTAAGGGATCCAGGTCCTGGTTTCAAATCCTGCTACCTCCATTTCTGGAAAATTTGTTTTCTAGCCATGGATTGCTAGCTATTCCAATTTGGGAACATTACAGTGGTATCAAATCTACTTTCTTGGCTCAGCCTGTGAGTCTAAGCCCAAGAAGATCAGAATATTGAAGAGGATGATTTTAATCTCATCATATTTTAGATCCATGAAGAACCTCCCCAAGGAGGATATGCAGAAAGAAGAGGAAGAGCCCATGAAGAGTTTGAGGAGATCCGGAGGAAGTATAGAGAATCTCCCAGAGGATTTGATTCAAAATCAAACTCTAGATTGGAGGAATGTGAGCATACATCTACACACCATATTTTACAGCATAGTCACATGCCCAGGGTTTCCGGAAGAGAGATGGAAAGAAGAGAAAAATTTCTTGGGAGGGAAAACCTTAGTGATTTCTTGAAGGAGTAATGAGCTTCAAACTTAGAAATTCAGAGATCATCTCATTTTTTTAGAGTTTTGCAAGATGAAGGTGAATGGGAAAGAGAAACAGGATAGATTTCATATATCTACCTTTTAAATTTCACCTATATGTTCAACCAAAGCTTGGGTTAAAGAGTTAGAGACCTTCTTGTAGGAGCACCAAATACCGGAGGATGAAGCCATCGGAATTGCAGCGCTGAATTTGAGAGGTAAGGCTTATGCCTAGTGGATCTTTGAATCCTTTTCTTTGAAAAAATTAAACATTTCATCTTATGCAAATTTCACTAAAGAATTAGTGGGAAGATTTGATAGAAGGATTCATGAGAAACACATGGTGGATCTAAAAAAGAAAACTTGATAAAACCCTTGCATAAGAACGCAGTACCATTGCAGAAAACCATAGGAGCTGAAAACTTGCACCATACTTTTCTGGAAGAAAGGTTTTCATCTCACACATTTGAGCAAAGGAACATGGAATCTCTTTTTAAAAGAGGGATCCAATCATTGGAAATTTGCTCACTCATTTTTCAGAGCTTGAGGGCAACAGTGCTGTTAGATTTAGAGTTGATCTAGCACTTCATGTAGAGTAAGGAGGAGCTCTTGCTCCAAGTAGAGGGATGCTTGCATCTTTGCAAGGAGGTCTCGAGGATCTCATGTATGGAGATCAAGGCACAACTCATGTTTTATCTGTGCCATTTTTGAGGAGGTGTGAAACCATGGAGACAAAAGGAGGAAGTAGGGAGAAGACCTAGCATCATGAGATGAGGATTACACTTCCCTATCCATTTCTAGAGGTTGGTGCACCTAAGAAGGTGATTGGATTGCGCAGTGGAATCATGGAGGGCTCTATCCATTCATATATGTAGTCATCTCTTGATGATGATGTCTCACTACATAGAGACATTATGCCAAGGAAATCACTAGATCAGTAGAGGAGGATGGATGCTTCACATGTTGGGGCACCAATCATTGATTTCAGGAGGTTGGAGACCTGGAGAGAGCTTGATACAGCACTGGGAGTCTGGGGTAGACTAAAGGAGAGAGAGAGAGAGAATTCTCTCAACATCATCAGTACCCACTTCCATTTCATATTCTGCGTTGTGGTAGAAGCAGCAAGGGAAGGACGGAAACCTTCCAACTTGCATATTTGGCATAGGAGATGTTACAGAGAAGGATGAACATATGACAGATTCTCTTCATGAGAGATCATCAATGCTATCACTATAGAGGATAGATCCACATTGGAGCTCCCAGCTGTTGGTGGAGTATTCCAAGGATATTTTTACTTGCACAATCTTGGATGGCCAGTTGCATGAGGAGGCATATTCAGTCAGAGATGGAGTCATCTTCTATCATCGTAGGATCTTCTTACTTGGAGCTTCCAAGCTCAAGGCGAAGTTGCTACATGCAGCTCAGGAGGATTTCCCTTTTAGCCCCACTTGTTCTATGAGAGCATACCACACCATCATGGAGGGGTATTTTTGGATGGGATTTGAGGAGGAGATATATCAGCATGTGAGTAGATGCATGGATCACATAGAGATTGAGGAGAGACATGAATCTTTGAGAGAGTTAGTACAACCACCTCTTTTCCCTTCGGAGATGAGAGGAGACTCAGTTATGAGCCACTCCATTTGTATGAGCAGGAGATCTGGTAAGGGTAGTCATTATGTTTTACATGTCTGTTTGTATAATGTATGTATGCATCCCTTAACCATGCATGTGCAGGATGATGCTCCAAGGAGGAGCATTCTTTTTTCTAGACCACATATTTTAGATGAGGCCATGAGCATGATTGATGGCCATTCCCTAGGAGGACTTGGGGAAGAGATAAATTATGGAGGACATGCTCATTGTATATTTTACATCAATCACTTCCTCCATACTTATGAGAAGATTGGAGCAGCAAGCATGTGGCTGAGAAGCCACTTATTTCAACAGTCTCCATTGCAGTTGAGGCTCAACCTGCACTGGTTGCACTGTAGGGACCATTCTCCTTCTCATTTGTTACATATGGAAGCAAGTATGAGGCACATTATGTGGATGTGTCCTTTGAGGGATAAATTTCTCACACTATTTTCCCTACATGTTCTAAGGGGAGCATGGGATATGGCATGGTCACCTTGACAGCACATTTGTTTCCTTATGAGGTGGGCCATATGATGGATTTGATGCCATATAATGATGTCTTACAACTCATCATTTATGGGATGATTTGGGCTAGCTTGATTTGCAGCATTGGAGGAGAGATATTTGGAGGTCTAGTCCTCATTTTTCCATTTGAGGGAAAAATTATTGCAGCCCATGGAAAACCAATACTCTACACTTATCATAAGTGGAGATATGGACAGTGTGGGGTAGGATATATAGTCTACCATGTGCATATTTTCATCCCACCTACTTTTCCAGAGCCAAAGGTGGATGACAGTTTTCAGGAGTTACGTGGTTGGAAGGTGACTCATTTTGCATGGCTCATAGCTTGGATATGGAGGATCCATATGGGGAAGATATTTCCCATTATATTCCAGATCCCATTCTTCAAAGGGACCTCTAGACATCACTTTGATATCCTCTTGAGTATTTCACCTTTACATGATGATGGCTTGGTAACTGATCACTTGCATGCTGAGGAGGAGAAATGTCGAGATTTGATTGATGAGATAACATCACTTTCCTTGGAGGAAATCATCTTACATAGATGCTACAGGGAGAGGAGAAAAGAACTCAGACTATCCTTTCACTTGCTTGAGGACAAGCAATCTTTGAGAGGGGAGGACTGTAATGTTCCTAAGTTTTCATGAAGAAAATTGGAACATTAATTTTTACTTATTTCATCAAGGAGGTGAATAAAATGGATAAAAGGCCCATGAGTAGGAATAATATCCTTCATAATGTGAAAACGATCATTGGATAAACTTATTTATCACCTTCTAGTGTGAAAAAGGGGCAATTTTCATGAGGGCAAGGTCAAGTTTGACCAAGTCAACAACGTTGCCTAAGAGGTGTAGCTTGCATGGGAAGATAAAGCAGTTTTGGAGGGAGAAAGATTCCTTGTGGATGAAACCCTAATGTGTAGGGTCCATGGAAAATAATAATTCACTTTTATAAGAAGAGGAGGAGGCAGCCATAGTGAGACATCTTTCGAGCATTTGATCATTTGTCTATTCAGAAAAATTGCATACTTCGGTTGTTTAGCAGATTTGCAGTACTACTTAGCAAAAGGGATTCCTGTTTAGGATTTCCTATCCTTCTTGAGAGGCCTCTTGGAGGATTTCACTTCATCTTCTCCACATCTTGGCTCAAGGCCAAAGCCATTCTTCAGATACTCCATTATTTCTGCTCAAGTATAATGCAGTGTTGTTGGGGCATTGCAATGGAGGGTTCCATAACACTTCTCTTTGGCTTATCTTTCAGAGGAGGGAGTTTCTCTTGCTCTGGGAGGTCAGTGAAAGGGATTTCAGAGTTATTTTGGACATATTTTCACCAAGGCCAACATCTCCCATCATAGACAACACAGTCTAGTGCCTTGATTGCGTTATTATAGAGTGCATTTGTAGTGAGAGGTTGCACCGACATTTTGGAGGGCAAGATTTCCAGTATTAGGATTAGCCTGGTACTAGGAAATCCATTGGAGGAGGTTTGCTATATATTGGATATCATATTCAACCATATCCATATTGTATCAGTTTGAGTTGTAGCTGCTACCCAGCAACTCCGGCGTTTCTGCAGATTTTCCAACTTCATGTATATTGCAGCCAATCCTTCCAAGGATTGTGTATTTTGTTGTATTAGTGTTTTTAGTGGTTGAGAGATTGCTCCCCCTCATTTCTGTGAGATGATATTTTCATATCATTCTATTCTCATTTTGTATTATGTAGTAACTCCTATAAAATAATTTATTTTATCCTAGTCTCTCTTTCATGTAGCAATGTTTTCCATTATCATGTATATGACACATTGAGGCTTCCATTACCTAGCGGAGTGATTGATTCCTCCACACATTGTATACATTTGCTGCTATGTAGAATATATGTTGGATATCCACTTCTTCATGTATGCAAACTTCATAGAATAACGTTGTTGCTCCATATCCTGTTCTTGTATGTGTTGCAGTCCCTTCATTGGGCATTTTCTGAGGACATCTAAGCATGGTAGATATGTTTAACCACCTTAGAAGGATTTATTTGGAGCCATATATTGGATTTAATTATTGGACACATTGATCTACGGGATCCAGGTCCTGGTTTCAATTCCTGTAGCCTCCATTTCTGGAAAATGCATTTTCTAGCCATGGACTACTAGTTGTTTCGATTTGGGAACATTACAATATTCCTAGACAAATGAACACGTTAACTGATATAGTGGCTAACATTGTATTAGATATACATTTTCATAATTTTTAAAAGCATCATCATATGTAAAAAATCCATGTAGGGAAAGAGATGTATGTATATATATATATATATATATATATATATATATTGCATGTTTGAAACTGTGTGCATCATAACGTCAAAAAAAATGTATGTTTCTATTACATCCCGAGACATCATGTCTCGCAAAATATGCAGATAAAATAAACCTAGGTGTCTAATCAACATGGTGCTCGTGATAACATGTCACAACCTGTACTAGCTGCTTCAACAAGAAGTGAATTCGGCTGGGCACCCCTACGATATGCCTCTAGTAGGTGCGAGGAACATTATCAAAACATGCATAATTTTGGACTCTTCAGGTAATCCCCTCCAGGTTGTGTACTATCTCGTCTTCCTCGCTGCCCTCGCCCTAAGGGTCGAAATCATGAGGGATTCGCCTCGCTATTGGTGACATACCAGCAGGTCTCTCTAGGCCAACATCTACATCTCATGGATTTAATGTTAGAACATACATAAATAAACAAAAAAAATCATAATACTCATAAAACTTAAAAAAAAAAATAGTCTTATCCAAATATTCATCCCAATATTCTCCCTCCGGGAGTGGGAGGTCTGGATCATCAGTGAAATCTGTACTAGCGTAGGGCCAATCCTCCACAACAATTAGTTGTTGACGGAGCCAATCAAAAAATTCTGACGTCCAAGAAATCTGTTGGCCGCCCCTTGCCCTTAGCATTAGTGTTGCCCATCGGGCCATCTGCAAATATCTTGCTGGTGGTATCAGAACTATAACCTCCTGTCACTGAAAAATTGGTAATCGTTCAAAGAAGAACGATACTAGGATGGATCCATAACCAAATTTTTTCAGTTTTCCGTTCTTGCATTTGTTTAATTGGTGCTTCATGTTGATAGTTACGACCTCTGCCCATTTATAGATGGTCAGAGCCATGCAGTCCACAGCAAGAAGAAACTGTGTCTTTGTTGCTTCATGCGGTGCTTGTGATCCTACAGCCCATGTGATGTTATGCAATACCACACGTAGTGTCAAATCGGGGATAGTTTTAATATCAACTTTCCCACTACCTAAACCTTTCCGTGCTCCTCGACATACCCTATCAATTACCATGGTCATGTTTTCCATAAAAGGTCGGGTACCAGTTAAGAGTGCTGCTGCACCTGTTCATGATAATCCTGTGATGAAATAAAAATTGGTGACATCGATCTCAAGCTCTTGATCTTGTAGGGTGAACTTCTCTTGATTTTCGTCCCATCTACTGATCAAATATTGTAGCAATTATGGTTAGGCTTGGAGGCATGGTGTTAGAAATAATTTTAGCAAGCCACAGTTCCTAAGGGCTTCCATAACTCCCTCATTTTCCATGGCCAACTCATCTTCTTCATTATGTTCCTGTTCTTTCCATTCAATGACCATTTTTCTATTTTCTACCTGCAAATACATGCGTACAAGTGCTATTAGTCAATATTTATCCTTGAAATTGTAAACAATTGGAACAGTTGATGCCTAATTTTACTAGAAATTGGTTTGCGCCATTGGCGCAACTATTTCTAAAACAGTCGTAGTAATGGGCATGCCCCAATGTTAAAAAATAGGCGGTTGGCGCGACTCCGTGCCCAAAACCCACGCCGACCGCACAACCCTAAATTTTTAATTTTCTCCTCCAAAAATCAAAATTGACAAATGCAAGAAGCAAGAAATAACTTAAAATGACAAGAGGGATCTCAACTCTTACCTGGAGTTTACGTATTTACGATTGGTGTACTAGATTAGCTGCTATTGTTGCCGTAAGATTGTACAGTAAAATGGGTAAAAATTTCTCCACAAGAGGTAAAAGTGAAAAGTAATTATTTTTTTACCATTTTTGGCATTTTATAACCTCTTCACAACCATAATTAGGTTTTAAGGCATATTTTTCGATTATTTTATCATTATTTTTTGAAAAATACGTTTTACACATGTCTCTAGTGGAGCAACAGGATTTTCATGCGACAGTGATGAAGTAACGAGTTATATTTTATACATTTTCGGACTCAGTAAAAACATGAAAAAATCATTACTGGAGTCATCTTTAAGCTCTTTTCTGACTCTCTAAAATTGAAAAGATTGCCGAGACGCTTGTAATTTTGAACTCATTAAATGGCTATGAAATGATATCTACCCAGTATACGTTTAACCCTTTTTCGGGCTAGGATGGATTATTTACAAAAAAGGAATACCTTAGCCTATCGCAACTAAGAGGTTCTTACATATATTGTTTTCCACCTTTTCGGATCTGAGGGAATATTTACAAAAAGGGACCTATTGCATTTTTCTTTTTCGCCTCTTTTCAAACACTCTAAACATGAAAAGACATTGAGTTCTCCCTTTGTCAGACTCGTTAAACTCTAATGACATCAGACTTCGTCACCATGACATTATTCGAGTTCCTCCTTCCTAGGGCTCATAAAATGTACTAGGATGGATTTTTATGAAGGCAAAACTTACAGTGCAAGCATATGCTATCCCCTTGAATCTTGTTTTCAACAATAATTAGGGTACTCGCCAAAAATGGTGGGGGAAAATGGAACTAGATTTCAGTTGTGTCGGCAGTATGTCGCTTTTGAACATGGCACTTGTATGCATTCATGTAGGGTTGGGGACATCTCATTTCATCATTTTTGCTTCCATGGGTTTGGGTAATCTCTTTTTACCTCTCATTTTCTCTTTGCGATGTCATCATGACCTCAGATCCTTTGATGTCAAATATTTCCAAAACCAGTGTCGTGCTGTTGATATGTTCAAGAGAGGTTTTCCTCTGAAGTTTTCAACCTCCCTCTGATTCTCTATTGGTCTCGATTCCCAAACATCATATTCCTTTGTCTCGTGTCGATGATGTGGGAAACATTATGGCCCACCTTCGATCAAGTCACTTCCTGTCGACTTCAGCTCATTATCCAAGAAATTGATCTAGAGACTCCCTTTTAGTACCTTGCAGCCTATATGCCTCAATGGCAGGTTCTTCGTATTCGACGTAAGGTCCACATCATTGGGCTACGATCGACTGACTCTCTAGGTGTTTGATGCTAGATCACTGTTTATGTTCCATAGATTGTACCTTTCATACCTTTAGAAGCATTGTCATTATTGGTGGTTCCTCTCGCATCCATTAACAAATTTCATCATTGGCTGGTAATCAGACGATTTTCTTGCATGTTTGACTTTAGCTCATATATTCACATGCTTGAATTTGTACTTGTTCAGATCGAGACAGAGTGCAAGACGTTGGGTTTTTTCTGTTAAAATCTAGGCTGCGAGTTCTTTGTGGATTATCATGACTTATTACATGACTCTTTGATTGGATGGATGTGACCATACCTGAGTCTATTTAGTGATCTCTACTGCTAGATGGCTGTGTCCATACCTAGATCTCAATTTTTATATACTTTATTATGGATGGCTACGCCCATGCCACATGTTCATGTATCAGAGATATCAGTTGTATTTGTAATTGTAGGTTTTCTGACAACAGTGTCTGGTTCGAATGCATTCTCATAAAGCATTTCACTCCTCCCTCTCGCTCGAAATCCATGCTTTAGGGGGCATCTGTAACACAACATTTTGCCACTATCCCTACAATCCCCATTGTGCACATTGGAGGGTCATTTTTGTGAAAAATACGCAGTGTCATGCTTTGAAAATAACATCATTGCATCCCTTTGATGAAGGCACCATTATTGTTGACATTTCCTTGAACAGAACATTAAAAATACCTATTTTTTCCTTGACGCGAGTAGCCAGTTGTACCCTCATGCCTATGTGGAAGATTAACACTAGGGCCCGCGCCACCTAGATCTCTATCCTAGTATAATTCCCATGCCAAGCTATTTATGAATTTAAAAAAAAAATAGAGGTGGAGGTTCCATTCCAACCACCTCGAGGATGAGTCATTGGGAGTGGTTGAATTGAAACAACAGCGAGCCTGCTCCTTTATTTAGTAGTTTCCACCTCCCTTGGAACATTCCTAAAGGATAGGCCTCCCTTCAACCTTTGTATGGATCCCAAACTCCTCCTTTTCCTTTATATAGACAAGATTTCTCTCTTTACAAAAACTAGTTGAAGTTGAACAGAGAGAATTATACAACTAAAGTACTGAACTTGGAGACTAAGCTATAGTTGAATAACTGAGTTACTGAGAAGGTAGATCAAGAAGGAGCTCCATCGAGAGGTCCCTTTTCCCATCCAAATTCCTAAATGAGCTTTGATACATGTTTCACCCAAGCCTTGCTAGAGGAGACAACAACGTCAGAGCATGGTTGTATCTCTTCTTTCTACCTATTAATATAAGTGACTATTGTCTGGTTCCCATCTTGAGTTTTGTCTTTATCGAATGAAATATGCTATAATTATCTGAATGAATAGTATTTTTTGGATGGAATTAGTATGTGGTATGTGGTTATTGTTTTCTAATCTCTATGTAGGTGTCCAAATGTGATAAGCAGAGGGTTTGTGACTTTCCTTCGATCAAGAGCGAGAGGTTCTCATCATCACTACAAGTGTCAACGACAACTTTGGACCATAGGTAGGCCATCTTATCACATCCTCTTTCATTCAAATATCTAGGAACCTACACTCTAGCATGATTCCTTGTTACTAGACCCACCCTAGGGCTAGAGGGATTGTCTCTGTCTGTAGAGAGGATTTACCTACATAACAGAGTGAAAAGTTCTTCATCAGTTTAAGGTGGATGGTATTCTATAAAAGGATGATACCATGTTTATTCTGAACATAATTCTTCATCCACATTACGATGAGTGGGTGAGGATGATAAGAAATGGGTTGCATGACCACTTGCATATATGTGACATGGGCCAGTAAGAAGCTTAGTTATGCTAGCTGATCTTGGGTGAGTTTGGTTACTACCCAAAGGCTCTCATCTATTTGATCCATGCCTTGAAAAACACTCATGTAATGAAGAAGGAGGCATGGTTTCACTAGATGCTCTTGGGTGAGTATGGTTACCACTCAGTGGCTCATATTCCCTTCTCTCATGCCTTGTGTATCAATAACACAATGAATAAGAAGAAGGCATGGTCATTTTGGTTAAGAGAGTTTGGCCATGACATGACATATCCCATGTTTATTTATTTTGTATTGTTTGTAATGTGGCATAATAGTCTCATGATATGTGATAATGGAGTTTTATTTTACTAGGCTGATATGAAATTCTGTATGTAATTCGATATGTTGTTGTTGCTCCATGATTCACAGGATGATGTCAAGCGACAGCAAGAGATCTTGTTGCTTTTTCTTTTATTGGGGGACTTTGGTCCTACATACTCCCCCACTTTTTATGACAGTGTTGGAGGATGCCAGTAAGAAGCATTCCTCTGATGGCTCTTACTTGGAGAGTATGGACACCATACTTGTTATTTGGAGGGTGTGGTGTGAAAGTAGGGAGCATTGTTGTGTTTTTTTACTATTGGGAGAATATGGTTTGACATCTTTGTCTACCCATATATCTCTACTTCTTATTTTGTACAATGTTGGGATGATGCTTAGATCCAACAAAGCCAATAGGGCTAAGTATGGAGTGATGAAAAGTCTCTCTTTACTTCATGTAACATGGGATGGAGGTATACTTGGTGAGCTGGAGCTTTCCTCTTGTGGAAAGAACCATCTATCTTTATGTATCTCATGTATTGTGAAGGATGTTGGACAACTTATGGTTGTCACTTGGAGTTTCATGATCGATGAGGGACATCTAGCTACATAGTTAGAGATCATTCTAGACATTCTAGAGAGGCAGATTTGGTGCTGGGCATACATAAATCATTGCAGAAAATGGGGAGACCTTCCTTGTGTGGATGCCATTTGGAGGGGGGCAGATTGCTCTAGCATCTACTTTTGTAGTTGCTTGAGGACAAGCAACATTTTTCCGGGGACGACTGTAATGTTCCCAAACTTTCACATGTTATTTGGAGTATTAGAGTTCTTAATAAACTTAATTAATTAAGTAAATAAAAGGTTGGAGGGACCCACAAACCTCAAAGATGAATAAAATCCACTTTTAATGTGTGTATGTGGATATTATAGATATATATATAAAATCATGGAGAGGTGGAGAATCTCCATTAATGGAGATCATGTCTCATTTATGAGATAGATTATGGAGGATGAAACAATCAAATCATGGATATCAAATGCGAAATCATGAGGATTTTTGATAACGTCAACTGAGATCATAGTGCATTCAAAGAACATCATAAATAACTTATGATAAGTGTTTGGTCAATTTAGTGTGTCCTAAATTGCTGCATTTAATTGTCAATCCGGGAATCCTAAGCTGATGAAGTGCGGCGCACTATATGTGCAAGATAACCTCTTTCTTAACTTTTTGTCGTTTGTGGTCTTTCTAAGGTAAAATGGAAATTCTAAAGTGAAAAGCAAGCTTGGTTATATTTATTCAAGGAAGTGATATCCCCTATAATGATTTACCAATCTCGAAACTTTAAAAGCAAATTGAAATTATAATGACAAAAGAAAGTAAACTGCTGAAAGGAAAAGTGTTGCTAATCTAATGAATCAAAACAAGAAACTAGTGAACATGAAAACTAAACTATTCTTGCTGCCAACTAAACACGAAAGAAACTACGCTTATGGAAATTCAAAATTGCAATGAAATAAATCTAAATCAGATTACATCAATTCATTTTCTGACCCTTCATCATTAGACCAGCTATGACTTGCGGAAGTAATCATAAACAACTTGTGTAACTGATTATTTAATTTGCAGGAAGTAAACTAATACTAAACCATACACACATAATTCAATCCCTCGCCATCAGTCCAGCTGTGGCTTTCGGAGGCAACTGAAGATGTCATACATGATTTAATATATCTAAATTTGCGGAAAAGGAACTAATACTAAACTACACATTTCATCATGCAGCCCCTCACCATCAGTCCAGCTGTGGCTTTCGGAGGTAACTGAAGACGCTATGAGCAGCTTAATATATCTAATTTTGTAGAAAAGAAACTAATACTAAACTACACATTTAATCATGCAGCCCCTCACCATCAGTCCAGCTGTGGCTTTCAGAGGTAACCGAAGACACTATGAGTAGCTTAATATATTTAAATTTAACTACTGAATCAGATAAGCAAAACTGAAATGTACAAAACAAGACTGAAGTTAAACAAAAGCTATGGAAAGAAAACTAGCAGCAGAATAATGTCAGTTTCATATCATTAGCTAAAATACTATGAAAATGCCCCGGGCTGTCTACCTAAAACCTGCACAAGAAAACTGATCAGTGATTTAATAATCATAAAAACATGAAAGACAAGAATGCAATGGAAATTAATGAACAGAAATGAAGCAACTATGAAATATGAACATGCAATGGGTTATGATACAATGACTGTTTAAAGAAATGAACTGAAAAATATAAACATTAATACACAGAACCTCGGCTGAGCAGGGGCCCTCTACGCAGCTTTGGTAACGATCCTCAACACAAATTAAGTTGAAAACAGAGTTTTTCACATTAAAAAGCAAGTCATTACAGACTGGTAGTATTACGGCTCAAGGCAGCGTAATCACTACATAACAGAGTACGCACATCAACTATCAATTAACAATTCAACAGCTATCAACTCAGCAACTATCAACTAACTCTACGTGCGTATGCAAACGCTCTATATAAAGCAATAAACTGTAACTGTCTCCCGAAGTTTATGATAGCAGCCAGCACGTAGACCACTAAGGCCACGGATATAGGAGTATGGCCATGTTGGAAAACGGATCTATGGAAGGTGGGCGCTTGAATTCAACTCCAGAACTTTGCACAGATGTCAATTAACTTCCGCAAGCTTGGAAACGGCCGTATGGATGTTTATATGCCACGAAACAGAGTCCAGCCGACATAGAACTCCATAGTTGACTTCCACGTGGATGGCTTTGACCGCGGCTTTCTTTGACGAATTTACTTGAACCAATAGGACACGAACCATGTCCTTGTCATTCCTAGGCTGCCCATGTGGCTCGTTTCCTTCGTAGACACCTGTAACATCGATTTCCACAAAATAGCTGCGGAAAGTTGCAGCAGCTGCGGAAAGTGACAAGTTTCCGCAACTGTATGAACAAAATCTAAATCAAATAGAAAACAAACAAACATAATTAAAAACCATGTTAGATACCCTTTTGCACATGATATTGACAATTTTGGAGGTTTAGGTGAGTGAAAAAGATATGGAAAAGTGTATGGACAAGAGGCAAATTCGGGACTCAACATACCCCCACTGTGAAGGTGTTGCATGTCCTCATGCAACCAAAATTTTGACACTCTTTGTTCAATTCATGTGCCTTGATACTTCAGCCAACACATCTAACCCCCTTCTCTTCTTCTTTGGTACTGCCATCATTCTGGGTTTCTTCATGAGGCACCCGAATTTGATATTCACAAGTGCTCTGCTCAATTTTTGGCATTTCCTTTTTAGCTTCTTATTTTTCTTTTGCCAAATACCCAAATGTAACATAGTATTGTCATGGATAATCTTGTCCAGCTTGCCTTGCTCTTTGAGTGTTTCATTTTCATTTTTGATATGTCGATTCAAAAGCTCAAGCTCAAAAATCTCCTGTTTTAATGACTGAACCAAGTCATCCTGCAATGTATGAGGCTGAGTAGAAGAGGTGCTTGGACCTGTGGCTGCCTTCTCCACGGATTCTATATAATCATAGACCTCCTGCTGTTTGGGGTCTACTTCCGGTGTCTTCTTCATTGGACTGTCCTCAAAATGCTGCAAGGGAGAATTATGTTCAAAATTTGGCTGAGGAGAACTTTCATCAATATTTTGCTGAGAATAAGATGGAGTACGCTCATTGTCTGATTGGGAGTGAAAGGAGTCAGGTTCACTAACTGACTGAAATGGACTATGGTCAGTTGGAAACTGTTCAGATGTCTCTTCACCCAAAACAATGAAATGAGGACCTTTAATTTGTGCTTTTCTCAGTTTTCCCTTAAGCCTCGTTTCTTTTGACATCCTTTGGTACACTACCTTTGTTAATTTTTTTCCGTTTTTGCCTTTTCCTTCTTGACAGAGATGATGTCGATGAAGAATACACCTTCGATAGAATTTGTGATCTTTTCTTCTTCGAAGAGCCATGGACAAATTTCAATAATTTCTTTCCCTTTCTTTCCTTTTTGGTATTATTGGCTTCTTAGTTTTGATTTCCTTCTTCTTCCTTTTTACCAATCTCTCTTCCCTATCATTTTTCTTCATAGTAATAGTAGAAGTATCTTGGATTTCATCTACTGTTCTTTTCCTTCTACTTCTTTTTGCTGTGCTAGCTGCGGGAACTTCCTGTGTAGGAGCAACTTGGGTTTTAACATCCATTTTCTTTCTTCTACTCCTTCTAATTGGATTACCTTCAGGAATTTCCTGAGGTTCTTCAAAGAAGTTTCTAACTAGGAATTGTTCCCATGTATCCTTTCTTTCTTTTAGCTCCTTTTCAATCAGAATTTTTATAAACCCATGATGATATAAATGAGGCTCTACATCTCCTAGGTGTTTTTGCACAGTGACAGCCATTTTCCTCAAGCTATTGAATAGGAAATAAGGAAGATTGAGAGTTTGGTTTTCAATAAAATTCATCAAAATCCTAGTATGATACATGTACATAGAGCCAAAACGGCCTTCACATGTAATAAAATTCTGAACAATGAGTAATAAAGTGGCCCATTCATCTTTTATTACATGCACAGGGATTCCTCTTTTGAAAATAGTGATATCCATACCTTGATTTCGGAGGATTGTTCTCCATGCCTCATCATTGATACTTTTGTTTTTGAACCAACGTTCTCCTTCCTGAAGAAGCTCTGTGGCTGCTGCTATTGATGCTTCATTGACTAAAAACTTGAGGTCTCCCACTTCTGCTTCCGATCCATCAAATGATCTTGCAAATGCTTTGGTAACTTCTCTGTGGTAACCCCTGAATTTCTGAATAAAACGCAGCCATTTAGCTTTCCTCAACATCTCTTTTGCTTGCGGAAATCCCTCTATAAATTTCTGTCCTTCCGGCTCTGCCCTTAATAATTTTCCCATTTTCTTCTCTGTGCTGCACAGGCTTGCCTCTGTGAGGGTTTAAGCGGAAATGGAATGATGGAATACACAGAGTATAGCACAATACTGTGGGGATGTTATCACAAAACGGAAATGAGCACCATAAACAGAATGGAACAAGACTGTGGATGGATATACGGGAATGAGAATGAGCAAAAGGAACAGAATGGAATGAAACAGAGAGTGAGTATGAGTAGAGTGGGGTTTTGTAACCACGACAGAGAAACGTCAAAGAGGTTAACAAAGTATAATGCATTCGGCCGCATTTTGAATTTTTGGTGGCTGTGTCATAAATATGAACACGTCTCAATCAATGATTATGAAGTTATGCGGCTTGTAAGAGTCCTTTGTCAACTCAAATACGTATCATTATCTACGGTGGGATATTTGAATATGAGTGAGAGTCGGAATTTCAATAATGAAACCGTTTGTGAATAAATGCAAGAGGATAGCATAAAGATCGTGGAAGGTTACGGACTGTCAATATAATCATTGCGCGTTATGGGTAGAGCTCATAGTTTAAAATTACATAAAAATGTGTTTTTCGATACTATTTGAAATAAACTTAATTCATACCTTTGGAATCCTTGCTTTTGCCCTTGGTCTTCAACTGATTGATCTTCATTAGTGTCTTGAATGTCCCATTGATCCTCTCCTGCATTTTATTTCATGATTTATGAAAATAATAACTAACTGTACATTCTTTTTGAAAACAGAGTAGTAGTAGCTGCGGAATCTGCTTCTGGCTGCGGAAACTGGAGTCAGCTGCGGAAACAGATGTCAGCTGCGGAAACTGACACAGCTAGCACTTGGCTAAAATAGAAATGAACAAATGACAAATGACCAGGTGGAAATGGTCATAAAAAGATTTTTATTGATGGAATGGATGAAATGAAGTGGAATGAAGTGTAATGAAATGAAATGAAGTGGAATGAAATGGAGTGGGTGGTGAGATGAAATGAAATGAAAAACAGATTTTTTTTTTTGGAAAATATAGAGTGTCAGGTGTCCCTGATTTTCACCCCATATTTTCTGTATAAGACTGCCAATCAATGATTGGTTTTCAGGCTTATACCATTTATTTTTTATTTTTTATTTTTATTTTTATTTTTTTATAACTTGAAAAACAAAAGCTAGCTTGGTAGAGAAGAAGGATTCTTCTGTACCAGCCTGATTGCAGAACTTTCTTGAAACAACTTGACAAAATCCTCTTTAGAGAGTGGCTTATGATAAACTTTCAATCTATGGCCATTCACTATAAGAGGAGTTTGAAACTCATCAATGGTCTTGATTCTTACGGCTCCATTGTTAAAGATCTTGTCAATCTCATATGGCCCAAGCCAATGAGTCTGAAATTTCCCTTGAAAATCTTTAAACTTGGAGTCAAATAACAATGCCCAATCTCCTTCTTGAAACTTCTTCTCTTTGATATATTTGTCAAGCCACTTAGTTCTTTGATATTGAACTAGATCATTTCTTAGAATTGCTTCTTGTCTGATCTCATCTAGTTCATTCAATTGCTCCATTCTATGCTTTTGGGCTTCTGATAAGTCCATTCCCAACTGAACTGCTATCTTAAAGGTCTTGACTTGGAACTCAATGGGAAACAAGACTTCTTTCCCATAAACAAGTTCATAGGGAGAATGTCCTGTTGTATTCCTCCATGTAGTTCTGTAGGCCCACAAGGCTTCTGGAAGCCTTTTTGCCCAATATTTTCTATGTAGATGAACAGTTTTGGTGATGATACTTCCAAGAACTTTGTTTGTGGACTCCACTTGACCATTTGCTTGTGGATGGTAAGGAGTAGATTTTCTGTGCTTGATTTTGTATTCTTCCATCAACTTCTCCACCAAATTTGATGTGAATTGGCTCCCCTGATCTGTTACAATTTCTCTTGGAACACAAAGCGAGTAAAAATATCCTCATAAAGAAAATGAATAACTGAATTTTCAGTAGCAAATACTAATGCTTTAGCTTCTACCCATTTAGTAACATAATCAGTGTAAACCAATATATACTTCTTTTGCTTCGATGGTGGATTAATTGGTCCAATGAAATCTAAAGCCCATTTTTCAAAGGGTTCAATGAGTACCTGTGTTTGCAATGGCATTTCATTTGAAAGGGTAGGTTTCCCTACTCTTTGGCAGCTATCACACCTTTTAACATATTGTTTTGCATCTTTGAAGAGGGAAGGCCAATAATATCCTAAAGAGAGGATTTTATAGGCCGTCCTTTTGTCTGCAAAGTGTCCGCTGCATGGTTCATCATGACATGCCTTAAGAATATCGGGCATTTCATCTTCCCTGACACATCTTCTGATCACAAGATCTGGCCCTGTTTTAAACAATTTGTTAGAAATCCATGAATATTTTGAACTCTCCTGAATAATTTTTAGTTTTTCACTTGGAAATAAATGTGAAGGCAGTTTCCCTGTAACCAAATAGTTAGCAATATCTGCATACCAAGGAGTCTTAATAGTTACTGCAAACAAGTATTCATCAGGAAACTTATCCTCTACAGGAGAATCTTCTTTAGTATTCTGAATCCTAGACAAGAAATCAGCTACTGTATTTTGTTTTCCTGGTCTATCCAACACGGTAATATTGAATTCTTGCAAAAGTAAGAGCCATCTTGTCACTCTGCCATTAGTAACAGGTTTGTTCATTAAATATCTAATTGCAGAATGGTCAGTATGAATAAAAGTTTCATAGCTTGTTATGTAATGTCTAAACTTATTAATTGCATGAACAACAGCTAAAAACTCTTTTTCAGTCACAGTATAGTTCAACTCTGTGGGAGTCAAATTTTTACTAGTGTAATAAATGGCATAAGGAACTAAATCTTTTTGACCCAACACAGCTCCTAGAGCTGTATCTGAAGCATCCGTAGAAATATGGAAAGGGAGTTTCCAATTTGGTCCTCTCAAGATAGGTGCTTCGGATATTCTTGTTTTCAAAGTTTCAAAAGCTGATTGACAATCAGGATCCCATTTAAATTCACAGTCTTTTGTAAGCAATTTGAAGAGTGGAGATGCTATTTTAGTGAAGTTTTCTATAAATCTTCTATAGTAACCAGTAAATCCTAGAAAACTTCTAACATCTCTTTGACAATTTGGAATAGGCGACTTGGAGATGACTTCAACTTTTGATCTATCAACCTTAATCCCATCTCCTGAAATATGATGCCCCAAAACAATACCTTCAGTAAACATCATAAAGCATTTTTCATGGCTTAATGAAAGGTTTGTTTCTTTACATCTTATAAGGACTTTTCCAAATTTTCTAATGCCTCTTCAAATGAATTACCATAAACTGTAAAATCATCCATATAAACCTCTACACAATCATGGATTAGATCAGAAAAAATTCCTAGTACTGCTCTTTGGAATGTTGTGGGTGCATTACATAACCCAAAAGGAAGCACTCGGTAGGAAAAAGTTCCCCATGGACAAGTAAATGTGGTCTTATCTTGATCTTCAGGTGCTACCTGAATTTGATTATAGCCACTAAAACCATCCAAAAATGAAAGTACTTTTTACCTGCTAATGTATCTAATACCTGATCAATAAAAGGCAAAGGAAAGTGATCCTTCAAAGTTGCTTTGTTCAATTCTCTGTAATCAATGCATACCCTCCATTTACCATTCTTTTTAGGTACTATAACCAAAGGAGAAACCCATCGGCTATCTGAAATTGGATAAATGAAGTTTACATTGAGTAGTTTTTGGAGCTCTTCTTTCACTATCTCCTAAGATTTGGATTCATCCTTCTTTGAGGTTGTCTGATTGGTCTACTGTTTTCCTCAATATAGATATGATGGATGCAAGTCTTAGGATCAATACCTTTCATGTCAGTATACTCCCATGCAAATGCGGTAGAATGTTTTTGCAAGATTTTGGTTAGTTCTTCTTGTTGTGACTTTTCCAAATGTTTGTTGATATTCAATGTTTTTCCTGGAAAAATCTCAATAGTAGAACTACCAAACTCTTCCATAGAGTAAAGAGACATTTGTCTTGATGATAAATATTCTATGTCGGATTCCAACTGAAATTGTGTGGGGTCATATTCTGAAGTTATCTCAAAATTTTCTAATGTGTTCAGAATTTGACTATCCTCACTAATTTCAGAAATGGTAAAGACAAGTTGTATAGTGTTCTCATCATCGACCCATTCATTGTCTCCTATTTCTGTGATTGCTCTTGCTGGAGGATACAAATTGAATTTCTTTGTCGAATTACCATTAGAAATGTACATGTCTCCATATCTACAACTAATAAAAGCATCAGCTGTGGCTAGCCAAGGTCTTCCTAAAATAAGTGGGTGCCCTCCTAGATTACTCTTGGGAGTCAAAATCATAAAATCTACTGGATATTCCCAAGAATCTAAGGAGACTGAAATATATTCTAATACACCATCTGGTTTAATAACTGATCGATCTGCAAGTTGCAGTAAAGTAGGTGTAAAAAGAAGGTTAGGAAGTTTTAACTGTTCCATAGTCTGTCTACTCATGATGTTGATAGCAGCCCCTAAGTCAATCAATGTGTTTGGAATTTCTATCCCATTTATATGTGTCTTGACAATTGGACTTCCTGGATCTACATATTTCTGCATGGCAATTTTTCCCCTCATAATGTCTGCAATCTTTCCTACCAGGTGGATTCTTCTTGTGTCCTTTAGCTTTCTTCCTGGTCTTTTGAAACTCAACTCCTTTATGGTTTTTGCTAGAATAGGAATTTCTCGAATGGCTTGTAGCAATGGAATATTGATACAAACATTCTTCAATTCATCTAGAAAGTCATAGTTAGGCAACAAGATTTGTTTTTCCACCCCCTTATCAATTTGTAGTCTTTCCGGAAAAGGAGGTGTAGATGAAGATACGGGTTGCTCAACTATAGGAGTTGTGGATGTTAGCTTTTCTTTTTCTTTTTGAATTTTTGAATTTTGAAGAGATTCTTCCTCAGAACCCTTATTGACTTGAAGAGAGTCCTCCTCAGAGGTATCTTGCTCTTGAATGTCTATATAAGGTTTTTCTAAAACTCTACCAGATCTGAGTTGTACATCGTTAAGAGGAACAATCATATAGGTAGGAAATTGTTATCCTTCTACCATATAAGTAGTTTGAGGATTCTTATTGTTAGGATTTGGCAATGGCTGAGCTGGAAGTTGATTTGTCTTCTATTGGTATGGGAACATGAGTTGAGGATTTGTATTTTGTTGAGAAGGTTGTTGTTGTGGAAATGGTAATGAAAGTTGTTGTGGATTTTGGCTTGGAAATTGTGGAGCTTGTTGATTTTGAAAAGATGGAGGATATTGATAGAATTGAGCAAATCTCCCATAAGGATTTTGCATCCCTTGTACCCATGGCTGATATGAATTTTGATATTGGGGCCAAGGTTGTTGCCAAGCAGTCCAATTTGGTGGGGTTTGAAGATTCATAGGGTTATTAAACCCTTGAGATTGTTGTCCCTGCCAAGGTCTCCTTGCGACAAAACAGAGAGATTCTATTGAATTTGGATCTTCTTGAAAAACAGCTTTGAGTCCAGGGATTGAAGGACAATCCTTGATCTCATAATTTTCTGAGCAAATCATACATGTTTCTACAACTTTTGCATCCAAGGGACATTCCCTTAAAGCATGTTTCTTTCTACATTTCGGACAAAAGATGGCTAAAGCATCTGTTTCTGCTTTCTGCTTGTTTTGGATTTTTAGGGTGTCTAGTTGTTCACTAAGACCCCCTAAGATATCAGTTTTAAACTCATCAAGCATATTACCAATCTCTGCCCTACTTACTGATCCAGTTGCAGATGTGTTAGCCCTAATAAGAGAAGAATCCCTAGGCCCTTTTCCAGTTTTAGATCTTCCCCTTGAGAATTGGATACATAGTTCTGTTATATCATGAAATGGGAGTTGAGAAATGTATCCTTTCCCCATCATGTTTAAAATGTCTATCCATTCATCTCTAATGGCTTTTAATAGGAGGGCTTTCAAGGTTTCATTATCTAAGTTGCTCATCTTTGCTCTTTTCAAGTTGTATTGAAATCTTTCAATTAAGTCTTCCAAATTTTCATCTTCTTTTAGCATCATTTTGAATACCTCGTCCTTGTGATTGGTGGGCATACAATAGTCCAAGTATCTATCCAAAAAATTTTGTTTCATATCATTCCAAGTCCTGATAGATTGAGTGGCTAATCCCATGAACCATTTCAAAGCAGATCCCTTCAATGTTGAAGGAAACAGTTTGAGTTTTTGAGAATCTTCCATATAGTCATAAGTTCGGCACACAACTTCAAACTCAAACAGAAATGTTTCGGGATCCTCACTTCGCAATCCATAAAAGTTAGGGAGAACAGATGGTGAGATATTTTTCATTGTTGCATGAGTTTCCTCATCAACTATAGGGAATCCAAGAAAATTGTCCCTATTTCTACCGTTATTTCCTTCACCATTGTTATCTTCATTATCTCCTCCTCCTCTACCTCCACCTCTATTTATTACTTCTTCTGCCATGATAGTTTCTTTAGAGTCCTTATAGTCCTCTAGTTCTTCTACCAAGGAAGGATGAGAGAAAGTTTCTTTGTTTTCTAAGTGGGTTTTAGTAGGTGGTATAGGAGAATCCTCTAATTCAGTTGTTCTTTGACTTCCAAAAATCTTAAGGCTAAGGGTAGATGGTGGTGAATCTGGTCTATGCCTTGAAGAAGATGGAGTTATGAAAATCGAACTCTTGGCTTTAGCTATAAACCTTCCCCTAGAATCTCTTGCTCTATGCATGTCATTTTTTTTTTATTTTTTTTTTTAAAAGTTGGGCTAATAATTCTCTTTCTGATCTTCCAGATCACGCTAGGTGCAAGAAGAGAGCATACTTAAGAAATTACTAAACCAATAACTCTCTTTTATGATCCTCCAGATCACACTAGGTGCAAGAGGAGAGCATACTTCAAGAAGTTATCAAGTTCTCCCTTCTTTTATGCTTTTATGTTTTTTTTTTTTTAAGAAATTGGCTACCTAGTTACACTTCCCCGGCAACGACGCCAAAATGTTTGGTCAATTTAGTGTGTCCTAAATTGCTGCATTTAATTGTCAATCCGGGAATCGTAAGCTGATGAAGTGCGGCACACTATATGTGCAAGATAACCTCTTTCTTAACTTTTTGTCGTTTGTGGTCTTTCTAAGGTAAAATGGAAATTCTAAAGTGAAAAGAAAGCTTGGTTATATTTATTCAAGGAAGTGATATCCCCTATAATGATTTACCAATCTTGAAACTTTAAAAGTAAATTGAAATTACAATGACAAAGAAGGTAAACTGCTGAAATGAAAAGTGCTGCTAATCTAATGAATCAAAACAAGAAACTAGTGAACATGAAAACTAAACTATTCTTGCTGCCAACTGAACACAAAAGAAACTACGCTTATGGAAATTCAAAATTGCAATGAAATAAATCTAAATTAGATTACATCAATTCATTTTCTGACCCTTCATCATTAGACCAGCTATGACTTGCGGAAGTAATCATAAACAACTTGTGTAACTGATTATTTAATTTGCAGAAAGTAAACTAATACTAAACCATACACACATAATTCAATCCCTCGCCATCAGTCCAGCTGTGGCTTTCGGAGGCAACTGAAGATGTCATGCATGATTTAATATATCTAAATTTACAGAAATGAAACTAATACTAAACTGCACATTTCATCATGCAGCCCCTCACCATCAGTCCAGCTGTGGCTTTTGGAGGTAACCGAAGACACTATGAGCAGCTTAATATATCTAATTTTGCAGAAAAGAAACTAATACTAAACTACACATTTCATCATGCAGCCCCTCACCATCAGTCCAGCTGTGGCTTTCGGAGGTAACCGAAGACACTATGAGTAGTTTAATATATTTAAATATAACTACTGAATCAGATAAGCAAAACTGAGATGTACAAAACAAGACTGAAGTTAAACAAAAGCTGTGGAAAGAAAACTAGCAGCAGAATAATGTCAGTTTCATATCATTAGCTAAAATACTATGA
Organism: Pinus albicaulis; assembly: GCA_034641835.2. Lineage (NCBI taxonomy): Eukaryota > Viridiplantae > Streptophyta > Pinopsida > Pinales > Pinaceae > Pinus > Pinus albicaulis. Next base: position 214,521,349 of record CM076576.1, on the reverse strand, counting down.
AAATGCCCCGGGCTGTCTACCTAAAACCTGCACAAGAAAACTGATCAGTGATTTAACAATCATAAAAACATGAAAGACAGGAATGCAAATGGAAATTATAGAAATGTATGAACAGAAATGAAACAACTATGAAATATGAACATGTAATGGATTATAATACAATGACTGTTTTAAAGAAATGAAATGAAAAATATATACATTACTACACAGAACCTCGGCTGAGCAGGGGCCCTCTACGCAGCTTTGGTAACGATCCTCAACACAAATTAAGTTGAAAACAGAGTTTTTCACATTAAAAATCAATTCATTACAGACTGGTAGTATTACGGCTCAAGGCAGCGTAATCACTACATAACAGAGTACGCACATCAACTCAACAGCTATGATCAACTAACAACTATCAACTAACTCTACGTGCGTATGCAAACGCTCTATATAAAGCAATAAACTGTAACTGTCTCCTGAAGTTTATGATAGCAGCCAGCACGTAGACCACTAAGGCCACAGATATAGGAGTATGGCCATGTTGGAAAACGGATCTATGGAAGGTGAGCGCTTGAATTCAACTCCAGAACTTTGCACAGATGTCAATTAACCTTCGCAAGCTTGGAAACGGCCGTATGGATGTTTAAATGCCACGAAACAGAGTCCAGCCGACATAGAACTCCATAGTTGACTTCCACGTGGATGGCTTTGACCGCGGCTTTCTTTGACGAATTTACTTGAACCAATAGGACACGACCATGTCCACATCATTCCTAACTTTGCCCATGTGGCTCGTTTCCTTCGTGAACACACAGCAACATCGATTTCCACAAAATAGGTGCCGGAAAGTTGCGGCGGTATGAGAAAGTGACAGAGTTTCGCAGGTATGAACAAAATCTAAATCAAATAGAAAACACACAAACATAATTAAAAACCATGTTAGATACCCTTTTGCACATGATATTGACAATTTTGGAGGTTTAGGTGAGTGAAAAAGATATGGAAAAGTGTATGGACAAGAGGCAAATTCGGGACTCAACAATAAGATAGTGGAGGGAGTGATGCATTTACTGCACACATGAAGGATAGGGTGATCACCCCATGTGAACATGATGGAGGACATGTAGAAATAGCACAGTCAGCCATGGAGACTTATGTCCACACGTACAATGTAGTTTTGGAGTGGGACTAGGCTATGGAAGGTTCATATCTATGTAATGATGGTGATGGCACATTGGAGGGAATGATTTGGATTATTCATTTCTTTATCTGTTTAGATATAGATTTGTCTTAGGACATTTCTATGTATTCTTGAGTTTTTTAGCTAAGATTTCAATGTTGTTTAGCACAAGGTGTTCCCAAGCAATAATCCCTCCTTTTTCATTGAGTAGCTCTTGAAAGAGGGTTGTACTACATTCCTTATCAATCATTTGTGCCATCTTCAAGAGGTTTTTTCTAGCATCCAGCTAGGAAACCAGCGGAGGATTCATCCTACCACTTTGTTCTTCACATTCAGTCTTCTAGGAGTAGCAGATCTATATCTGGCATTCAGGGAATTGTGTTTTACCTTCATGCAATTGCAGTCCCCTCAAGGATTACATAGTCCAATCCTGTAGCTCTATTGGAGGAAGGAATTTTCTAGTATTTTAGCTGCAAATCCTATGAGAGATCATCTCCTCACATTGGATCTTTTGTCTCCATCACTCAGGAGATGATTTGACACATCCAGTAGTAGGCTATTGAGCCTCCCTCTCTTACAGTGCATTTTTCTGAAGCTGTTGTTCATCCAGCAACTATTTTCAATGGAGGAGATTGGAGGAGCTAGATCTTTAGATTTTAGCCCAAGGATTTAGAGGATGGTTCAACCCTTCTTGCATATATTTGATTGTTCATCATTGCAGCCATCATATCATCAGATATAGCTTCAATTCTTCATACCTAGCAGTATATATGTGAAGCGCTAAGAGGGTGGTTGTCTTATATTGACAGATCTAAGAAACCCTTTCTTTGCTATCTTGGGTATCCATCATAGAGCCCGAATCTCTGATTTCAGCATCATCAGAGCTCCCATTCTCACTATATTTGACTTTCTATCTTTCAAGCAATTTCAGTCCCAACAGTTGCAGTGGGGAAGCACAGTTTACCTTCCATCAGTTCAGCAGTTACGCAGTCCCTCTTGTGGGATCATTTCAGGGTCATTCCAGGCCAACCCTTTGGCTTGAGTGTCTCATATTTTGCACACTATTTTACATTATTTTTCACCTCCTATATAATAAAATGGATAAGCTACTTTTGTGCATTCTGATCTGTATTTAGATTTATTGTTTACTTTGATGCAGTTCTTATATTGTGTTTCAGTATTACTGCATTCTCCCCTTTTGGGATATTACATAAAATGGAGGTACTTTTATTTCCATGAAGAGGAAGATTGATTCCTCTCATGAAGGGATTTGAGCTCCATGGGCCAAGGGATAAAATCCATGAATGGATGGATAAAGCTCGAACTGATCGCGTTTCTAGAGGCTTCCAATTGGGAGAATATTCGATCAACTAGGCTTCTAGAATTTACTTTTTTATTTTATTTTATTTTCATGGGGGTGCGTAGGTAAGAGTGGAAAAAAGTGCATGGGTTTCCATAGTTTATGGAAAACACAAAAATGCATGCATAGGAAAAGGCTAGGAAAACCACGCAAGTAGACTTTTAAGGGTTTTAAAGAGATTTTCTCCAATTCTAAGAGTTGATTCAGGAACATTAGTATTTCTTACCTTTAAGGGAACATGATATGGATAGTGATAGACCCATATGAACAATCAAATTTCATGGTGAAAATATGACATGTAACATATTCCCCCCTAAAGTGCGAAGTATCAAGTTATTCTAAAGAGTGAAGTGCTTTATCATTCTGAGTATTGGATTGGAGACACCGGTCGAAAAATTGTAAAAACATTCAATGGAAACATATGTATATCATCGTTGAGGTGGGAATTCCCATACTCATATCAAAACTAACTAAATTTTATATTACATATATGGTTTCAATATTACATCAACCGATCGAAAACTTGTAAAAAAATTCAATGGAAACATATGTATATCATCGTTGAGGTAGGCATTCCCATACTCATATCAAAACTAACTAAATTTTATACTAAAAATATGGTTTCAATATTACATCAAAATTAGAGACAGTATGGATGCAACCATCTATCATAAGTAGTCTCATGTATCATGAATAATAAAAATCCTCACAGGTTGGATGGTGGAAGCTAGATCCGAGGTCTTGATTTCCGCTTCCCAAACTAGTACGAATCTATCCAAGTGATTGATTGTGTCGAAGTCGAACTTGGTAGAAACCACTAGATTACCGGTCAATGATGTAAAGCATTAAAAAGTGTGAGAGAAACCACCAATAATGACAATGTCTCTCAAGGTAATCTGGTACAACCTATGAAATATGAATGAAATATTTGCAGTTGAACACTCATAGAATTTTTTGATCGAAGGTCAATGATGCAACCTATCATCGAAGGTGAGAAATCTGCCATTAGGGCATGTAGATCCTAAGCTACTGATAGGATTCTATACCAAATTTCTAGATATTGAGCTGATGTTGATACAAAGTGATCCGTCATAGGAAATCCTACAACATGAAACCATTAGATCAAGTTTTGATGAAATATTTTCCAAGGACTGACTCAGGGATGGTCAACATGAATGGAGACAAATGTTTGCAATGAATGGTTTATTTAACTTTCTCTTGAACACATAACAACACTATAGATGGCTTGGCATCATTTTACCTAAAGTGAATATACAGAAACTAACTAAAGGCTTTTAATGTGGTTTGATTAACTGCTAGAAAAAGGATCTCCCAACCTAGGTACAAGTGTGACAAGGTGTCGTGTTCAAGGGTGCCATGCTGCTTTCTAAATAATGATGACAACTGGATTCTTTTTCTCTCTTTTCCCCCCACCATTACTGGAACGTGCCTCTTACTAAAGGCTTTTAATGTGGTTTGATTAAATACTAGAAAAAGGATCTCCCAACCTAGGTACAAGTGTGACAAGGTGTCGTGTTCAAGGGTGCCATGCTGCTTTCTAAATAATGATGACAACTGGATTCTTTTTCTCTCTTTTCCCCCCACCATTACTGGAAAGTGCCTCTTTATTTTTTTCAAGCTTTAGGAGGATTAAATTTTATTTTATTTGTAATCTCATCCTCTGGATGAGTCCATATTGTTATTAAAATCAAACCCTAACAAGGAGTGGTTCGGTCCCGTTTGTAATCGACGAGTCCTTTAATGTTAAATTTTAACAAGTCTAGTATAGGAATAACTCGACATTTTTCCGTTTTACGGAGTCAGAAGAAAAACACAAGTAAACTCCATGGTTGCTATTTTTTGTAAATTTAGTCTCTCAAGCCCAAAAAAGGATAAAATAATGCAGGACAGAGCTCTATTGACCATGCTTAGTCGACGTATACATTTTCCGTAATTAGTCCTGTTGAGTCTAGAAAAGGGGTAAACTTATACTAAATAGACGATTGTTCATTTACTTTAACTAGTTTGAATATTCAAGTACTTGACAATATTTTCATGTTTTGAGAGTCTAAAAGGGCTTAAAGAGCACTCCAGGGTTTCACTTTTTCATATTTTTATAGAGCCTGAAAAAGTGATAAAAGTATACTCAATGTCAAAATAATTCATTTCACCATAGATCTTGTATCGTGCACAAAAAATCAAAATATTACAAACATCTTCTTTCAAAAAGTAAAAATATTTAAACTTTACCTTTTAAAAGTGAAAAATAAATAAAATAATAATATTTTATTCATTAAAAACTATAAAAATGTAATATTCCCAAATGGGAAAAGTAGGAATATAGTGAAAACTGTTGGAACAATAATGTAGATCATCATTTATGAAGCAAGAGGCCAATATGGAGACCTTTCATATGTTATTACAACAGAAAAATATATGTAAAAGATGGCCTATAAGATGCATAACAGGAAATACAAGCCAACAATGAATAAAATGCATCAATAAGAGGTGATGCAACTATATAGGAAAGCTGGAAAACCCTTACAACGTTATTTTATTGCTTCTGCAACAATATCTTATTATACATCAGATATAGAGCTAATATGTGCATCAAAAGCTAGATCTATATCAGATCCATGCACTATATAAGCTCCTCTAAAGAACCCCTCAAGGGTTTTCAGCAAAACACCAAGTACAAGATGTAGATCTGAGATCTAAAACTATAGATCTACTAAAAAATATAGTTCTGGAAAGTGTGATTGATCTGATATGATCAATACAATATCCTCCTCCAATATATCTTCAAAGTGAAAGGAAAATCCCCATTACTTGAAAATCAGCTCTCCAAGTGGTGTGCCAAACCACCCTGCAACTCCTCCTACAGAAATAACACAGATCTGGAAGTAAAATATGTTGTAGGGATCAAAATAAGGTTGGCATGATGCCAAGAACTGAAAACGAGCTCAAATCCCTCCAATACTGTTCTCCCAATGAAGTGGAAACATCCTGTTGGGTGAAAATATTATCGTTTAATTCTGTTGTAGTACTTGCCCAACTATTTAATTTGTCAATCCAAGGTTCGTAGGCTTACGAGGCACATGCACTATATATGCAGGACCGAAGTGGAACTAATTTAATCTAAATTATTGAAATCAAATTAATCTAGGAAGGCATTGAAACACTAACTAGGAAAGCAGGAAATTGGAAAAGAAATACAACATGTGAAGAATTGAATGACAAACAACATATGTGAGCTCACAACAATAAAGCTATTTCAAATTATATTACAAGAATCAAATTACAATTCATGAAAGCATAACAATAAAAGATGAATTCAAAACTAATAATTCTCTTCTCCTAATTACAAAACTATTTCTCCAAACTCAAAAAACTCTATCTCTCCATTATTATCAAAATGAAGAGAGAGAACTCTATTATATACATGAGGAAGATAACCATCTCATAATTACATATCCAATATTCTCTCAAGCATTCTCAACTAATTTCCCATTATTACAAGATATTATCCCTTTGAATCCTCCACACATCTCTCACATATCTTGGATAAGATATGCCAACCAAATCCTCCATGATCTTCTCCTTAGGAATAGGCTTGAGTAATTATCTCCTTAATATGGTGGAGGAGATATTTGAGACGTATCTTGGAATTAATCCTTCACATATTTCCTACACATTACAAAGCTCACATTTTCTTGAGATATATATAAAAATATGTATATTTTCTAATATTTAATCATAAATTCACTTATAATACAAAAATGAATAAAATGGAAAATAAGAAGGTGAAACCCAAATATATTTATGAAAATGATATGATAAAAGGTTAATGGGATGATGAAATGTAAGGAATTGTGAAGGAAAAGGTGGATAAAAATCTGACATTTCTGAGTCCCAACATCCTCCCCAACTGAACTTGTTGCATGTCCTCATGCAACCATGCATGGGTCTCTTTAAGAACATTTGGCATCTTGAACTTTGGCTTTACATGATGATGTCTTTTAATAATGAATGTTTCCAGGATATGTGAAATACATGAGTAACAACTTACATTTTCTTATGGCTGGTTCTTGTGTGACAACCATGAATACAAAGAATGTTGGTTCTTGTGTTAACAACATTCATTTCGTTTTTTGTTCTCTTTTCTTTTGGTTGGTTCTCATGAATACAAAGAATGTTGGTTCTTGTGTTAACAACATTCATTTCGTTTTCTATTCTCTTGCTGCAATAATAATGTAAACATTCACTAGAAATCATAATGTGCATAAGAAAGCCCTTTTGTAATATTAATGAAGCATGCCAATATGTATTTTAATGCATATGAAGCAAAGTGCAACAATGTATCGTTGGAAAATAAATGTTGGTGAATGGTAAATGAGAAAAAAAAATGGAGTGATAGTGGTGAATAAATGGAATCATGGTAGTGAATATGTAATGAATATAGTTCCCCCTCCCCAACTGAATTAGTTGCATGTCATCATGCAACTTGGCATCGCTCATGAAAGGAAATGTAGCATGGTGAGGGAATTTTCCAAAATATTCAAGTTAGCATATAAGGAATTGCATGATTAAAGATTAGAAAACACCATACCTCTACTTACCCAAGAATGATGAACTATGCAATAGGAATGCAGCTGCTGCTACTGCTGGATCAGGAAAATGTGACTGATGTTGTTGTAACTGGATCCTGGGAAATGAAGGAATCTGAACTACTAATGCTGAATCATGGAAAAGATAAAGGCTGAAAGTGGAACTGTGGTACTGTCGTCGATCAGAACTCATGTTGCTGTAACTGCTGAGAGAGTCGTGAAAAAGTGTATAGTCTTCACCCGCTACAAAACTTCTTGGTACAAGTCTAATCATGCGAAAGAATGTGTCGGTATCGAGCATGAAAAGAAATCATTGGATTACCGGCCATTGATGCATGCCGTTAACCAATGCGAGGCAAAATCACCATTGATGTCAATAAGTGCCAAGGTACCCAAGTACATCTTGCGAAATGCGAATAAAGGGGTTGACGTCGAGCCATTTGCAAGATCTGACGATCAAGGGACATTAATGTATTCCCATGATTGTCAGCGAGAGAACTTGCCATTGAGGCATGCAAGTCTCAAGGTACCCAAAAGGAACTCTAGTCTATTTCCCAGATAAGGTGCTGAAGTCGATGGGGCAAGACTTGTTGAAAGGTGGGCCTTAAGGAATCCCACATCAGTCAACACGAGTTTGTACAAAAAGATTTGGTAGGAATATAAATGGAAAGAACTGACGGACAAGTAGTGTGGATCAGCATGGCTAGGAAAACAAGGCAATGTAATCATGGAAAGGGAATGAGTTTTATTCAGAAGGCAAACTAGAAGGCAAAAATAAAATGAAAAGGATAAAGGAATGTATGTGATTCAGAAAATAGGCGTGCATGAAGTCGTGAAAGATAAGGTAATGGATGATGGGCTACAACACAAGGATGGTCTAGGCATTTTGAAGGAAAAAGGTGAGTAATCATGACGCAAAAGGATTTTTGTGTAGTGGAAAATGTCATGATATGTGCTGTGAAGAATTGGTTCCTTCAAGCGTCCAATGATGTATGTTTCATTGTGATTTCGAAGAATCACTTTTACATTAGATTGTCTTCAACTCTGAAAAACTTAGCACCATTCCTGCATAAAAATTTTCACCTTTGTGTGCTATCTCCATTGATCATTCATGTATGAAGTGACTCAAAAACAAATTAGCTTATTTTCAAGAATTTATGAAATGTCCATTTTTTTTTAATTATTTTTCGAAGTTACACTAATTGTGGATGAAAAACGTGTCGCATCATAATGTTGAGCTTTCTGCATAAGCTTCTTGTTGACCTACACATAACACAAATCTTATTTCACTTGTTAGTATATGCATCCTAACTTTTGCCCATAAATTCACTGTAAAATAAATGATAAAACCCAACATACTTTTATTTCCCCACAACTAGAATTATTGCATGTCCTCATGCAATGTAATAATTGATTGTGGAATACTTTTTCAAAATGTTTTTATTGGTTTGCAGGAAAATTTAAAACATTTGAAAAGGCTTTTGTATTTGTTGGGGAACGAGTAGTGAATGAATGAGGGAAAATTTTTTTTTTTAATTTTTTTTTTTTTAAATTTTTTTTTTCAGTTTTTAATAAATAACAAATTAAAAAAACAAAAGTTTTTACTTCATTATTTATGTTGATTTTTTTTTTAATCATTTTTTTTAATAAATAACAAATTAAAAAACAAAAGTTTTTAATTTATTATTTATGTCGATTTATTTATTTATTTATTAAAAACAGAACTAATAATGAAAATAATAATAAAAAACTAACCCTAAAAAAAACAACCAAGTGCTGTGAGACGAAAAATAGCAAAAGTTTACCATATGGCAAAAGTAGCTAGCTTATACAAATTCTAGAAAATTTAAATGAAAAACTACAAAGCCATAAATTTCAAACCCTTAGTATCTGTATTTGGTTAGAAAACACAATTGCAACTCTGTTAGGCTGCATGGAAGACCACTGTAATTAGTTAATTTCAGCAGCTGCGGTGTAAGCTAGTATTGGGTGTAAGCTGCAGTGTAAACTGACTAACAGAGGATAATTCCCATATGAGTGCCTGAGAATCATCCGATGCAGTGAAAATATGGTGAGGGCTGTGAGGAGCCGATGCAATAGTATTCACACTAGCTTGATGCCTCTGGAGCTCTGCAACATAGCCTAATTCAGTATATGAAATTGTGCAAAAGACATTTGCATATATGCTATGAAACCGACGGCCAAATCAAAGAGCAATATAAGTCTAAATTTTTTTTTAATTTTGGAAACCTCAGCAGATCTAATAGTAATAACCAACTTGAAACTCATCAGGACTGTGAAATGGCCTAGGTCAAAACACCTTATACTACAAAGTATTCATCTCACAATTCTAGCTGCCTCTCCTGCTGAATAGGCATATATAGAGCTCAAAATTTCAATCTACTCCTTCTACACATCACCACCGTATCCTTTTAATGGATCTGGTTTTTTCCCTGATCGCGCTTCACTTTAAGCTTTGGCAGTTGTTTTCTTCATAGCTGAATGATTCGAGTGTTGTGTAGGATGTTTCTGTTCTTTTTACAGTAGAGGTTTGGAAAGGTGCTGCTTTGAATGCATCGAACTCATATAATATTCCTTCAAAATAGGTCAATTATCCTTCTCTCCAGGTCTCCACTGCGCAGCCCTACTTGCAATTAAACAACGATAAATTGGTAACAGAATCGGCCCAATTAAAGATATTGCTGCAGTGGGCGCAGCTGTGGTTTAAGTGTGTAGTGCTTTCTGATCTTCGGGCGTAATTGTCGATGCAAGGATCAGATTTACATTCCGGATAGATGAAGATTTAGGTAGGCAAATCAGAGCATAAATATTATTTATGTTAATTAATAAAAAATAATTCCTCTCCTCGGTCATTCTTCCACGAAGACACCTGACCTCCAAACAAATTTACATTTCAAGAATTCTTCATCAGCTCCCGCAAAACCAAATTCTCAGCATCCTTTTCGACCTCAACATTTTCTTCTGCCTCAAGGCACTGGAAATAATTTCCGTAGATGTACTCAAGGCAAAAACCTTTTTCAAGATCAAATTTCGTGGCAAATGCATCACTTCTTCCTACTCTTTTTAACTGCACCACTGTTTGCCTCTATGTAGATTACTGCCTGTCATCCTTACTAATCCGCTTGGCATCGAAGGGTTTCTCATACTTGTCCCTAATGGCTTACATGAGGTCGCATAATCATTTAATCTCAATTTAGGAAGACGAATCCATAAAAATAGTGATACTGATAGGATATAATTCCTACTATCTTGAGATGCCAATGTAACAACTCGTGGATTTTGGCCGATATTGTTTTAATGAACATCCACATAGTATCCCAAATTAGTTGTGAGAATTAATGACCGAAGAGAATCCCAGGTTTCGAAATATGTAAACAAATAAATAAGAATTATGTTTTAGTTTATTGCGCTTTCATTTATCTGTTGCTTATCGTTTTGGTTTTGGTTTGTTGTTGCAGATTGCAGGTTTATGAACAGTGGGCGGAGAGATGGGTGGATACTGGTGCATGGTAAGGCAGCTTTGCCAATTTTGCGTTTTTGAAGCAGTTTAATGGTGATCCAGTGTCTTTCACAAATTATTGATGCGGCAATGCACAGAGGAAGAATCTGCGATTCTTGATGACTTTCGATTTTTAAGATAGGGTTCATTGTTTAATGCACTTGCGTTGGTAGTAGGTTTAACACTCAGCCTTATGCGTTTGTCTTTGCATTTTTGTGAGTGCATTGGTTGGTTGTTTTATTATTATTATTATTATTTTTTTTTTCTTTTTATTTTTTTTTTATGATTTGTTTTTATTTTTGTTGTTTTTTTTTTTTTTTATTTCTTTTAATTTTGTTGTTTTAATTTATTTTATTTTATTTTATTAAAAGTCTAAAAAAAATGAAATTAACCCTATCTTTACAAAAACAAAAATGGTTAGTTTTAATTTTTTTTTTTTTTTAAATCAATGAAAAACTAAAATTTAGAAAGAAACTAAACTTTCTCTAGACTTAATTTTTTTTTTTTTTTTTAACAAATGGACGCAATGATTTGCATATTGAAAGATATTTTTTATCAAGCATATTGCAAAACATTTATTTATTCCTGAAATTAGTCTAAATCATCCCTATTTTTATGATCCTCGCGATCGCACTAAGCGCGGAGGAGAGCATACTTATTCTAGGTAAAAGCAAAACTGAAAATGAAAGCAGAAACTAAAAATGAAAGCCTACCTACTCTATACTAATTAAAAAACTTAGTTACGTGTAATTAAACTTCCAATGAAGCCATTCACGTAGCAGTAACAACAATATATCCAGTAGAAATTTTTTAAATGATGGATGAAAATATTTGAGAGTAAATGAGTCTAGTTGCTGTAACTGGAAATAAACTAAAAAATAAAAAGATGAATCTAATCTAGTACTTACCTGGAGCCATTGTACGATAAAGCTTTGATAGGCACATTTTCTCTCACTTAGATGTTGTAACTCCTCTTCTTCTTCCTCGATCTCCTGTTCTAATGATTGTTCGCCATCAGATATGCAGGATTCTTCAGATGTTGAATCTTCGTTTGTTTCTTGGGGAGTATTTTAACCTTTAAGTCTTGTCAAGATCTCCTCTTCCAAGGAAGAAGAGATCTCGACTTCTGCTAGGATTTGAGTGAGTAGTTCCAAGCTGAAACTCATTGTTAAACCATGTTGAAAAAGGAATTCTTATATACTAAAAACAGAGTGCTAATAATTTTCTGAGCTTTTAATCCTTTTACAAGGTTTTGGTTCACAAAAACTCTTTCAAATCAGCACACTAAAAATTGAATTTATTAAAAACAAAGATCACAGAGATAATCTTGAATTCAATACTCAATTAAACCCTCTTACAAGGACTGCTCATTAATTTAGTAATTGAATTCTTCAATTACAACCATGAACCATGAATTCATCAAACACTCTTCACAGTTGCGAAAATCAAACACACTTGCAAAAATTGAAATTCACACTTGCATAAATGTAAACACACCCTACATGCCCTGATCCATAAGAGGTCGAGCCCATTATGGTATCTCGAATGTGATGCGTAGACTGTTCCCCACGTCTTACCACCTTAACACCTCGGAGTTAGGAACATGTCTAAACACACTTGCATGAAAAATCAAACTAAACTTCAATCCATCGTGCCTCCCCGGCAACGGCGCCAAAATGTTTGGGTGAAAATATGTTCGTTTAATTCTGTTGTAGTACTTGCCCAACTATTTAATTTGTCAATCCGAGGTTCGTAGGCTTACGAGACACATGCACTATATATGCAGGACCGAAGTGGAACTAATTTAATCTAAATTACTGAAATCAAATTAATCTAGGAAGGCATTGAAACACTAACTAGGAAAGCAGGAAATTGCATAAGGGAAAAGCAATACAACATGTGAAGAGTTGAATGAAAAACAACATATGTGAGCTCACAAAAATAAAGCTATCTCAAATTACATTACAAGAATCAAATTACAAATCATGAAATCGTAACAATAAAAGAATATGAATCAAAGCTAAGAATCCCCTTCTCCTAATTACAAGACTATCTCTCAAAACTCAAAAACTTATGAAAATGAAGAGAGAGCACTCTCTTATATACTTGAAGAAGATAACCATCTCATAATGAAAAATCCACTATTCTCTCAACCACTCTCAACTAATTTCCCATTATTACAAGATATGATCCCTTCAAATCCTCCACACATCTCTCACATATCTTGGATAAGATATGCCAACCAAATCCTCCATGATCTTCTCCTTAGGAATAGGCTTGAATAATTATCTCCTTAATATGGTGGAGGAGATATTTGAGACGTATCTTGGAATTAATCCTTCACATATTTCCTACATATTACAAAGCTCACATTTTCTTGAGATATATATAAAAATATGTATATTTTCTAATATTTAATCATAAATTCACTTATAATACAAAAATGAATAAAATGGAAAATAAGAAGGTGAAACCCAAATATATTTATGAAAATGATATGATAAAAGGTTAATGGGATGATGAAATGTAAGGAATTGTGAAGGAAAAGGTGGATAAAAATATGACATTTCTGAGTCCCAACACCTCCTCCACTGAAAAGGAGCACTAAAATGGTTTAGATTTAGAGATCTAGTCTCCACTTGCTGCAGCTTTCAAAAAAAACCAAACCCTCAACAGGATCTACGTTGTAGTTGAAAGAAGAAGCTTGGCCTTAAGCTAGATAGTGGACAATGTAGTGCAAGACTCCTCCAAGAGCTACTCAATGGAAGAGGTGGGATTCCCGATTAGGAACACCCTGTGCTAAACAACACTATATCTCAGCTAAACAATAAGAGAAATATATATGTCTAAATAGACCATATATTCAAAAATATCATATACATCAACAACCTCTATATGGCTGCCATCCTCTTCCTTAAATAGAATATGAGCATGAAAACCCTAAGCCCCATCCGAAAATATCACTACATTCATGCAATTCATCTCAATCTAAAACTACGTTGTCCCTCATTGATGGCCACTCCTCCATGACACTGTTGTAGATTTGGTCAAGGTTGACCCAGTCAAAGTGATCCAGTCCCTTTCACACCAAGGGTGCTTCAATTAAGCTATCAAGATTTGTCTCTTTCTTATTTGGCATTGATTTATCATTATTAAGGAGAAATATGGACCTCCTTTGCCCTCTTATTCTTTAAACAAAGAAATAAAAAAAAATTGAATATTTCAATTAGCTCATGACTAATTGGGAATATTATAGTCCTTCCTTGCCAAATGTTGCTTGTCCTCAAGCAACTGACAAGGTGAGTGCTGCAACTCTTCCCTTTCTCCATTGTTGACACCAACATGTGATAAGATTCCCTCATAAGCTAAGTGTTCACCAATCCATCCCTCCATAAATTGCTCCTCCAAAGCTCTCATGAGATGCAAATAATCCATCCCATAAGGAGACAATAGTTCAAATGAAACAAACATGGTTTTCCCAATGTTCTCCCTGAAACATGTAGCATAGTCAACATGGAGAATCTCCATCCAATAGGGCACATACATACCTCCCATCCTCCCTCCAGACATTCCCATAAAATTTACAAGTACATCATCAATGTATGGGATCAAAACTACATACATACAAACAAAAATTTGTGCATATGGAGGTCGATCATAGTCCCACATGTGGAACTAGCGTAGTGCATCTCCTGTTTGCATCAGATCATGATGTGGTAAGTTGCTTCCCCACCACTTACTTGCTGCCCAAGTCATCTCACTATGGCTGAAAGTGTGAGATATATTTGGTGCCTTTGGAGTGCACCCATCATGATACAAAATCATCTCCCTTTGTCCTCCAAGAGAGTGGCGATGTTAAGAAATATTTGTGGCCCAAAGTTGGAAATTAAGTTTATATGGTATAGTACTCCTTCTTGGAGTTATGGTCTACATATTCATGGTGAAAAAATGTAAAAAATAATCAAATGAAACATTACATACACAAGCATGTTCTTCACCAATTTTTCTCCTCGAACAAATGGAGTGGTACATAGATTGATTTCCTCTCTCAAAATAAGAAAGAGATGGCTGGATTAACTCCTTTATAGATTTATGTTGCTGTCCAACTCCACATGGTTCATGCATCTTTGAAAATGCTGATATAGTTTTCCTTCAAAGCCCTTCCAAGTGTAGTTTCTCATGATGATTTTGTGGAATATCACGGAATATGTATGGCTGAAAAACAACTCTTCATAAGATTTTTGTAGTAACTTCTCCTTGAGCTTGGAGGCTCTAGATAAGAATATACTACCATGATAACAGATGACTCCTTCTTGGAATTAATACCCCTCTTCATGTAGTTGGTCATAAAGTATGATGCATGTGTGAAGATCATTGTAGTAATCCATCAATAGTTGGGATTTCCAATATGGATCAATCTCCCATAATGACGATGATCTATCAAAATAAATGTATGTGATATGGCTACTCTCGTCCTTGAGATATATCATGCCAAAGGTATATGAGGGAATGTTTCTATTCCCTCCTTGTTGCTATCCTTGCATATGCATATGCTCAAATAAATATTGAGGCTTTTGAAAGCTAGTCTCCCAAGGGAGGTTGTCATCTATCCAATGCCTCCTTGGTTTAATCAAAGAATACATGTGTGGCCACTATCTTCTCTCATTTATGGAATATTTCTCTCTAAGTGAGATCATCTTCTAAGTCTCCATAGCCAAGGAATGGTCTCCTTTCCCCTTGATGGTGTCATCCTCCAATATTGCAGCATTTCCTCTCAGCGTAGTATGAGATGAGAGAGTGGGTAATGGTGATAGTGGAAGAATATCTCCCTCCTCCTTAGGCTTGCTAGCCATCAGTAAATTTTTGTCAGAGAAAATTGTGGCTAAAACAAGTCTTGAGCCTTCAAGAGATTATTTTCATAGAAAATTTCTCATTCTTGAAGCTTTCTCATGCTTTGTAAACTCACAGAGTAATCTTCACTACTATTTCATTCAAAAAATCCACCAAATAATCTTTTTGATATCAAAAGAGACCGTTTTTTAGTCCAATTTCCATCATTTTCTAAGCCTATTTTACTCATTTTTCCCCTTTACATATCCCTCATTTTCTTCTGTGAAATCTCTCCTTTCCTCTCATTTATCCTCCATTCCATTTGAAAAAACCCATTCTTACCCTCCATTACCTTAAAAACCTTTTTAAACCGTGAAATCCTCTTTAAAATTGGTTTAAAGAACCCTTTTTACCTATCAGAACACTAAAACCACTTAAAAATCCCTCTTTTGGCCTAAAAAATGCCCTTTCTATAGACATGATTTAAACCCCTGAGGGCATAAAAATTAGCTCCTTCTCTGTCATATGACCCACACCCGCAACTTGGTGCTAAAAATACTTAGCCCTCAGCCCTTTTCCTCCGCCCCTGGTCACCTTATCTCCCCACGAGACCACTGCACCAACACTTATCTTAAAGCCCCCACCGCATCGACAAAACGATTTGTTCCTTCGATACACTTCCCCTTTTCCCCTACCGATGTTTCAAACCTCGAAAATAGATCTCCACCATCGATCTCATCAATTTGATAATTTTCGACACTCCCCATCTTACCTGCCTCCCGTTGTTCCCATCCTCTTTACCTCCCCTAACAACGGATCTCCACCGTTGATCTGGGAGATCCAATGGTTATCCTTAACCTCATGTCCGTTATGGATTCTCACTATCTCCAGCCCCGGTTTTCTTGGCTCATGGTCCTTATTCTCCCATAAAACCTTCATTTTTCACTCAAGCCACATTCCTCCATGCTTTTACTCCGTGCTATATTTCTCCCTTGGGCAATCATGACCGTCAATCTCATCGATCTGACGATCATCGCACCTCCCCTCCCATCCTCTGATCACTCGAGCATACCTATCCATCCATCCTTACATATGCATATCCACCATTGATTAATCTCATCCAATGGTTCCCGTTTAACCAGACATCTGACCCCACCGAATAACCATCCCGCTACCAAAAAAAAGAGATGACACTAGAATTATGGCCCACCCACCATTATCCAACTGCTTGTCCAATCACTAGCTGACACCTGGCTTCCACTTACTCCATCCACTGGTCAACTTCATGTTTTTGCGCTGCTCCCCCACGGTTGGATCTACACCTCCAGATCCAACGGTTCGCATCATGTTTAGCATAACTTTGCCATCCGGGATTTAACTGCCCAATTTGATGCGAAACCACTAGTTTTATAAGGGACACGTGTCGCACAACGCATGGAATCGCATTCGATTCAACGTAAACTTCTTACCACCTAAATCAAACGCGAAAACTGCCAGTGGTATTTCCAAAACTACTTTCCCAATTTTCACGCCTATATTCAAATTCAACCCTGTTTTCACAGATTTTCACCTCTTGCCATGAAATTTCCTCTTTCGCCTACATATCTTTCTCCTCCACCCTCTGCAAGCCTCTCCATGCAGTTTTTCCGACACCACAGGTTTTTATTAACGTTTTTTGGTTTTTTGCAGGGTTCAATGGCAGCTCTAAGGCTAAAAAAGCCTTCTCATGGTTCAAAAAGAAACACAGGCGAGGGTCACTACCTCTGAAGCCTGGATAATTGAAAAATCACAGAAAATAAGCATTCCAAGTTCAGGATCATGGTTTTACTGGTGCCTCATGAGCACTAGTTATTCAAATTAAACCCTCAGTATGCCCCAGCCACCTATACACCAACAAACATAGTGGTAAAGAATTAAAGAGCATCAGAGAGAAGTTGAAGATTAAAGGATTAAAGAAAAGTATGAATATTTAAAGATTAATCCACAGTTTAAAGGGATAAAGCACAATTTGAAGATAAAGTTAGTTTAAAAGGTTAAAAGAGTCAGCGAAAAAGGTTAAAAGCCCGAAATATGATAATGAAGGCCTTAAAGCTAAATCAATGGCCTAATTGAAGTACAAAGCGCCAAATCATCACAAATAAACAAAGAGAGCCTCCAAATGCCACATCAGTGAGGCAATAAATCCTCAAGAAGACAGAAATGCCACCTACCAGCTAATTTCACCTAGAAAGAACACAAATTGAATGCACAGTCAGAGATATTTGCCAAACACAACTCAAAATTAATTTCCAGCCTACCAAAAGCCTCCAAAGTCAACAAAAGTGACTAAATTTGATGAAAATTAATGTAAAATTAATTACAACAGAGGTAAACATCTGATATCTTCTCCCTAAGGCCTCCCAAAGGTTGAGAAACATTTTCTCTATATTTATTGATTAGTTGGACCTTTTTTCCACTCCACCTCCTCAAATTTACCTATAAATATCATACGAGGAGCCTAATATTATTGTTGGTTGAATAATCATTGAATGTAAATAGCTATTGAGGCTACTGAAGTTCTATTTTGTAATTGAAGAAATATAGGTTGAGAAGAGAGTTTTTAAGCTGTAAAAGACCCACTGGACTTGAAGATTGTAACTGGTTTGAACATCAAATATACAAGCTTGATTTATGGGATCCTGGTCTATGTCAAAGGTGTTGTTTTTCTTACTGTAATTATCATTTTTCTCATGTTTTCCATACTTTCCATTTGCTTTGATAAAGAACAACAAATATAGATTAGGATTTACTATAAAGTACCCTATTTCTCACTGATAAATATTTATCTTTATGTTTTCTTCTAATTGTGTTTTGAGGATAATTCAATAGAGTATAAATAGTGAAGTGTTGGTAAGCCCATGTTTCCTGAGTATAGCTTGAGATATTATCTTTGAAAGTTCTTGAAAATTTTGCTAAGTAAAGTTGAACTAGGGAAGTCTATGGTTAGCCTTGTCCTCTAGTTTATCTCCAACAATTGCTTTGAAAAGATCCCTGAGAGTATGCCAAAAGCAAGATAGGTTCAAAGTCCTTACTTGATCTTAGGCCGCACTCTATTTTCTTATATGTTCTCTACTTTCTAAAGGTAATATATTAGATTGCTGTATTGTTGATTAAAAGTGTGCTTTAGTAAAAGTTTGCCCAAAGAAGTCTATGGTTTGCCCTGTCCTTTGGCTTACTTCAAACAAATTCTTTGAAAGGATTTTCTTGTTTAGTGAAGTTAATAGATTCTAATATGATTATTAGCTTTTCTTCTTTCACAACATTTTAATTTTCCATATCATAAAATAAACTTAAAAATACCCTTTGATATATACGACTTACCCCATATACCATACTTGAAACTTGTTGTGCAATTAAATCCTTTTGTGACTCCATATCCCAATGGATTGATGTTGTTTCTTACCTATCCTATCAGTTGAACCATTCTATCAACCTGCTAATACCTTCACCCTTCAAAATACTTCCTTCATTTTGATGATATCTTACCCAACCAAAACAAACAAAAATCCTTGTACTTCATAACTATCCTAATATCATATCATAAAGCATAAATATCATATCTTTGAAAACACTCATATAGAGATATCCCTCTCTAAATACAGGAGGGCTAGATCCTAGGATTCCAAAGTGGTTTTGGTGTAGGCTTTGCAGGATTTGTTCTTGGAAATATTGCAAATTACAGAGACCCTAACATACAAGTGACCATACTGGGGATAATATTGAGTAATAGATAACTTCACAACTGAACTAACCCTTATTCCTAAATGAATCAAGTGTCACCAAGACTTGTTATTATTGATTGTTGATGATGAACAACAACCAAGCCTTGAGAACAAGTAAAAATCCTTAACCTAGCGAATCCATTGGTATTCAGTAGGCCTGTTGACCCCTTTGGTTTTTCCTAAGACTCCATTGGGAAAAAATTTATCATAACATCATAGAAACTCAGTTAAGAAGGCTTTGAAGATTGAGTTTTCTTTGAAAAAGATTTTTTAGCCTCTTAAAGACTATCGTATTTGGCTAATATTTTCTCATTATTGGGTCTAAAAACACCACATAGTGGCTTCTAGAAGAATTTACACTAGAGCCTATCCTGACCCAAATCCTCCTGAGATAGTTGATAATCCAGAAAGCATCCTTAGGAAATCTCCTAAATCTAAGACTACAACTATTGTCAGACCAATTCATAGAGCTAACTCTATCCCTGAAAATCTCTTAGCTCTGCATGATACACAGGTTGACTTAAGAAACCCATTCAGAACTAGGTCACTTGATGATATCGATCAGATAGACTTCGAGTCTCCACACTCAGCCCAACATAGTGGTGAACACCTTGGTAATAGAGAAACCACCCCACCTGACCTTCATTTCATTCATAAATTTTGTTTTTCTCATCCTATATATTTTCAGCAATGGTTTTTTGGTCCAAGCACTTCTGTTATTCATACACCCACTGTTCAAAATACTCCATTCCATCCTCCCCCTCCTTTCATAAACCCTCCACTTGTAAACCCCCATTTTTTCCACAACTTCCTATCATGGTAGCATGGTATGCTCCTCTAGTCCTTCATTTACTTTTAACCAATTTGCCACAGGACTATCAGTCCAAGATCCCATTATATGATGCTAGTGGTTCCACTACTGCTCAAATACATGTGGACAAGATGAATGACTATTTTGATAGAAATGAGATAGATGATGAGACCATTAAACTCAAATTATTTGCTCAAAGTTTAGGGGGAGAAGCAAGAAAATGGTTCAAAAGCTTAACCCCTCATAGTATTAATGATCTCCAAGCTTTCCATCAAAAATTCATAAACAAATGGAAAGTTAGGAAGAACCCTCTCCAAATACTTTCAGATTACAACAACCTCAAGAGAAATACTGGGGAAAGTGTTAAAGATTATTGCACTAGATTTAATAGTGTTTATAACGCACTACCCGTAGATTTTAAACCTCCACAAGGCTCAGATTTGGCCAAATTCCCTAAAGGATTTGATCCTGAAATGGCCTATCAGGTAAGAGAAAGGGATCCCTTAACTTTAGAAGACGTGCAAAAGGGAGCTCTTAGTGTGGAAAGAAATCTGATTAAGAAGCGAACCAGAATGAGAACTGAGAAGAGGGTATCATATAGGGAAGACACTGCACCTTCCACATCTGACTCAAAATTAGACCATATAGCCAAGAATATGGATATGTTGGAAAAGATGATGGAGAAGTTATTTGTCCAAGAAAATGCTCAAAATAGGAACCAACCTCAAAATCAAAACCAAAACTTTAGGAGAAATCAACCTCAGAACAGACAAAGAGATTTTGATCAACATATCAGACCTCATTTTCAAGAAAATTATGTCAATGACGATGAAGAAACAAATGAACAAACAGAGAATGATCACATAAGCATGTTAGGAGTAAGAAATAAGGATTATGATGTCCTCTATGAAAGAAAACATGGTCTATATAAACACTATAATGATAGGAGACTAGAAACTGAATACTATGATCCAGAATTTGAAAATGCCATCATAGGATCTCCTAAAAAATATGACCTAAGAAGTAAAGGGAATCAAGAAACTCCGAAGAAGAAAACCTCCGAAGATTCTGCCAAAAACAGCCCTGTAAATACTTCCAAAAAGAGAGCAGAAAATCATAAAACAATGGCTGGAAGTTCTGATCCAAACAAGGGAAAAACACACAAATCAATGAAAAACAGAGTGGTGACCCTAGCAGCACTAGCGCTTCAGCTAATGCCCCTAAAAAAACCATTTTAACTGTTGTAAATAGTATAAATAAATAAGCTGATTTTGTTGATGAATCAGTGACTAAGAAGGCTGAATCAAACATTTTAAAAAATTAGATTCCCTTCAACCTAGAGAGTGAAATTTCCAAAATTAAAATCTCTATCCCACTCACTGAGTTAGTCACTCAGGATGTATATAGATGTCAGGTTTTCAAAGCTCTAAATATAGAATAAATTCATGATACTGTTAACTTGAATGATGACACACCAAAGCTTCTGTTTGGTCCTAAGATTGAAGTAAAATTTCAAGAAAGAACTACCCCTCCATTCTACATCAGTTTGAACATCCATGATAATATTTTGCGCAATGCCATGCTTGATTCGGGAGCATCACATAACCTCATTCCCAAACTAATAATGGAAAGATTAGGCTTAGAGGTGACCAGAACATACAAATATTTGTACTCATTTGAGTCCAGTAGAGTAAAATGCCTAGGCCTGATAAAATATCTCTGTGTTAACTTAGCCCAAATTCTACCCAAAAGCTTAATGATGGAAATTGTAGTGGCTGATATACCCCCCAAATATGGCATGCTTATTTCAAGGTCATGTGGTGCTAAGTTGCAAGTTACTATGCAGATGGATATGATTTATGCCACCATCCCTATCTTCAGTCAACCTAGAAGATTCTATAGGGAAACACACATGAGATACATGGTGAGAAACCAAGAAAGACCAGAAAAATATTCTCTTTATTCCATACACACTAATCTTAACTCGTTCATTCTTTACAATGATGCGATTCCTAATGAGCAAGAGTTATTCAATGAAACATCACCCAATATAGTGGTCACTCCACATCCAAACATAGTGGCAACCATAGATGAAAAGGAAAACAAGGAGAAAACTTAAATATAGTTTTCTAATTCAGAAAATGACAGCAAACAGATCACAGGTCTTAAGGTCCAAAACAGTCATAAAAATAGTGCATATCATTAAAATCAAAGAATAAGACCTCAAAACATTGAAAATCTTGACGAACAATACAAAATTCAGCATAGTGCAGACCTGCAGGAACAACACAGTGATAGATTAGGCAAGAAAAACAAAAAATATAGTAATGAAATAAATGAAAAATATGAAAACATTCCTCTTTGGAGTATGATTTTTGATGGGTCTTGCTCTATAACTAGTGTAGGAGTAGGCATATGGGTGCATAACACTGAAAAAAATCATGTTGAGGGTCATTCCTATAGATTAAACTTCCAATGTACAAACAACATAGTAGAGTATGAAGCTCTCCTTTTAGGCCTGCATTTATTAAAGAAATTAGGGGTCAAAAGAATAAAAGTTCATGGGGATTCAGAATTCATAATTAAACAAGTAAATGGGAAATACATTGCTAAACATCCTAGACTTTGAGCCTATAGAGATGATGCCATGGACTCGTTGAAAACATTTGCATAATTCCAACTTACCTTTGTCCCAAGGAATCAAAACATTCTCGCTAATGGATTATCCTTTGCTGCTAGAACTTGTCTTACACCTTATGAAACCAAGAAATGCACCACCCAAGTCAAATATAGACCAGTTTTCCTAGATAATTAAAAATACTAGCAAGTTTTTTATGCAGATAAACATAAAGAAGAATTCCTACAGTCCAAAAATGAATTTGAAATACCAAACTCAGATTCAGATTATGAACAAGGTTGTCCTATTGAAGAAAGTCCATTTTTTGAAGAAGAAAAATCTCCTGAGATTTCTTAAATAAATCTGTTAACCTATCAACCCAAACATACAACGGAAAATAGCATGGATGTAGAAAATGAAGACTTAGAAGTGCTGCAATCTAAAAATTACATCTTACTAAAAGGACTGGTCCCATTAGAAGAATTGTTTGACTTGAATGATGTTGCCAAAAAGCCAAAACTAGAACCAATTGAATCTGAAGTGGAAGAATGCAACATAGGCAGTGAGGAAAAGCCCAAAATGATCAAATTATCCAAGACACTGCTAGGTCACATTAAACTGAAATACATTGAGCTTTTTAGAGATTTTTCTAATGTTTTTGCATGGAGTTATTAAGATCTGAAATCATATGATACAAAAATAATCCAGCATAAGATACCCCTCAAAGAAAACCATAAGCCTTTTAAAAAAAAAATTACATAGAATCAACCCTGTTCAATTACCTCTGGTACAGAAAGAAGTTAGGAGAATGTATGATGCTAGAATTATAGTACCTGTTAGATACTCAGAGTGGGTGTCTAATATTGTATTTGTTAGGAAGAAAACAAGAGAAATAAGGCTTTGCATTGACTTTAGAAATTAAACAAAGCCTCATTAAAGGACAATTATCTCTTACCAAAAATGGATCATATCTTACAAAGGGTAATTGGTTCAAAAATAATTTCTTGGCTAGATGGCTTCTCAGGTTATAATCAAATATTGGTACAACTTGATTATCAACTTAAAACAACCTTTACTACTCCTTGGGGTACTTTCATGTATTTGAAAATTCCCTTTGGTTCAATGAATGCTACTGCCACATTTTAGAGAGCCATGGATATAGCATTCTCAGAAGAAATATGTTACGTCATAGTAATTTACTTAGATGATATCACTGTCTATTCAAAAAAATATGAAGAACACCTAATACACTTGAGAAAAGTCTTTGAGAAATGCAGAAAATATGGGTTGTCCTTAAATCCAAAGAAAACACTGTTTGGCCTCCAAAAATGTAAACTTCTTGGACATATCATATCTAAAGAGGGAATAAGGATAGACCCAAAGACGATCAATGGTATATTTCAAATCAACCATCCCAGAAACATCAAGGAACTTCAATCTTTCATTGGGACGATTAATTTCTTAAGAACGTTCATACCCAATTTAGTTGAACTCCTTCGAAACATGACAAATATGCTTAAAAGAGAAGAAGGATTTAAATGGACCTTAGAAGCAAATAAATCATTTCAGCTGGTAAAACAAGCACTCACCAAAACACCCATTCTTATCAATCCTAATTTTACAAAGGATTTCTTCATTTTTTCATTTGCATCAGAACACAAAGTAGCTGCTGTCCTATTATAGAAAAAGATGAATGGACAAGAGAAGCCCATTGAATTTTTTAGTAAGGCATTAAGAGATGTACCTCTGAAGTACATTATAATTGAAAAAAAAGCATTTTCCTTGGTCAAAGCCTTAAAATACTTCAGAGTTTATATTTTACATTCCCACACTACAACATGTGTGCCTCATTCAGTTGTAAAAGACATATTGACCCAAGATCCAAATGGCAAAAGAGGAAAGTGATTTCTGTAATTTTAGAATATGACTTAGAAATCAAGCCCACTAAGCTCATAAAAGGTCAAGGTCTAGCAAAAATTATGGCTGAATCCAAATTTCAAGCTCTTGATATAAACATGTTTAATGCATTAGATGAATAGGAGGAGTTGACAACTCCAATTATTGAAGATCATTTTTTGAATTCATCTTGGTATGCTAATATTTTGTATGTTTTGCTCAATCTTAATGCCCCTCCTAGTTTTTCTAAAACAAAGGCAAGATTCTTAAATTTGAAAGCTATAAATTACTACATTTTGGATAGATGCTTATATTGGAAAAATGCTAGTGGATTATTGCTTAAATTTTTTCCTGAGAATGATGCAGATAAGATCAAGCATGAGTTTCATGAAGGAGAATCTTGAAGCCACCTCTACTGGAAGTCAACTGCTAACAAAATCCTTAGAGCTGGCTATTACTGGCCCACCCTCTTTCAAGATGTCCACAAAATGATTATTGCCTGTCTCAAATGCAAAACTTTTGAAGGCAAAAGAAAAATGCTTCCCTTACCTCTGCAACCAATCACTGTTGAAGCTCATTTTCAGCAGTGGGGTCTAGACTTCATTGGGGAAATCCATCTTGCCCAATCTTCCCAACATAGATGGATCCTCACAGCAACAGACTATTTTACCAAATGGATAGAAGCCATCCCATCTAGGAATGCCACAGTTTCAGTCATCATTACATTCCTTGAAAACCATATACTGTATAGATTTAGCTGTCCTAGAAAGATCATAATTGACAATGATGCTACATTTGGATCTAAAAATATGGTGGAATTATATCATAAATATCATATTATATTGGGTCATTCTACAACATATTACTCTCAAGGTAATGGTTTGGCAGAATCCTCAAATAAAATATTGGTGAACATAATCAAGAAGTTGCCAGAAGATAACAATAAATCATGGCATAGTAAGCTAGTACATGCATTATGGGCAAACATATTGACAGTTAAAAAGTCAATTGGGATGTCTCCTTACCAGCTATTTTATGGAATTGATGCAATTTTTCCAACCAGTTTAGGAGTGCCAGTCATGAAGCTAATCCAAGAAGTACAGTTTGAAGATGATGATATGAGAAGGAGAATAAATCAGACTATACATCTACAGCAAACCAGGGTGGAATTTTACATCAGAGCACAACAACTACAAGAAAAAATTAAGAAGATGTTTGACAAAAGAACCAAATCAAGTGATTTTAAGATTTGTGATAAAGTCTTTAAATGGGATTCAAGGAGAGAAGATAAGGGCAAACATGGAAAATTTGATCATTTATGGCAAGGCCGTTATCTTATTCAATCTGCCATTGGAAACAATGCATTCTTCCTACAAGAGTTAGATAGAGCTGAATGTTTTGGAGGTCCTGTCAATGGCAGGATCTTCAAACATTACTTCTATTAGCTGATATTTTAGTTTTAGATCTTTTTGTTTCATTCTATATAACACTCCTTTGAATTTGAAAAAAGAAAAATACAAAAACAATAGAAAAGAGAAAAAGAGGGCAGAAATAAAACAAGAAAGGTACAACTCCATACCAAAAAGGAAAGGAAGAATCTGAAAGTGTGCAAGCTTAAATGCCACTACCAAAAAGAACACTGCTATTTAGTCATACAGCCTAATCATGACTATATAGGTTTCAATTTACTGGTGATAGGTTAGTGAATGAGCTTTGTCAAACAATGAAATCTTGGCTTTTCAGTAGACTAGATTAGGATAGAAATAAATGGCTCTAATCAGACCAAAATCTGAGGCAAAAAAAGAAGAAAAAGAATGGTTCTAATACATTGAAAAATTGAACCAAGAAAGAAAAGCAAAGGATGACTCAAAACAGATCAAAATTTGAGTCATAAGAAAGAATGAAGGATGTTTAAATTTTCAGATCTTAATCCTTCAATTTTTGTTTTAATTTTCTTCAAATAAAGTGTATGTGCAGCTTGTACATACAGCCATAGACATCATAGCAAGCCAGACATTTTAATCCTAACTTGGCCTTGTTTTAAGCTTTCTGTTTTAGAAAATAGAGAATAAAATCTGTCAGATAGTTTAATCTTGGCAGATAGTAGCTTAGGTAGAGAATAAATGAGTTCAATTGTTTAAACTGAACTCATGAAAGAAATAAGGGTAGATTTAGATTAGTTTCCTTCTTTCAATAAAATAATAAAATGCTGATGTCAAATGTTTGCAAATCCAAGTGCACCTTATGAAGAAAAAATGTTAGGGAAAGTAGGCTGTGTAGGTAGAATGTTTAGGATAAATTTGTTTGTTGATATGAAATACTGATAATCTTTTCTAAACAGAATGATAAAAAAAGAAAGGTTGTCAATGGATAAGGCATAAGTCCACATCCCAGAGATCAATTTCTGAAGTTCTTGACACCTCCAAGGAGCTTCCATCCCCAAGTGGAGCCACTTTTAGCCATCTGTAAATTTTTATCAGAGCAAATGATGGCTAAAACAAGTCGTGAGCCTTCAAAAGATTATTTTCATAGAACATTTCTCATTCTTGAAGCCTTCTCATGCTTTTTAAACTCGAAGATTAATCTTCACTGTTTTTTCATTCAAAAAATCCACCAAGTAACCTTGTTCATATCAAAAGAGACTGTTTTTTAGGCCAATTTCCATCATTTTCTAAGCCTATTTCACTCATTTTTCCCCTTTACATATCCCTCATTTTCCTCTGTGAAATCTCTCCTTTCCTCTCATTTATCCTCCATTCCCTTTGAAAAAACCCATTATTACCCTCCATTCCCTTTAAAACCTTTTTAAACCGTGAAATCCCCTTTAAAATTGGTTTAAAGCACCCATTTTATACACAGGATTTAAGCCCCTAAGGGCTTAAAACTTTAGCTCCTTCTCTATCATATGACCCGCACCCGTGACCTGGGGCTAAAAATCCTTAGCCCTCTGCACTTTTCCTCTGCCCCTAGTCACCTTATCTCCCCACGGGACCACTACACCAGCACCCATCTTTAAGCCCCCATCGCATTGGCAAAACGCTTTGTTCCTCCGTTACACTTCCCATTTTCCCCTGCCGATGTTTCAAACCTCAACAACAGAGCTCCACCATCAATCTCATCAATCTGACGGTTGTCGGTAATCCCCATCTTACCCACCTCCCATTGTTCCCATCCTCTTTACCTCCCCTAACAACGGATCTCCACCGTTGATCTGGGAGATCCAACGGTTATCCTTAACCTCCTGTCCATCATGGATTCTCTTTATCTGCAGCTCTAATTTTCTTGGCTCACGGTCCTTATTCTCCCTTAAAACCTTCCTTTTTCCCTGAAGCCACATTCCTCCACGCTTTTCCTTCGCGGTATATTTATCCTTTGGGCGATCATGACCATCAATCTCATCGATCTGACGGTCATCAAACCTCTCCTCCCATCCTCTAATCGCCCGAGTATACATATCCATCCATCCTCACATACGCATCTCCACCGTTGATTAATCTCATCCAAAAGTTCTCGTTTAACCCAACATCCGACCCCGCCGATTAGCCATCCCACTACCAAACAAAAGAGATGACGCTAGCATTATGGCCCACCCACCATTATCCAACTGCCCGTCCAATCACTATCTGACACCTAGCTTCCACTTACTCCATCCACTGGTCAACTTCATGTTTTCTCACTCCTCCCTCACCATTGGATCTACACCTCCAAATACAACGGTTCACATCGTGTTTCGCGTAAATTTTCCATCCAGGATTTAATCGCCCAATTTCACACGAAACCACTGGTGTCATAAGGGACGCATGTCACGCAATGTATGGAATCACGTTCGATTGAATGTAAACCGCTTAATACCTAAATCAAACGCGAAAACTGCTAGCGGTATTTCAAAAACCACTTTCCTTATTTTTGCGCCTATATTCAAATTCAACCCAGTTTTCACAGATTTTTGCCTCTCCGCCATGAAATTTCCTCTTTCGCCTGCATATCCTGCTCCTCCACCCTCCGCAAGCCTCTGCATGTAGTTTTTCTGACACCGCATGGTTTTATTAATGTTTTTTGGGTTTTTTGTAGGGTTCAATGGCAGCTCTAAGGCCAGAAAAGCCTTCTCATGGTTCAAAAAGAAACACAGTTGAGGGTCACTACCTCTAAAGCATATATAATTGAAAAATCACATATAATAAGCATTCCAACTTCGAGATCATCGTTTGACTAGTGCCTCATGAGCATTGGTTATTCAAATCAACAAAGAGAGCCTCCAAATGCCACATTAGTGAGGCAATAAATCCTCAAGAAGACAAAAATTCCACCTACCAGCTGATTTCACCTAGAAAGAATACAAATTGAATGCACAGTCAGAGATATTTTCCAAATAAAACTCAAAATTAATTTCCAGCCTACCAAAATCCTCCAAAGTCAGTAAAAGTGACTAAAGTTGATGAAATTTAATGTAAAATTAATTAAAACAGAGATAAACATCTGATATCTTCTCCCTAAGGCCTCCTAAAGGTTGAGAAACATTTTCTCTGTATTTATTGATTAGTTGGACTTTTTTTCCACTCCACCTCCTCAAATTTACCTATAAATATCATATGAGGAGCCTAGTATTAATGTTGGTTAAATACTCATTGAATTTAAATAGCTATTGAGGCTGCTGAAGTTTTGTTTTGTAGTTGAAGAAAGATAGGCTGAGAAGAGAGTTTTGAAGCTGTAAAAGACCCACTAGACTTGAAGATTGTAAATGGTTTGAACATCAAATATACAAGCTTGATTTATGGGATCCTGGTCTATGTCAATGATGATGTTTTTCTTACTGTAATTATCATTTTTCTCATGTTTTCCATATTGTCCATTTTCTTTGATAAAGAACAACAAATATAGATTAGGATTTACTGTAAAGTACCCTATTTTTCACTGATAAATCTTTATCTTTATGTTTTCTTTTAATTGTGTTTTGAGGATAATTCAATAGAGTATAACCAATGAACTGTTAGTAAGCCCATGTTTCATGAGTATAGCTTGAGATATTTTCTTTGAAAGTTCTTGAAAAGTCTACTAAGTAAAGTTGAACTAGGGAAGCCTATGGTTAGCCCTGTCCTTTAGTTTATCTCCAACAGTTGCTTTGAAAAGATCCTGAGAGTATGCCAAAAGCAGGATAGGTTCAAAGTCCTTACTTGAACTTAGGCTACAATCTGTTTTCTTATATGTTCTCTACTTTCTAAAGGTAATCTATTAGATTACTGGATTTTTGTCTGAAAGTGTGCTTTAGTAAAAATTTTCCCAAAGAATTCTACGGTTTTCCCTATCCTTTGGCTTACTTCAAATAGTTGCTTTGAAATTATTTTCTTGTTTAGTGAAGTTAATAGATTCTAAGATGATTATTAGCTTTGCTTATTTCACAACATTAAAATGTTCCATATCACAAAATCAACTTAAAAATACCCTTTGATATAGATGACTTGCCCCATAGACCATACTTGAAACTTGTTGTGCAATTAAATCCTTTTGTGACTCCATAGCCCAATGGATTGATGTTGTTTCTTACCTATCCTATTAGTTTAACCATTCTATCAACCTGCTAATACCTTCACCCTTCAAAAGACTTCCTTCATTTTGATGATATTTCACACAACCAAAACAAAAAAAAACCCTTGTACTTAATAACTAGCCTAATATCATATCATAAAGCATAAAGATCATATCTTTTAAAACACTCATATAGAGAGATCCCTCTCTGAATATAGGAGGGCTAGATCCTAGGATTCCAAAGTGGTTTTGATGTAGGCTCTGCAGCATTTGTTCTTGCCAATCTTGCAAATTAAAGAGACCCTAGCAGGGCTCACCCATGCCTCTCAGCGTTGTATTTTGGTCTTCTAATGCTCCCATCCTTCCTAGATCTATTAAAGGAGCATCAATATGTGAGACATATTTCACCAAATCTGAATCAGGTGGTCTCCTAGGGGGTTTACAACAAGATAATGATGTCTCATGGATCACCCTCATGTGCATAATAGATGGGATTATCATATCCCTATTTCCACTATGCAAATTCATCTCTGTTTCTTGTGAGGAAGTTTCATGATAGTGGGGTATCACTCTTAGTGATGCAAGAGTGCCTCTAATTAGAGCAGTTGCTCCCTCAACACCTCCAGGTGGTGGTGGATCATCTCCTGCTACTCCAGCAATGTGACCACTACCCTATTCCTCTTCTTCTTCCTCCTCATCATCTAAGAAGACCCTTATGTAATGTGCTTTTCAAGCTTCTTCACAAGTGAATAAAAGTTTCCTTTTTCTTATATCTCTCTGGACATCATCATCGAGAGGTTTTTTATTTTGACTGTCCTTTGAAGGAGCAGAATTCTCTTCCTTTCCCTTTGAAGGAAAAGAGGGCTTATGCTAAAATTTTACCTTTTCTTTTGGCAAGGAAACTTGAAGGTCTCTAGCCCTTTCAATGGCATCATGTAGGGTAGTGGGCTTGGTAGACTTAACCAACCCATGAAGAGGTTCATCTAACCCATTAATGAACTTGTACACCCTTCTTCCTGTAGACAAATCCGGAACCATACGAGAAAGTATTAAAAATTTAGAGATGGAAGTTTTTGCATTACTTGATTGTTTCAACTTTGCAAGGCTCGTGAATGGTTCTTCATGATCTCTTCTATCAAATATTTCCTCCATCCTTCTAGTGAATTCTGAATAAGCAGTCACATTGGCATGAACCAATGTAGACAAGCCACAGAACCACCAGTCATGTGCTTCACCCTCAAGGCGCAACGTTGAAATATTAATGTCCTCTATTTCTGGAACCTTGTTCAACTAAAAGTAGATGTTATGTTTTTCTACCCAAGATTTGGTAGTACACTTGGATGACCCATCAAAATTGGGTAAAAATAATTTTCCCATAGTATGGTTTCAATCATGATTTTGAATGAATCGACCACTTCTATGATGATTCCTTGGTCTTCTATTGTCCTTCACTTGACAAAAGTATTGAAAACTCAAGTGATATTTGAACCTCTAAGTTTGAGATTCATACTCCATAAAATAGTCTTCAAGGGATTCTTGCTCCTAAAACCCTTCATTTCCCAGAGCAAAAAATGTAGGCATAGTAGAGCATTGGGAATTTTGGTTGAGGCACTCGTTGATCATTCTAGTGATGAGACGTGTTAGATACCTCTCCATGATGAAATCCTTTAGGGGATTCCTTGAATCTGTCCATTCTCAGCTCCTTCATCTCTCTAGCAATGTCTTCCATGGCTCTAAGAAGGATCAGAGGGAACTCTTTCTCTTCATCTTCACGTCCATATAAAGGGGTTTTACGATTTTATTCTTTCTCATAAGTATAACCAAACTTTCAGTGTCTTCTCTTTTGATACCTCTTATCTCTATCAGTAAGAGGCTCTCCTTCTTCAAATGACATATTGGCTCTTAGAATGCACCGAATATGCCACAATGATGCTCTGATACCACTGCAATATTCACAAATGGGAAAAACGGGAATATAGTGAAAAATGTTTGAACAATAATGTAGATCATAATTTATAAGGCAAGAGTCCAATATGGATACCTTTTAGATGTTATTAGAACAGAAAAATATATGTAAAATACGGCCCATAAGATGCATAACAAGAAATACAAGCCTCCAATGAATAAAATACCTCAATAAGAGTTGTTGCAACTATATAGGAAAGCTGGAAAACCCTTACAGCGTTATTTTAGTGCTTCTACAATAGATGTATATTATACATCATATATAGAGCTGATATGTGCATCAAAAGTTATATCTATATCAGATACATGCACTATACAAGCTCCTCTAAAGAACCCCTTAAGGGTTTTCAGCAAAACACCAAGTACAAGATGTAGATATGACATATAAAACATTAGATCTACTGAAAAATACAGATCTAGAAAGTGAGGTTGATCTAATATGATAAATACAATAGCCTCCTCGAATAGATGTTCAAAGTGAACGGCAGATCCACATCACTTGAAAATCAACTCTCCAAATGGTGTGCCAAACCACCCTACAAATCCTCCTACAAAAATAATGCAGATCTGGAAGTAAACTACATTGTACGGATCAAAATAAGGTTGGCTTGATGCTAAGATTTGAAAATGAGCTCAAAGCCCTCCAATACTATCCTCCCAATGAAGTGGAAGCCTCCTCCACTTAAAAGGATTACTAAAATGGCCTACGTCTAGAGATCTAGTTTCCACTTGTTGCAGCTTGCAAAAAAAACCAAACACTCAACAAGATATGCATTTTAGTTCAAAGAAGAAGCTTGGTGTTAAACTAGATAGTGGACAATATAGTGCAAGAATCCTCCAAGAGCTACTCCATGGAAGAGGTGGGATTCCCGATCAGGAACACCCTGTGCTAAACAACACTCTATCTCAGCTAAAGAGAAAGAGAAAGATATATGTCTAAATGATGCAGGAGCATCAAGGCCATTTTTCATTTGTAAATATGTAATGAAAGGGGGTGTGACATTTTTATTATTTTATTAATTAATTTGTTATTTTTAAATAAAATAGGAGATAATTTGGAAAAGTGAGGATTTTGTAAATATTCTTTTATTAATTAAAAGGATATGAGAGAAAATAGAATTAAGTAGCAAAATTAGGGAGTAGGAATGCTATGTACGGGACTTAGTTGAGTCCACATCTAAAATGTATTTAAATTAGATTTAGTTGAGTATTAGGTGGAGATATTTTTGGAGTGAATGAAATTCATTATTTATGTATAAATAAGAGTGGTTTTTGTGAGGAAAATACACTGGAAGAGTTGAAGAGTTGTGAGTAGTGAGAGGGTTTCTACTTGAGAGCCTTCAGGCGATTGTAAAGGGCCATAGGTCTCGAATATCTGGCCAAACAAGATTTTGTAAGTAATTTTGTTTTGTTTCATATTATATATAATGGTTGATTGGGAAATTTCTTGTTAGATTCTGAAACTGCGAATTGAATTATGCACATATGAATTGGATGTGTTTATGAACTCAAAGACAATTGAATGAATTGAATTTGTATGGGATTGACTGTCCAATTTGAATAATCGATGCCAATTTTGTTAAAAAAAACACAATACAAAGCTGATTGAATGTCGAAGGTGCTGAGTTGGGTATGAATACTGTGTGAATAGCTACTTTTAATGCGTTGGGTATGCGGTTCAATGATAAAGGTCTATGTGATATATGAACCACGTTGTTGAGGTTGCATATGGGAGAAAAGTAACTCGATATGTTTGAATTTATACCGATTCTGCAATACATAATCATTGACTGTAGGAAGTATGAATCTGGGAGTGAATGGTTATTTTCCAATACATTGGAGTCCGTTGTTTCCTATGCATAAAGCTCTATTTTGTCAGACTTGGTTGTTATTAATATAAGCTTGTGATTCCTGAGTGGAATTGATAACAGATCGACTGCATAAATCGCTATTGTTTTAGTGCGTTTCAGCCTTTATATGGACAAATAATTCGATTTCTGTATACAGTGAATTGACATTTGGAATTGCAGAGGAGGAACATAAGTCAACGAGCCTGGAAAAGTCGTTGAATTGAAGGCACTGAAGAAATAAAATTTGGCAAAGTCGTAGCTGCAGCGTTGGGAAATTTGCATGAAGTCGTTGTATTTAAGTCGACTAAAATATATCACTGTAGGAAAGGCACAGTAACTTGTGGATGTTTTCACTTTAGAATTATCTTGCAGATCACTACTAAACAAGGATGTGAGCGCTGGAATGAATCTGAATGATTGGTATGTATGAAGAGGCACAGAGTGTTGTTTAAACTCTGTCTATTATGAATAAATTAAACAGTGATATCGATTTATGTTAAACACAATGAAGTCGTTGGGTTTTATGTGGAAACAAGAATGGAGAAGCCTGGCGGTGAGAGGTTGAATGGAGAAGTCGAGCCTTACTGGATTATGGTTCAATTCTAATATGTGACCATTTATTTGCCCACATTATTTTACATATGATGTTTTGGTATAACTAAAGGCGCAGTTCATCGTTTGAGTCACATTGCAAGCAGGTAAACTTCATTTGGTCAATGTGTTGTGCGGTGGTAATAATGCTATTTTAGAACTATTGTTGGTCGATCCTTTGAGAAATGAGTTCAAACACTCACAATGGTTGATATCTAAAGTCAACCCAGAGTCAAACTTTGGAGCAGTAGAATTATGGAAAAAACGTGAAGAGGTATGAAATGGTAAGCATGGGCGCATCCTTTGGTTTTAAATTCCGGTATTAAAATCATATGTGAATGATTGTGATTTAAATGGAAATGGTGAATGAGAAGTATTGGGTCTGATTTATGAGAGAATTTGTATGTTAATTGGATTGGAAGTATTAAAAGGCGCATGTACAATTCAAAGGTTTGTTCAAATGTTCTATGAACATTTAATAGAAGAAGAATACATCACTTGGATTGTGGTGGTATGAATTGCCAAGTCGAGCTTTGAAAACATGAATGAATTCTTTTGGAATGGGATTTAACAATAGATTGAAGTTAAATCGAAAGAGAGCCTCCGCATTGAGAGTTGGGAATTGTCGTACTTGAAGTCTTAGTTTGGGTGTAAATGTTGAGATGGATTCTTATATGCACAGAAAGTGGAGATTCTAGGTATTCCAGGCTAACCCTGCATCATTTTTGGTATCAGAGCTTGGCTCTGTTGAAATTGAAGATGTTTGTTTTTCTGATTGAAGTGTAGGAAGGTTCTGTTGAGAACTGAATTGTGTTTTATTGAGTGTGTGATGAATACTAAAAGGAAGATCATATTCTAAATATGAGATGCAGCAGTACACAATTGCAGCAAACAGGATTACCGAAATGAATGAAGAATCGTGCAGATAAAGCCGAAAGATCAGATTCTAAAATCTGATTGACAGTAGTTGAATATTGAGAAATTGCGCAGAGGAAGCATAAATATTTGCTGAAACAGATTTGCAGGAATGGTGAGATTCTGAAGGTAATTGAAGGTATGCAGTTTTGTCTAATGATTAGCAGATATGAAATCAATGAAATTTTATATTAATATTGCAGTAGTTAAAATGTAAGAGGGATGTTTGTAAGTTTTGGAAGTAACAGAGTTTGAAGACACGGCTAAAAGCTAGTGGGAAGGAAAGTCCATTTAAAAGTGCAGGTTAATGGAAGGACAAGATCAGATGAGATATTGAAGGTAAGATGATATGGTTTTATTTGGATTTGAAGATTAAAATATTTTAGTCTTTGCATTGAAGCA
Source organism: Pinus albicaulis (assembly GCA_034641835.2). Classification (NCBI taxonomy): domain Eukaryota; kingdom Viridiplantae; phylum Streptophyta; class Pinopsida; order Pinales; family Pinaceae; genus Pinus; species Pinus albicaulis. Next base: position 214,485,536 of record CM076576.1, on the reverse strand, counting down.
GAAGTATTATTGCAACTCCCAAAAGGCAATTCCATAGAAGATAAGGTTAGAATTGCTAACAGATAAAGGAAGCTGGTGAAAGTTTCTAAGTGAAAACATAGATGTGGCAGAACCTTGAGGAATTCCAATAGAAATTGGATAAGGATGACAGTTGCGTTATTTGAAGATACAGATGAGTTGAAGCCAGAAAGAGAAAGAGAAGTGCTGAAAGGAGGTTCCAGAGATAGAGAACCAATTGCTTGCCAAGAGACTGAGTGAGGAGAGCTTGGTGAGGTAAGTGGCGGCAGGACATGTTTTGCTGTTGTAGAAGCTTTAGTGCAACTCATAGTAGAGTGAGTAAGGAACTCATAGAGATGGAGAGGATGATGACTAGTGACAGTCGTAACAGAGGTTCTGAAAGAGACCACAGTAGAGGATAAAAGGAGAAGGATGTCAAGGCAAATGATATACAGAGACAGTTAAGAAAAGAGGAATATGAGCGGGAGAAGGCTGAGATAGTAGTTCAGCTTGAGGTGTTAATGGAAATGTTGCAAAGAAATGAAGTAGACCAGAAGCATGGTTATGTCATGAGGAAGAAGGTGAAGTGGCAGAGGCTACAAGAGAAGAGGAATCATCAGGTGAATATGCAGTTGATGAAGGAACTAAGGGAACTTGAACAGGTTATAGATGCCAAACAGAGGATAGAGAAGCTCAAAAGAATTGATATACAACAAAAGGAAGATGTTGAAGAACATGTTGAAGTTTAGATATGTGAACCAGAAAGTGGACCATTACTTTTTGAAAGTGATGAAGAGCTAGAGGAGTTGAATCATATGAATGATTCGAAGCAGCCAGAAGACTTGATGACTAAAGCATTAAATAAGACCGTAGGGTCTTGTGATTTTAAAACTAATGATTTGTGTATGATTGCAGGTTTGGAAGAAGATAGACAGTCTTTTAAAACTGTCAAAGATGTGAAAGGGTACCTTCCAGAAGATGAAAGTTTTGAAGCAGAATATGATAAAGAGGCTGGGAAAGAATCAGTTCACTACAATGGACAAATTTTGGAAGACATCATTGGAATAGATGATGAGAAGGGGAGACTAGCTGACAATCTCAAAAGTTCTTTGAGTTTGGATCAGCATACTGATATGCTGACAGAAGAAGAGAAATCAATGCAACATACTGAAGTGTTGCTAAAGGGAAAAGAGGTACAAAGATCTTATATTTTTTATTATAATTATTGTCTTATAATTGAAGATGTTTTTGCAGACTCTGGAACATATTTGGCACAGGTGGATAGCCAAATGGAAGAAGGAGAGGAAGAAAATCTACTAAAGGATGTTAAGGAGAGACTGCTGAAGAAGGATGAAAAAATAGTTGTCATAAATAATAATCAAGAATAACTTGACAGATGTAGAAAACAGAGGCAAGAAATTGTTCTAAAAGACAATGTAGCAGCAGCAGAAAAGGTGCAAAACAACAGTAAGGGTGAAAAGGAAGCGATCAAAACAAGTGAAGAACAAGCAAGAATGAGAGTTCAACAATCAAGAGATGGAAACAATCAGCAGACAGAGGATATACTGGACAAAGAAATTGAGTTGATAAGGAGATTAATGATGAAAATGTCTCAGAGAAATACAGTAGCAAGAAATAAAAGGAGCGACAACAAGAGAAAGATAGCAAAAGATTGCGAGAGCACAGCCAGTGGAGCAATGCAGCATAAAGTGTGGAGACCTGGAGAAGAACAACATATAGAAGCAGCGACAAGTGGAAAGTTACAACACAAGATATGGGATCCAGGCATACATAGATCTGAACACATGATCAGGCGATCATGATTAATTTTAACGTTGGGAGTCTGATGCAGGAGCATCAAGGCCATTTTTCATTTGTAAATATGTAATGAAAGGGGGTGTGACATTTTTATTTTTTTATTAATTAATTTGTTATTTTTAAATAAAATAGGAGATAATTTGGAAAAGTGAGGATTTTGTAAATATTCTTTTATTAATTAAAATGATATGAGAGAAAATAGAATTAAGTAGAAAAATTAGGGAGTAGGAATGCTATGTACGGGACTTAGTTGATTCCACATCTAAAATGTATTTAAATTAGATTTAGTTGAGGATTAGGTGGAGAGATTTTTGGAGTGAATTAAATTCATTATTTATGTATAAATAAGAGTGGTTTTTGTGAGGAAAATACACTGGAAGAGTTGAAGAGTTGTGAGTAGTGAGAGGGTTTCTACTAGAGAGCCTTCAGGCGATTTTAAAGGGCCATAGGTCTCGAATATCTGGCCAAACAAGAGTTTGTAAGTAATTTTGTTTTGTTTCAGATTATATATAATGGTTGATTGAGAAATTTCTGGTTAGATTCTGAAACTGCGAATTGAATTATGCACATATGAATTGGATGTGTTTATGAACTCAAAGACAATTGAATGAATTGAATTTGTATGGGATTGACTGTCCAATTTGAATAATCGATGCCAATTTTGTTAAAAAAAAACAAAATACAAAGCTAATTGAATGTCAAAGGCGCTAAGTTGGGTATGAATACTGTGTGAATAGCTACTTTTAATGCGTTGGGTCTGCGGTTCAATGATAAAGGTCGACGTGATATATGAACCACACTGTTGAGGTTGCATACGGGAGAAAAGTAACTCAATATGTTTGAATTTATATCGATTCTGCAATACATAATCGTTGACTGTAGGAAGTATGAATCTGGGCGTGAATGGTTATTTTCCTATACATTGGAGTCCGTTGTTTCCTATGCATAAAGCTTTGTTTTGTCAGACTTGGTTGTTATTAATATAAGCTTGTGATTCCTTAGTGGAATTGATAACAGATCGACTGCATAAATCGCTACTGTTTTAGTGCGTTTCATCCTTTATATGGACAAATAATTCGATTTTTGTATACAGTGAATTGACATTTGGAATTGCAGAGGAGGAACATAAGTCAATGAGCCTGGAAAAGTCATTGAAGAAATACAATCTGGCAAAGTCATAGTTGCATCGTTGGGAAATTTGCATGAAGTCGTTGTATTTAAGTCGAATAAAATATATCACTGTAGGAAAGGCGCAGTAACTCGTGGATGTTTTCACTTCAGAATTATCTTGTAAATCACTACTGAACTAGGATGTGAGCGCTGGAATGAATCTGAATGACTGGTATGTATGAAGAGGCGCAGAGTGTTGTTTAAACTCTGTCTATTATGAATAAATTAAACAATGATATCGATTTATGTTAAACACAATGAAGTCGTTTGGTTTTATGTGGAAACAAGAATAAAGAAGCCTGGCGGTGAGGGGTTGAATGGAGAAGTCGATCCTTACTGGATTTGGTTCAATTCTGATATGTGACCATTTATTTTCCCACATTATTTTACATATGTTGTTTTGGTATAATTAAAGGCGCAGTTCATCGTTTGAGTCACATTGCAAGCAGGTAAACTTCATTTGGTCGATGTGTTGTGCGGTGGTAATAATGTTGTTTTAGAACTATTGTTGGTCGATCCTTTGAAAAATGAGTTCAAACACTCAGAATGGTTGATATCTAAAGTCAACCCAGATTCAAACTTTGGAGCAGTAGAATTCTGGAAACTACGTGAAAAGGTATGAAATGGTAAGCATGGGCGCATCCTTTGGTTTTAAATTCCGGTATTAAACTCATATGTGAATGATTGTGATTTAAATGGAAATGGTGAATGAGAAGTATTGGGTCTGATTTATGAGAGCATTTGAATGTTAATTGGATTGGAAGTCTTAAAAGGCACATGTACAATTCAAAGGTTTGTTCAAATGTTCTATGAACATTTAATAGAAGAAGCATACATCACTTGAATTGTGGTGGTATGAATTGTGAGGTCGAGCTTTGAAAACATGAATGAATTATTTTGGAATGGGATTTAACAATAGATTTAAGTTAAATCGAAAGAGAGCTTCCGCATTGAGAGTTGGGAATTGTCGTACTTGAAGTCTTAGTTTGGGTGTAAATGTTGAGATGGATTCTTATATGCACAACAAGTGGAGATTCTGGGTATTGCATGCTAGCCCTGCATCACTAAACATACCATATATTAAGAAATATCATATACATAAATGCATACAGGCTCATTATCTCATAATAGGATAGGATTACTACCCCCAACCCTTTTAATGACGGGAAGGAATTGACAGTCGATTGTAGTAATAATAGCTTCCATGTTTCCTCCTCCTCCTATCCTCTTTATTTTGAAGCCTGACATCATCAATCCCTAAGACACTTTGTGTAATATCCATCATGTCTCAAGAAAGAAAATATCCATATGGTGGCCATACTCTTCCTTAAATAGAATATGAGCTTGCAAACCCTAAGCCCCATCCAAAAATATCACTACATTCACACAATGCATCTCCATCTAAAACTGCACTGTCCCTCATTGATAGCCACTCCTCCATGACATTATTGTAGATTTGGTCAAGGTTGACCTAGTCAAAGTAATCCAACCCCTTTCACACAAAGGGTGCTTCAATTAAGCTGCCAAGATTTGTTTCATTCTCATTTGGAATTGATTTATTCATTATTAAGGAGAAATATGGACCTCCTTTGTTTCATTCTCTTAGTCTTTAAAAAAATCAATAAAACAAAATTGAACATTCGAATTATCTCATGAATAATTGGGAATATTACAAAAAAGGAGTTGAAATAAGTCATTTTCACCTTTTGTTTTCAGAGTAGTGCATAGAGAGCTTTTGGCCAAAAAACTTCCAGAGTTGATATCAAGAGAACTGACCATTCATTTCTCAAACCGTCAGAACCAGGTAATCCACATCATCCTTAGCTATGTTTTGATCCATTTCATTTTTTGTTTTGATCTTTTATTTCATATTTTAGGAGAAATTTAAGTTTTGAAATTCGCCCTTAGGGGTGCGCGGGTGATCCATGTGAGAATTGCGCACTGCGACAATTTTTAAAATAAAAATCGTCATGTTGCCTCGGGTTCTACATGGAGCACGTCTGAATGTCCACAATGTATGTACACATAACCTACATAGAAACCATCGACTTTTTGGAAACTAATATTTCTTCCTAAAAAATTGGTTCAAATTTCCTCCAATTGGTTTTAACTGTTTAATTTATTGATTTGTAGGTTGTTTAACCATGTTGGAATGGTGGGAATGAGAAAATGAGCTCATAGAGAACAAAGCCATGGATGACAATGAAACCATGCATGCAATGAAAAAATATGGTTTGTACAAGTTCTGGGCTATTCAGGGAATGAAGGCACAGGTGGAGTTAATGACTTGGATTTTGAATGCATGGGACGTTCAAGACCAATGTTTCATAACTGGCGACCACCAGCTCGAGATTGAGTAAGCAAACATATACTTCCTTACCGGATTATCTCGGAGAGGGAGAAACATTTCCTTATTTGGTACTAGATAGGGAGGTATTCCTACTGTGGGCTACAAAGCTTAGTATTGTAGCAATAATGTAGAGTTGAAGGATGGTGGCATAGACATCAAAACCATCTTGTGGCTGGAACTTAAAGTCATAGCATTCATAGTGACCAGGCTATGTGGGAGCGCAGCTCCTGATGTGACTACTAAATCACAAATGCAAAATGTAGTATTCTTTTCTCTTGAAATATGCTGATATTAGATCTAATCAAATTGTCATTCCAAGAGATGAACCTTCAAAACTAATCTTAACAACACTGGATTTATAATAGCATAAAATCTGTTTAGATGTAATAAAATGAGTAGTGAATCCAACCAAATGATGAAACAAATACCAAATGTAATGGCATCAAATAATAACTCAATGACTGTGCTATATTCTGCAATATAGTTCATTCTTTGACCAAGGAATATCTAATGAATAGAAACCAACTCATTAGTAGGTGAATAGATAACCCAAGTTGTGGAAGAGATATTTTTTGTACTATGACAGGTGCCACCAACAAAAATAATGTATGTTTGAATGGATGTCAACAGCTACAATATCAAGAGTAATCAAGATAAGTAGTGATAGTAGTAACAAAAAAAACTAATCTAGGAACACTTGTCTAATCTAAGGCACACTATTCTTAAAAGTAACTATTGTACAAGAAATATCTTCACACAAAATTCAAGTATACGTATTTCCTTGGGCGGCCCCACACAGCACGACTTGACTAGACCCAACCTCACTTGCTCGAACAGGTTTCCTTGGGCACCCTCACACAACCCAATCACACTGCCTGAAACATTGTTCCTAAACCCTAAACCCAATCACACTTCCGAAACACTGTTCCTAAACGTCGCAATTCTCACGTATTGTCCTAAGATGTCATAATTTTGATGCTTGGCTCTTAACTGTCTCACTTTGGACACATTGTTTCAAAATGTCGCAATTTCGACGATTTGTCCCAAAACATCGTTATTCCCCTAAATGTCGCTATTCCGATGATACTCTCCAAACATCACTAGAGCGATGCTTGTTGGTGAGATTAAAAAAATAGAGAAAAAATAGGGAACTTTCTAACAATACGTTAAAAGTGTCGGAAAATTGACGATATATACTAGTAGAACAATATCAATGAGAAATTTATGAAGTAATCATAGCTGAATTTGTCACTGGTGATTTTTAACATACAAAACTCATTGAACTTGAAATATCTAAACCTGAGTCTGAATCCACTTCATCTAAGTCACCTTCAAATGTTATAGCCTCGACTCCTCGACGTCCTCGTTCACCTAAAGTAAATATTCTCATCATTGATGATCTTCCTCTTGACCTTATTAGCATTAAAGAAATATCTAACGAAGAAGAAGAAATTGAAATTCCGTATTGTCAAGAATCCTTCTATTTAAGGTATAGTGAACCAATCTAGCCTTTGGAATTTCATTTCACTCCCTTTCAACTGGATCCTTAGTATCTCCAATTCACTGATTTTTTACATTATTCTAGTTACAGACATCCACGACATCAAATCCCATTTTACTCTTTACTCAGGTATAGTAACATGGCTTTTGAGAGCATGTCTACTAAGTCATCCATGTTTTCATCTTGACCAAAAATACTTTTGAATGGTGGTATTTCTATTCCTACTTGGTACCAATCACTTTCTAGGACTTTTTTAGGAGCATCTCCTTTCTCTAAAACTTCTACTATGTCAACTAGCCTATTTGAGTATACCACCAAAAATTTGACTACAAAACATATTTATATCCTTTCTAGGAATACCACTCAAGCTAGCTCACAAGGTGGCTATATAGTGTCTTGGGGGCAACAACGTCTTCAAGGGAAACAACCTCTTCAAGGGTAACAACCTATTTAAGGAAAGGAGTCTCTTCAAGGGCAACCTATAAATTTTTTTATATGTTCTATGCTTGATGCAACATTAATTTTAAACCAAATATATAAAAAAAATCACATAAATAAGAAAGTAAAATGCTTATAGAACATACCAGTAGATCAACAGAAGACAAGCCAAAAATATATATGTGTGTTGGTGCATTAAGGAGGTCAAGAGGATGATTCAACGAGCAAAGTCTCAATATATTCAGCCAAATAGAAGTGTCACACAACCCTCTTAGATAGCTATGCCAGTCAACCCAAAGTCAACCAAATTCAACGTTGTCCCAGTCAACAGTCAACGCAAAACAATAGCAACAAAACATCAACGCAGCCTAGTAAAAGTAAACATCTAGCCTCGATTTCTATGCCAATAAATCAAGACTACAAAAATCAGAATTCTGGGATAGATTTGGGTCAGTTTGACCATGTGTTGACCAAAGTCAACGCTGGTCAAATCTATGCTGAAAAACATTTTCCCACATGTGGATGAAGAAGAGACTCCAATACATGATCAAACCAATCATATGAGGAGAGAGAATGTGATGTGATGGATGAGTGAAAATGACCTCCAACGTTTACCTATTAATATCCATCAGTGAGGGTGTGTGACACAATTGCTAGGGCTTCAAGCCTATGTTTCATTTTAGGTCGAACTGCACATATTTTGAATAAATTCAAAATAAATTTTCTGCTCATTGGATCAAGATGATATATAGATCGATATTGCACCTCTCTGAAAGAGGAATCTAATAAAAATATTGGCATCTTCATCTAAGCATCACAACATGGAGTTTGGACCTAGTTGTCTAAAATTATCACTCCCTCTCAACTAGGGAGAACTCCATCCACTTGTGCCATCCAAACATTGTGCATCATCCTGCCATAACTTGATTTACTAGCTTCTTTATTTTAGAACAAAAGTAGGTTAGTCACAAAGACATAATTCCTGGCTAAAAAATAGAGCCTAGAGGTCTGAAACCTCTATAGTTCTGAAAGAGTCTCATACCAACGCGATGTTGTTTTATCTGACTCGAAATCAGTAGGAGGTCTGTAAACCTCACTAGCCTTGATCCCATATAAAGTGGTTGTACATGTTCCATCCTAAATAGAGAGTACAAAAATATATGATGCTTCCATCAGTATTTGCTACTACTCTATAGCTTTCCCCACCTCACTGGCCAAATGAGAGGTACTTCCCATGAGTCTGAGACTCAATCAGTAGGATGCATACAGGGCATCGATAATGAGAGGTGAACCAAATCAACATCATAAAGGTGAGGTAGAAGCACCACAAGGTTCAACAAGCCTAGCCTCGTATGTGCTTATAACTTCAAAGAGCTATCCCTAAGCCCCCCCAGAGCTCCCAGAGCTCATCCTCCAACATGACCCTCAGAACAGGTTCATTCCACAATTCCAAGATTCTCGCGGAAGGTGATGAACATGAACCTCCCCAAGGGCATTATGAGAATATCTGCGATCTACTCCTCAGTTTCTATATGATCAATCCTTACGATGCCTCGCTATAACATATCCCAGATAAAGAGATACTAGCCATCAACATGGTTGGATCGATCGTGGAACACAGGATTCTCTAACAAACGAATCCCCCTTTGATTATCACAAAGGATAATGGTGGCATATAACACATGCTTGAAAAACTCACCAAATATATTTTGAAACCAAGTGGCTTCACAACAAGCCATACATGTTACAATGTACTTGGCCTCAACGGTGCTCAAAGTTACTGACTTCTGCTTCCTACTCAAAGCAGACCTACGTGTGAAGGAGCATCCAAATGTGCTGTTAAAATCCATTTCACTGCTAGCCCATTTGGAATCAGTATATCAATGGAGTGTCATGCTCTCCACGGTCTATCTCATTCCATGGTTTATCGTGCCCCACAGATACCTCAAGAGTTTCTTGGCACCAACCCAGTCAATGTTATGAGGATCAACCATATGTTGACTCAAAGTGTTCACTACACAACATATGTCCAGATGAATGTTTCCTAATAAAATCAGGGCTCCTACAAATTGATGATACTCAATATCATTTTCTAATACGGGCCCAGCAACGCTGCCACTAAAATTCTTAAAGTTGAGCTCCATCGGTGTCGACGCAGACTTATAGGCCACCATATCAAATCTTTCTAGAAGCTTCACAATGTATTTTCCTTGAGAAATTAAATTCTCACCAGGTCTCTACTAGACCTCTTGGCCTAGGAAGTAGTGCATCAGTCATATGTACTTCATCTTGAAATCAGCAACAAGCTCCCTCTTAAACTGATGAATTAGAGGGTCAGCACCTGTTAGGAAGAGGTCATCCACATACAACACGAGAGGCTTTTCTCTATCAACTTTGAAGTAAAGGTTTGGATCATGATTACTACGAGTGAAGCCTGACGTCATCAGGTAGCTATCTATCCTCTTGTACTAAGATCTAGCTGCTTGCTTCAACCCATAGAGGACATTCTTCAGCCTGCATACATGGGTGTCTTGATCCAGGACTTCAAACCCCAAAGGTTGCTCCACATACACCTCTTCCTTTATTGCACCATGCAGAAATGTGGTCTTCACATCCATCTGATCAAGGTTCCATCCTTGTGTAGTATGAAGGGCTATGATAGATCAGACGGTGGTATATTGATCCACAGCTGAAAATATATCATCATAGTCTATGCCTTCCTTTTGAGAGAAGCCACGGGAAATGAATCTTGCCTTGAACTTTTCAGCACTACCATCAGATCCATGCCTAATATTATAAAGCCATTTTGAGGTGACAACTGCTTTGTACTCTTGTCTTGGAACCACATCCTAGACATCATTTTTCATAATGGATTCATATTCTTTGTGCATAGCATCCTTCCAGACATGATTCTTTATGGCTTCTTCAAAAGATCCAGGCTCATATTATACGATTGTACTCATGGCTACTAGATACCCTTGGTATCTAGCTTCTTGCTTTCATAGAATGACCCTCTTGGGGTCATATGATTCTCGACATCCTCGAGAGTGTCCCTAAGCCATGATGGTATTTTCCTCATTGAAGGAGGTGGATCAATAAGGTCCATCAGTCCTTCAACATCGAGCATCATCTCATCCTTCGATTCTTCTTAATTTCCAGGCCCTGCTCCATGATCTTTCTCAGATCTTAGAAGATTGATTACTTTCCTCAGGGAAGCATCTTCGTCAAAGGTAACATCATGGCATATCTTCATTTCCCTTTGACTAGGCACATTGACTATATATGCCTTCAATGGTTCACTGTAGCCCACAAACATTGTGGTATCCCTCTTGATGCCAACTTCTCTGCAAAAGTTATTCAACTCGTTCATCTCATATTGAGTGCCATTATCGGTGCTCAGTATCTTGATCTTCTTCCCTATTAGATTTTCCAGCAAGGCTTTGAAGGTACGGAACCACATGAAAGCCTCATCCTTATTCCTCAAAAATTATATCCAGGTCTTGCGACAGAGGTCATCTATAAGCATCATATAATAAGAACATCCTCTCAAGGATATCACGGGAAGCATACTAGACATATTAGAATGTATCAATTGCAAGACATCAGAAGTGTTTGTGACACTTGAGGGGAAAGTTCCCCTTGTATGCTTTCCTTCGGCACAACCCTGACATACACCTTCATGATCATTTGTGAACTTGGGCATCCCCATCACCACTTTCCTTGCTTCGGGAAGGGCTTTGTAGTGAAGGTTTCCAAACCTCCGGTGCCATAGTTCAGTCTTTCAGATAGTATCACACGTCATTGCTCCCAGTGGACTTCCTCCAACCTGGTAGAGTGTATCCACTCTAAAAAAAATCGTGATAGCTTCCTTGAAACTCTTCTTCCAGATACACACCTTCCCATTAATTAATTCCACATTGAAAACTTTGTCTTCCATGGCCAAAATAGTCACAAGGTTCTTCTTCAAATTAGGTACATATAGTACATCTTGCGGGCGGAAAAATTTACCTTGAGACAAGTGGAGGGTCATAGTCCTTGTCTCTTTTATGGTATATGTGGCATTATCTTCAAAGATAATTTTCAGAAATACATTCTTCTCAACCATGTCAGAAATTTCTTCTTTGAACGTAGTGATGTGCCTTGAGGCACCACTATCTATCAACTAGACATCCATAGTGTCTGGTGGAGATGCAGTAGAGAGGGTAGATATAAGAATTAATTCATTTCTTTTATCATAAACAACATTATATTCCTCATACATTGACCTTTTTAAAGGTTCCCCATTTCCACCAGACGAAGCCTTCCTCTTTCCTTTGAACCTATTTCTCCTTTGATATCCATTCCTTTGGTTTTTTTTGTTGTCATCATCATCAAGAGAATCCTTCCTAAAAGGGAATTATCTAGCATATTGGCCAGTCTTGTGACATGAGTATCATGTAACTTTCTTCCCTTGCTCCCTTGCTCTTCCTTTGTCCCTTGGACCACCCAAGTTATTTTTCTTATCATGAGCATTGAAGGAAACATTTCCTTTGTTTTCATATTCCCTCATCCTTGTCTCTTCTTGTATGCATCTCGATAGTACTTCATCAAAATCATGTATCACATTTTTATTGAGAATGGTAATGTTGAATACATACCATTCGGATGAGATAACTCCAAGTGTGGTGAAAACCATATCTCGATCATCTATTGTCTCCCCAATAGCAAACAGATTATTCATGATTTCAGTCAGCTTCAAAAAATAGGATTGACAAATTCATCCTTGCCTTTCTTCATATTCTTCAGTTGGTTCTTGAAGAATAGGACTTGATTTTCATTTTTGGCCTTGAACATGTTCACAAATGCAAAAGAATGTGAAGTTGAAAAACTTCGGATACGGTGCCATTCTTATCTGATTTTCTCTAGAGATAATTCCACTTATCGCGCCTCAACTGATTCCAGTAGATCCTAGAACTCCTCAGGAACCTCAGATGGTGCGATGGGTAGCACCGATGGCTCACTGTGTTGGAGAGGGTGGTTCAATAGTTTGGTTTACTCTGGCTCATTTCATGTGGCTTAGGAACCAAGTCTTCACAATTGAAGACTTTCCTTTTGCAAGAATGGACTATAGAGGTGATCCTGAAACATCCTTGCCTCCACAGGCACAGTGGGATGAGACATGTTAGTGAATCAGTCTGAAGTTTTTAATCTATTTTTTATTTTATTTTTTATCATCCAATAGTGATAAAAATTTAAATGCATATGTAGGTCCAACATGACCAGCAACACTTCGTCACTTTGTGAGATGCACAATCTATAGCTCCTCCACAGGATAATGTTGCAGCGATCCTGGCAGACATGGAGCACAACCTTGAGAGGTTGACATTGATATTTCTGAGACAGGCACCGATGATATTCCTCTTAGGATCCAAAGAGACATGATAGGTGTTCCAGGTCCACTTAGGATATTTTTGTGCAAGGTGGCACCTGATATAGTTTATTACCATGATCATCATCATGGATAGTTGATGGTCAATGTAGATCGACATTTTTTTTTTGTATTAGTATATATTATATCATAAGGTGTTTGAACCTATGATAATAGATGATGTAATATTTTTGGAAACAAAATTATCTATCCTAATGATATTACTACTTTCGTTCTTTGTTTATATTGTTCAACATGGATTTAATGTTGTTTTAATTTACTTATTTAAGGTAGAAAATCTATATTTAAAATGCAATTAGCTAATTCATCAGCTAATGTGTTTAAATTTCTTGAAATATGTTGATATTAGATCTAATAAAATTGTCGTTCCAAGAGATGAACCTTCAAAAATAATCTTAACAACACTGGATTTATAATAGCATAAAATCTATTTAGATGTAATAAAATGAGTTGTGAATCCAACCAAATGATGAAACATCAAATACCAAATGTAATGGCATCAAATAATAACTCAATGACTGTGCTATATTCTGCAATATAGTTCGTTGTTTGACCAAGGAATATCTAATGAATAGAAAAACCAACTCACAAGAGGTGAATAGATAAACTCAAGCTGCGTGAAGACAGGATATATTATGTGTACTACGACAGGTGCCATCAACAAACATAATGTATGTTTGAACGGATGTCAACATCTACAATATCAAGAGTAATCAAGATAAGTAGTGATAGTAGTAACAAAAAAAACTAATCTAGGAACACTTGTCTAATATAAGGCACACTATTCTAAAAAGTAACTATTGTACAAGAAATATCTTCACACAAAAGTCAACTATACGTATTTCCTTGGGCGGCCTCACACAGCACGACTCGACTAGACCCAACCTCACTTGCTTAAACAGGTTTCCTTGGGCACCCTCACACAACCCAATCACACTGCCTGAAACATTGTTCCTAAACCCTAAACCCAATCGCACTTCCGAAACACTGTTCCTAAATGTTGCAATTCTCACGCATTGTCCTAATATGTCGTAATTCTGATGCATGGCTCCTAACCGTCTCACTTTGGACACATTGTTTCGAAATGTCGCAATTTCAATGATTTATCCCAAAGCATCATTATTCTAACGATACCCCTAAATGTCGCTATTCCGATGATACTCTATAAACATCGCTACAGCGATGCTTGTTGGTGAGATTAAAAAAATTGAGAAAAATTAGGGAACTTTCTGACAATACGTTAAAAGTGTCGGAAAATTGACCTATATACTAGTAGAACAATATCAATGAGAAATTTATGAAGTAATCATAGCTAAATTTGTCACTGGTGATTTTTAACATACAAAACTCATTGAACCTGAAATATCTAAACCCGAGTCTGATTCCACTTCATCTAAGTCACCTTATAATGTTATAGCCTCGACTCCTCGACGTCCTCGTTCACCTTGAGTAAATATTCTCATCATTGATGATCTTCCTCTTGACCTTATTAGCATTAAAGAAATATCTAACGAAGAAGTAGAAATTGAAATTCAGTCTTGTCAAAAATACTTCTATTTAAGGTATAGTGAACCAATCTAGCCTTTGTAATTTCGTTTCACTCACTTTCAACTGGATGCTTAGTATCTCCAATTCACCGATTTTTTACATTATTCTAGTTACAGACATCCACGACATCAAATCCCATTTTACTCTTTACTCAGGTATAGTAACATGGCTTCTGAGAGCATGTCTACTAAGTCATCCATGTTTTCATCTTGACCAAAAATACTTTTAAATGGTGGTCTTTCTATTCCTACTCGGTACCAATCAATTTCTAGGAATTTTTTAGGAGCATCTCCTTTCTCTGAAACTTCTACTATGTCAACTGGTCTATTTGAGTATACCACCAAAATTTTGACTACAAAACATATTTATATGCTTTCTAGGAATACCACTCAAGCTAGCTCACAAGGTGGCTATATAGTGTCTTGGGGGCAACAACGCCTTCAAGGGAAACAACCTCTTCAAGGGTAACAACCTATTTAAGGAAAGGAGTCTCTTCAAGGGAAACCTATAAATTTTTGTATATTTTCTATGTTTGATGCAACTTTAATTTTAAACCCAATATAAAAAAAAATCACATAAATAAGGAAGTAAAATGCTTATAGAACATACCAGTAGATCAACAGAAGACAAGCCAAAAATATATATGTGTGTTGGTGCGTTAAGGAGGTCAAGAGGATTATTCAACGAGCAAAGTCTCAATATAGTCAGCCAAATAGAAGTGTCACACAACCCTCTTAGATAGCTATGCTAGTCAACCCAAAGTCAACCAAATTCAATGTTGTCCCAGTCAACAGTCAACGCAAAACAATAGCAACAAAACATCAACGCAGCCCAGTAAAAGTAGACATCTAGCCTTGATTTCTATGCCAATAAATCAGGACTACAAAAATCAGAATTCTGGGATAGATTTGGGTTAGTTTGACCATGTGTTGACCAAAGACAACGCTGGTCAACTCTATGCTGAAAAACATTTTCCCACATGTGGATGAAGAAGAGAATCCAATAGATGATCAAACCAATCAGATGAGGAGAGAGAATGTGATGTGATGGATGAGTGAAAATGACCTCCAACGTTTACCTACTAATATCCATCAGTGAGGGTGTGTGACAAAATTTCTAGGGCTTCAAGCCTATGTTTCATTTTAGGTCGAACTGCACATATTTTGAATAAATTCAAAATAAATGTTCTGCTCATTGGATCAAGATGATATTTAGATCGATTGTTAGGTCCCTATATCACTATTATAGCCCCTTATTATTGTTAGTGTAAACCCCTTATTGTTATTATTGTACCCTTGTAACCCCCATTTTGTTATTATTGTGCCCTTAAATTATTATTGTTAGGTCGGCTAGGATTACATTGTGGCCCACTAGGATTACATTATGGCCCCATGGACTCCTATATATAGAAAGGAGGTTTGGTAAATTGTATCATCCAAGAATTGTTCATTTATGTAATGTATTGGAGGTTGCCCCCTCGAAGTGGCTCATTTCTAAGGCGTTGATATCTCTTTTCTTCTCTTTTTGGAGATGGTTACACAACATTTGGTATCAGAGCTTTGGATTCTAGGGTTTCGCTGCTCCAAACAGGTCATCGTGGCATTTTCGCTATAACTTTTTTTCTACGAAGTTTCAGAAGCTGAAATTTTTAGGGTGTGAAGAAAAAATCCTGAGGAAGCTCGTATAAAAATTTCAGAGTTTGTTTCGCAAAAATTTCTGATATATGATCTGTGGAAGTCAGGTATTGTTTTAGGCTCCTAAACAGGTCATCGTGGCATTTGCGCTATAAAAAATTTTATACGAAGGTTAAGAATCTGAAATTCATATGGTGCGAAGCTGAAATCCCGAGGAAATTCATCAAAAAATATCATAGCTTGGTTCGCAATATTTTTGGAGATATGATCTGTGGAAGGTAGTGCTTTTTCAGGCTCCTGAATTTCATCTCAAAGAGGTGATCGTGGGAAAAGTTCAATAACTCTCTCTCTGAAGATTGGATTGGAGTGCCGTCAAAAGTGGTCACAATTACACGGCCTGTAGTTTCTTCGCTATCAATTTCAGAGACAAAGGACAAAACAGTGACAAGTGGCAAGTCGTACAAGTTCGCTCTACTGAACCAGTCCAGAATTAGGTCATTGTGGGAGATTGGACACAACTTTGTCTTGAAGAATCAAAATCAGGTCAGACCTGTGGCATTTGAAAGAAGCTTCAGAGGGCTACTACAGGGCTGAATTTCAGATATTGAAGATTTTCAATCACAGAGATAATACAATTTCAATATCGAGCTCCTCAAAGCTAGTAAAAGGTGTGTATTTTTTTTCCGAATTGCATAAGTCTTGTTTGAAGAATCAAGTTGAATTGATTGCAAGGGCCTATTGTAGAATAGATATCAATATTGGAGTCTGAAATGGCCCCTAAAAAAAATTCAACACCCATTAAGCCTTTAGAAGGCCCTACTATTACTCATGAAGATGAAGAATGGCAACATGACATGTCAAAATTACAAGAGCAAATGCAACAAATTTCGCTCTCGCAAAGAACAACAAAAAATGAAATGGAAGTTTTGAAGAAAGGCGTGGAAACTAAGATGGATGGTTTGAAGAAAGGCGTGGAAGCTAAGATGAATGGTTTGGAAGTTAAGATGGATGGCATGGAAGTCGGCATGGAAGCTAAGATGGATGACATGAAGAATGATCTAAAAGCATACATGGAAGGCTTGATGACAAGCTTAAAACCAGAAATGATTCCTAATGGCGGAAATATAGGAGAAGAACCTCCTGATGAGAACAAAATAAATGTTAATCATGATTTCATAAACTCAAATGTTGGCAGGAAGAACCACCATATTCCAAAAATGGATATGAGGAAGTTTGATGGAAAGGATCCTGTAACATGGATACTACAGATGGAGCAATATTTTGATCTCCATAACGTGCAAAACACGCAAAAGGTACGCATTGCAACTTTACATTTAGAACCAAATAAATTTGTATGGTATCAATGGCTTTGCTCCCGTAAAAAAATTGTCACTTGGTCAATTTTTACGAAGGAAATGATAGCACATTATGAGGATACAAAGAGAAACACTTTCTTTACCCAATTGATAAATCTCAAACAAAAGGGTTTAGTGGGGCAGCACATTGAGGACTTCCAAAAATTGAATATAAGGGTAACTGATCTTACAGAGGAACACGGGATTGATCTCTTCCTAGGCACTTTAAAGGATAACATCCAACATGAAGTTCGCGTTTTGGAACCTGATTCATTGGAGAAGGCATTCAAGTTGGCAAGAAAAGTTGAATGTAAAATTATGGTGACAAGGAAGCCTACCACTCAATTCTATAAAGAAGGAAGTGTTGCTACGCCTAGATTTCCACAACCTACAAGGTTGACACCACAACAATTGGAAGAAAAAAGAGCAAAAGGGCTTTGCTACAGTTGGGATAGCAAATACACTAAAGGTCATAAGTGTGCTGAGAAGAAATTATTTTACATAGATTGTGAAGAGGAAGACGAAAATGAACAAGAAGAGTATATACACCAGGAACCAGCCCTAGAAGAGGAAGAAATGAATCCGACCATATCGTGTAATGCACTGGCAGGAATTACCACTCCTCAAACTCTCAAGATAGAAGGACATATAAAGAAGAAAAGGGTAATAGTATTGATTGATTCAGGTAGCACCCATAATTTTATTCATTATAAGGTAGCCAAGGAATTAAATTGTTTCCTATACCCAGCACCAGAATGTCAAGTGATGGTTGCAAATGGAGGAACTATAAATTTCTCCAGAAAATGCCATAATATCAAGCTAACCATGGGGGAATATGTATTGACTAGTCCAATGCTTTCCATTCCTATGGGAGGTGCTGATGTTGTACTAGGAGTACAATGTTTACAATCTTTGGGGACGGTAGCTTTTAATTTTCAAGAACTTTTCTTGAAATTTTTTTCAGAAGGAAAGGAAGTCGAATTACGGGGTATTGAAGGGAAGCCGTGAAGGATAATAAGCTCTAATGTCATGACAAAGCTTCTAAAGAAAGAACAACGAGGCGTAATTGCACAATTATGCTCACTAGAAGTTCCAACATCAAAATCATCTATTTCTGCACATCTCCAACAAGTCTTGGACAATCATTCCAAGGTGTTTGAAACTCCCAAAGGACTCCCACCTATTCGTGATCATGATCATGCTATTCATTTGATTCCAGGAAGTGTTCCTCCAAACATCAGCCCTTATAGATATCCTTACTTCCAAAAGAGCGAAATTGAACGTATGATTGCAGAAATGTTAGAGGCGGGTATAATTCAACCTAGTCAAAGTTCTTTCTCTGCTCCTGTAGTATTGGTACACAAGAAGGATGGATCATGGCGAATGTGTCGGGATTATAGGGAGCTCAATAAGCTCACCATTAAAGATAAATTTCCCATTCCTGTGATTGATGAATTATTGGATGAATTACATGGAGCAATTTATTTTACCAAGTTGGATCTTCGTTCAGATATCATCAAATTAGAATGAAGACTGAAGATATTCTAAAAACAGCATTTCGAACTCATGAGCATCATTATGAATTTTTGGTCATGCCTTTTGGCCTTACCAATGCACCTTCTACATTTCAAGGGTTGATGAATTCCATTTTCAAACCCTTCCTTAGAAAATTTGTGCTAGTATTTTTTGATGATATACTAATCTACAGTAGGTCTTGGAAGGATCATGTTGAACATGTTGGCAGGGTGCTCAAACTATTGCAGGAGAAACAATTATATGCAAAAACATCCAAATGTTTCTTTGGAGTACAAGAGGTGGAATATCTCGGTCATATTGTATCTCACGAGGGTGTTAAAGTAGACCCTAACAAAATTAAAGCCATTAAGGAATGGAAAGTCCCCACAACCATAAAGAAGTTGCGAGGATTTCTCGGGTTAACAGGGTATTATCGCAAGTTTGTTAAGAATTATGGGAGAATAGCAGGACCTCTAACAACATTATTGAAGAAAGATGCATTTTCATGGACTCCTGAAGCAACTAAGGCCTTTGAACATCTTAAAGAGGCAATGTGCCTAGCACCGGTCTTAGCTACGCCAGACTTCACAAAAACCTTTATTGTGGAATGTGATGCCTCAGGAAATGGAATTGGTGCAGCTTTAATGCAGGAAGGAAGACCCATTGCTTTTGAAAGTCGTCCAATCAAAGGAAAGTATTTACAGAAACCTATTTATGAGAAGGAAATGTTAGCAATACTACATGCACTAAAGAAATGGCGAACTTACCTAATGGGAAGACACTTCAAGGTAAAACCTGATCATGATAGTCTTAAACACTTTTTGGAACAAAGACTATCGTCAGAAGAACAGCAAAAATGGGTCACAAAGATGTTGGGTTACGACTTTGAAATAATCTACAAAAAAGGAAAGCTAAATGTTGTTGCAGATGCACTCTCAAGAAAGAATGAAGAGGTGGAACCATTGCTTTGTGCCATTTCTATTATCCAACCAAATTGGATAACTAAAGCAAGAGATGAATGGAAGAAGGACAAAGATGTATGGATACTCATTCAAAAGTTGCAGCAAGATCCTAGTACATCTGATACATTTAGTTGGAAAAATGATTCCTTATGGTACAAAGATCGCTTATATCTTTGTAAGAATTCCTAACTAAAACAAAAGATTCTTCTGGAATTGCACACTTCTCCTTTAGGAGGACACTCAGGATTTTTAAAAACTTACCACAGGGTGAAGAAAGATTTTTTTTGGGATGGCCTTAAATCTGATATTCAAAATTTTGTGGCGGAATGTTTGGTTTGCCAGCAGAATAAAGTGGAAACAATTAAGACCCCGGGACTTCTACAACCTTTATCCATTCCAAGTCAACGTTGGGAGGAGATTTCAATGGATTTTATCACAGGTTTACCTAAGTCCGAAGGAAAGAGTGTCATCATGGTGGTAGTTGATAGATTTACCAAGTATGCACACTTTTGTGCATTATCTCATCCATTTAAAGCAAGTACAGTTGCTACTACATTTATGGATAGAATTCAAAAACTACATGGAAGCCCAAGGGTTATTGTGAGCGACAGAGATCCCATTTTTACCGGAAATTTTTGGACGGAGTTATTTTCTTGTTTGGGTACTCAATTAGCTCATAGCTCATCTTATCATCCTCAATCTGATGGTCAAACTGAGATAGTAAATAAATGTTTGGAAGGATATCTTCGTTGTTTTGTATCCGATAAACAAACACAATGGGTCAAGTGGTTACCTCTTGCTGAATGGTGGTATAACACTTCCTTCCATACTACAGCAAAAATGACCCAATTTATGGCACTTTATGGATATCATCCACCATCCATCACATCATATTTAAGAGAAAATTCGAAGGTTCAAGCAGTGGAAGATCACATCGAGCATCAGCAAGAAATTCTCCAACTCTTAAAGGATAACCTGAATTTGGCACAAAATCGAATGAAACAACAGGCAGATCAACATCGCAGCGAGAGAAGTTTTGATGTAGGAGATTGGGTATTTTTACGGCTACAACCATACAAACAAATGTCCCTCAAGCAAGCTAAGAAGGATAATAAATTATCACCAAAGTACTATGGTCCCTACAAGGTGTTGCAAAAGATTGGTTCTATGGCATACAAATTGGAGCTTCCTGCTTCTTCGCGAGTACATCCAGTTTTCCATGTTTCATGCTTAAAGAAGGTTATAGGTGAAAATATTCCAGCTCAAACAATATTTCCAGAACTTGATGAGGAAGGAAAAATCATATTGGAACCTGAAGCGGTCACGGAAACAAGAACTCGACAACTACGGAATCGATCAATTTCAGAGTATCTCATCAAGTGGAAGAACTTACCCACGGAATATTCTACATGGGAGGATGAGAATTTTATACAGAAGCACCCAGAGCTACTCAAGTGTTGAGGACAACACTTTTTTTGAAGGAGAGGGGCATGTTAGGTCCCTATATCACTATTATAGCCCCTTATTATTGTTAGTGTAAACCCCTTATTGTTATTATTGTACCCTTGTAACCCCCATTTTGTTATTATTGTGCCCTTAAATTATTATTGTTAGGTCGGCTAGGATTACATTGTGGCCCACTAGGATTACATTATGGCCCCATGGACTCCTATATATAGAAAGGAGGTTTTGTAAATTGTATCATCTAAGAATTTTTCATTTATGTAATGTATTGGAGGTTGCCCCCTCGAAGTGGCTCATTTCTAAGGCGTTTATATCTCTTTTCTTCTCTTTTTGGAGCTGGTTACACAACATCGATATTGCACCTCTATGAAAGAGGAATCTAATAAAAATATTGGCATCTTCATCTAAGCATCACAACATGGAGTTTGGACCTAGTTGTCTAAAATTATCACTCCCTCTCAACTAGGGAGAACTCCATCCACTTGTTGCATCCAAACATCGTGCATCATCCTGCCGTAACTTAATTTACTAGCTTCTTTATTTCAGAACAAAGGTAGGTTAGTCACAAAGACATAATTCCTGGCTAAAAAATAGAGCCTAGAGGTCTGAAACCTCTATAGGACTCAAAGAGTCTCATACCAACCCGATGTTGTTTTATCTGACTCGAAATCAGTAGGAGGTCTGTAAACCTCACTAGCCTTGATCCCATATAAAGTGGTTGTACATGTTCCATCCTAAATAGAGAGTACAAAAATATATGATGCTTCCATCAGTCTTTTCTACTACTCTATAGCTTTCCCCACCTCACTGGCCAAATGAGAGGTACTTCCCATGAGTCTGAGACTCAATCGGTAGGATACATATAGGGCACAGATAATGAGAGGTGAACCAAATCAACATCATAAAGGTGAGGTAGAAGCACCACAAGGTTCAACAAGCCTAGCCTCGTATGTGATTATAACTTTGAAGAGCTATCCCCAAGCCCCCCCAGAGCTCCCAGAGCTCATCCTCCAACATGACCCTCAGAACAGGTTCGTTCCACAATTCCAAGATTCTCGCGGAAGGTTATGAACATGACCCTCCTCAAGGGCATTGTGAGAATATCTGCGACCTGCTCCTCAGTTCCTATATGATCGATCCTTACGGTGCCTCGTTGTAACATATCCCAGATAAAGCGATACTAGGCATCAACATGCTTGGATTGATCGTGGAACACAGGATTTTCTAACAAACGAATCCCCCTTTGGTTATCACAAAGGATAATGGTGGCATATAACACATGCTTGAACAACTCACCAAAGATATTTTGAAACCAAGTGGCTTCAAAACAAGCCATACATGTTACAATGTATTCGGCCTCAGTGGTGCTCAAAGTTACTGACTTCTGCTTCCTGCTCAAAGCAGACCTACGTGTGAAGGAGCATCCAAATGTGCTGTTAAAATCCATTGCACTGCTAGCCCATTTGGAATCAGTATATTAATGGAGTGTCATTCTCTCCACAGTGTATCTCAGTCCATGGTCTATCGTGCCCCAGAGATATCTCAAGATTTTCTTGGCACCAACCCAGTGAATGTTATGAGGATCAACCATATGTTGACTCAAAGTGTCCACTACAAAACACATGTCCATATGAATGTTTCCTAATAACATCGGGGCCCCTACAAATTGATGATACTCAGTATGATTTTCTAATACGGGCCCAGCAACGCTGCAACTAAAATTCTTAAAGTTGAGCTCCATCGGTGTCGACGCAGACTTATAGGCCACCATATCAAATCTTTCTAGAAACTTCACAATGTATTTTCCTTGAGAAATGAAATTCTCACCAGGTCTCTGCCAGACCTCTAGGCCTAGGAAGTAGTGCATCAGTCATAGGTACTTCATCTCGAACTCAGCAGCAAGCTCCCTCTTAAACTGATGAATTAGAGGGTCAACACCTGTCAGGAAGAGGTCATCCACATACAACACCATAATGAGAGGCTTTTCTCTATCAACCTTGGAGTAAAGGTTTGGATCATCATTACTACGAGTGAAGCCCGACGTCATCAGGTAGCTATCTATCCTCTCGTACTAAGATCTGGTTGCTTGCTTCAACCCATAGAGGACATTCTTCAGCCTGCAGACATGTGTGTCTTGATCCAAGACTTCAAACCCCAGAGGTTGCTCCACATACACCTCTTCCTTTATCGCACCATGCAGAAATGTGGTCTTCACATCCATCTGATCAAGGTTCCATCCTTGTGTAGTAGGAAGGGATATGATAGATCAGATGGTGGTATATTGATCCACAGGTGCAAATATATCATCATAGTCTATGCCTTCCTTTTGAGAGAAGCCACGGGAAATGAATCTTGCCTTGAACTTTTCAGCACTACCATCAGATCCATGCCTAATATTATAAAGCCATTTTGAGGTGACAACTGCTTTGTACTCTTGTCTTGGAACCACATCCTAGACATCATTTTTCATAATGGATTCATATTCTTTGTGCATAGCATCCTTCCAGACATGATTCTTTATGGCTTATTCAAAAGATCCAGGCTCAGATTATACGATTGTACTCATGGCTACTAGATACCCTTGGTATCTAGCTTCTTGCTTTCACAGAGTGACCCTCTTGGGGTCATATGATTCTCGACATCCTCGAGAGTGTCCCTAAGCCATGATGGTATTTTCCTCATTGAAGGAGGTGGATCAATAAGGTCCATCAGTCCTTCAACATCGAGCATCATCTCATCCTTCGATTCTTCTTGATTTCCATACCCCGCTCCATGATCTTTCTCGTATCTCGCAAGATTAATTACTTTCCCCCTCAGGGAAGCATCTTCGCTAAAAGTGACATCATGGCATATCTTTCGCCCCTTTGACCAGGCACTTTGACTATATAGGCCTTTAATGATTCACCGTAGCCCAGCCAAACATTGTGGTCTCCCCCTTTCGATGCCAACTTCTACAAAAATTTATTCAACCTTGTTCGTCTCATATTGAGTGCCATTATCGATCCTCAATATCTTGATCTTCTTCCCTGTCAGATTTTCCACCAAGGCTTTGAAGGTACGGAACCACATGAAAGCCTCATCCTTCTTCTTCAAGAAGTATACCCAGGTTTTGCGAGAGAATTCATCTATGAATATCATATAATAAGAACATCCTCCCAAGGATATCACGGGAAGCATACTAGACATATTAGAATGTATCAATTACAAGACATCAGAAGTGTTTGTGACACTTGAGGGGAAAGGTCCCCTTGTATGCTTTACTTCAGCACAACCCTGACATACACCTTCATGATCATTTGTGAACTTGGGCATCCCCATCACCACCTTCCTTGCTTCGGGAAGGGCTTTGTAGTGTAGGTTTCCAAACCTTCGGTGCCATAGTTCAGTCTTTCAGATAGTATCACACGTCATTGCTCCCAGTGGACTTCCTCCAACCTAGTAGAGTTTATCCACTCTAAACCAAATCGTGATAGCTTCCTTGAAACTCTTCTTCCAGATACACACCTTCCCATTAATTAATTCCACATTGAAAACTTTGTCTTCCATGGCCGAAATATTCACAAGGTTCTTCTTCAAATTAGGTACATATAGTACATCTTGCGGGCGGAAAAATTTACCTTGAGATAAGTGGAGGGTCATAGTCCTTTTCCCTTTTATGGTATATGTGGCATTATCTTCAAGGATAATTTTCAGACTAACATTCTTCTCAACCATGTCATAAATTTCTTCTTTGAACATAGTGATGTGCCTTGAGGCACCACTATCTATCAACTAGACATCCATAGTGTCTGGTGGAGATGCAGTAGAGAGGGTAGATATAAGAATTAATTCATTTCTTTTATCATAAACAACATTATATTCCTCATACATTGACCTTTTTAAAGGTTCCCCATTTCCACGAGACGAAGCCTTCCTCTTTCCTTTGAACCTATTTCTCCTTTGATATCCATTCCTTTGGTTTTTTTTGTTGTCATCATCATCAAGAGAATCCTTCCTAAAAGGGAATTATCTAGCATATTGGCCAGTCTTGTGACATGAGTATCATGTAACTTTCTTCCCTTGCTCCCTTGCTCTTCCTTTGTCCCTTGGACCACCCAAGTTATTTTTCTTATCATGAGCATTGAAGGAAACATTTCCTTTGTTTTCATATTCCCTCATCCTTGTCTCTTCTTGTATGCATCTCGATAGTACTTCATCAAAATCATGTATCACATTTTTATTGAGAATGGTAATGTTGAATACATACCATTCGGATGAGATAACTCCAAGTGTGGTGAAAACCATATCTCGATCATCTATTGTCTCCCCAATAGCAAACAGATTATTCATGATTTCAGTCAGCTTCAAAAAATAGGATTGAACAAATTCATCCTTGCCTTTCTTCATATTCTTCAGTTGGTTCTTGAAGAATAGGACTTGATTTTCATTTTTGGCCTTGAACATGTTCACAAATGCAAAAGAATGTGAAGTTGAAAAACTTCGGATACGGTGCCATTCTTATCTGATTTTCTCTAGAGATAATTCCACTTATCGCGCCTCAACTGATTCCAGTAGATCCTAGAACTCCTCAGGAACCTCAGATGGTGCGATGGGTAGCACCGATGGCTCACTGTGTTGGAGAGGGTGGTTCAATAGTTTGGTTTACTCTGGCTCATTTCATGTGGCTTAGGAACCAAGTCTTCACAATTGAAGACTTTCCTTTTGCAAGAATGGACTATAGAGGTGATCCTGAAACATCCTTGCCTCCACAGGCACAGTGGGATGAGACATGTTAGTGAATCAGTCTGAAGTTTTTAATCTATTTTTTATTTTATTTTTTATCATCCAATAGTGATAAAAATTTAAATGCATATGTAGGTCCAACATGACCAGCAACACTTCGTCACTTTGTGAGATGCACAATCTATAGCTCCTCCACAGGATAATGTTGCAGCGATCCTGGCAGACATGGAGCACAACCTTGAGAGGTTGACATTGATATTTCTGAGACAGGCACCGATGATATTCCTCTTAGGATCCAAAGAGACATGATAGGTGTTCCAGGTCCACTTAGGATATTTTTGTGCAAGGTGGCACCTGATATAGTTTATTACCATGATCATCATCATGGATAGTTGATGGTCAATGTAGATCGACATTTTTTTTTGTATTAGTATATATTATATCATAAGGTGTTTGAACCTATGATAATAGATGATGTAATATTTTTGGAAACAAAATTATCTATCCTAATGATATTACTACTTTCGTTCTTTGTTTATATTGTTCAACATGGATTTAATGTTGTTTTAATTTACTTATTTAATGTAGCAAATCTATATTTAAAATGCAATTAGCTAATTCATCAGCTAATGTGTTTAAATTTCTTGAAATATGTTGATATTAGATCTAATAAAATTGTCGTTCCAAGAGATGAACCTTCAAAAATAATCTTAACAACACTGGATTTATAATAGCATAAAATCTATTTAGATGTAATAAAATGAGTTGTGAATCCAACCAAATGATGAAACATCAAATACCAAATGTAATGGCATCAAATAATAACTCAATGACTGTGCTATATTCTGCAATATAGTTCGTTGTTTGACCAAGGAATATCTAATGAATAGAAACCAACTCGTCAGTAGGTGAATAGATAACCCAAGCTACGGAAGAGATATTATGTGTACTACGACAGGTGCCATCAACAAACATAATGTATGTTTGAACGGATGTCAACATCTACAGTATCAAGAGTAATCAAGATAAGTAGTGATAGTAGTAACAAAAAAAACTAATCTAGGAACACTTGTCTAATATAAGGCACACTATTCTAAAAAGTAACTATTGTACAAGAAATATCTTCACACAAAAGTCAACTATACGTATTTCCTTGGGCGGCCTCACACAGCACGACTCGACTAGACCCAACCTCACTTTCTTAAACAGGTTTCCTTGGGCACCCTCACACAACCCAATCACACTGCCTGAAACATTGTTCCTAAACCCTAAACCCAATCGCACTTCCGAAACACTGTTCCTAAATGTTGCAATTCTCACGCATTGTCCTAAGATGTCGTAATTCTGATGCATGGCTCCTAACCGTCTCACTTTGGACACATTGTTTCGAAATGTCGCAATTTCAATGATTTATCCCAAAGCATCATTATTCTAACGATACCCCTAAATGTCGCTATTCCGATGATACTCTATAAACATCGCTACAGCGATGCTTGTTGGTGAGATTAAAAAAATTGAGAAAAAATTAGGGAACTTTCTCCGACAATACGTTAAAAGTGTCGGAAAATTGACCTATATACTAGTAGAACAATATCAATGAGAAATTTATGGAAGTAATCATAGCTAAATTTGTCACCGGTGATTTTTAACATACAAAACTCATCAACCCGAAACACTAAACTCCGAGTCTGATTCCACTTCATCTAAGTCACCTTATAATGTTATAGCCTCGACTCCTCGACGTCCTCGTTCACCTTGAGTAAATATTCTCATCATTGATGATCTTCCTCTTGACCTTATTAGCATTAAAGAAATATCTAACGAAGAAGTAGAAATTGAAATTCAGTCTTGTCAAAAATACTTCTATTTAAGGTATAGTGAACCAATCTAGCCTTTGTAATTTCGTTTCACTCACTTTCAACTGGATGCTTAGTATCTCCAATTCACCGATTTTTTACATTATTCTAGTTACAGACATCCACGACATCAAATCCCATTTTACTCTTTACTCAGGTATAGTAACATGGCTTCTGAGACCATGTCTACTAAGTCATCCATGTTTTCATCTTGACCAAAAATACTTTTGAATGGTGGTCTTTCTATTCCTACTCGGTACCAATCAATTTCTAGGAATTTTTTAGGAGCATCTCCTTTCTCTGAAACTTCTACTATGTCAACTGGTCTATTTGAGTATACCACCAAAATTTTGACTACAAAACATATTTATATGCTTTCTAGGAATACCACTCAAGCTAGCTCACAAGGTGGCTATATAGTGTCTTGGGGGCAACAACGCCTTCAAGGGAAACAACCTCTTCAAGGGTAACAACCTATTTAAGGAAAGGAGTCTCTTCAAGGGAAACCTGTAAATTTTTGTATATGTTCTATGTTTGATGCAACTTTAATTTTAAACCCAATATAAAAAAAAATCACATAAATAAGGAAGTAAAATGCTTATAGAACATACCATTAGATCAACAGAAGACAAGCCAAAAATATATATGTGTGTTGGTGCGTTAAGGAGGTCAAGAGGATGATTCAACGAGCAAAGTCTCAATATAGTCAGCCAAATAGAAGTGTCACACAACCCTCTTAGATAGCTATGCTAGTCAACCCAAAGTCAACCAAATTTAATGTTGTCCCAGTCAACAGTCAACGCAAAACAATAGCAACAAAACATCAACGCAGCCCAGTAAAAGTAAACATCTAGCCTTGATTTCTATGCCAATAAATCAGGACTACAAAAATCAGAATTCTGGGATAGATTTGGGTTAGTTTGACCATGTGTTGACCAAAGACAACGCTGGTCAACTCTATGCTGAAAAACATTTTCCCACATGTGGATGAAGAAGAGAATCCAATAGATGATCAAACCAATCAGATGAGGAGAGAGAATGTGATGTGATGGATGAGTGAAAATGACCTCCAACGTTTACCTACTAATATCCATCAGTGAGGGTGTGTGACAAAATTTCTAGGGCTTCAAGCCTATGTTTCATTTTAGGTCGAACTGCACATATTTTGAATAAATTCAAAATAAATGTTCTGCTCATTGGATCAAGATGATATTTAGATCGATTGTTAGGTCCCTATATCACTATTATAGCCCCTTATTATTGTTAGTGTAAACCCCTTATTGTTATTATTGTACCCTTGTAACCCCCATTTTGTTATTATTGTGCCCTTAAATTATTATTGTTAGTCGGCTAGGATTACATTATGGCCCACTAGGATTACATTATGGCCCCATGGACTCCTATATATAGAAAGGAGGTTTTGTAAATTGTATCATCCAATAATTGTGCATTTATGTAATGTATTGGAGGTTGCCCCCTTGAAGTGGCTTATTTCTAAGGCGTTGATATCTCTTTTCTTCTCTTTTTGGAGCTGGTTACACAACATTTGGTATCAGAGCTTTGGATTCTAGGGTTTCGTTGCTCCAAACAGGTCATCGTGGCAGTTTCGCTATAACGTTTTTTCTACGAAGTGTCAGAAGCTGAAATTTTTAGGGTGCGAAGAAAAAATCCTGAGGAAGCTCGTATAAAAATGTCAGAGTTTGGTTCGCAATAATTTCGGAGATATGATCTGTGGAAGTCAGGTATTTTTTCGGGCTCCTAAACAGGGCATCGTGGCATTTGCGCTATAAAACTTTTTCTAGGAAGGTTCAGAATCTGAAATTCATATGGTGCGAAGCTGAAATCCTGAGGAAATTCATCAAAAAATTTCAGAGCTTGGTTCTCAATATTTTTGGAGATATGATCTGTGTAAGGTAGTGCTTTTTCAGGCTCCTGAATTTCATCTCAAAGAGGTGATCGTGGGAAAAGTTCGATAACTCTCTCTCTGAAGATTGGATTGGAGTGATGTCAAAAGTGGTCACACGTACACGGCCTGTAGTTTCTTCGCTATCAATTTCAGAGACAAAGGACAAAACAGTGACACGTGGCAAGTCGTACAAGTTCGCTCTGCTGAACCAGTCCAGAATTAGGTCATTGTGGGAGATTGGACACAACTTTGTCTTGGAGAATCAAAATCAGGTCAGACCTGTGGCATTTGAAAGAAGCTTCAGAGGGATACTACAGGCCTGAATTTTAGATATCGAAGATTTTCAATCACAGAGATAATACAATTTCAATATCGAGCTCCTCAAAGCTAGTAAAAGGTGTGTATTTTTTTTCCGAATTGCATAAGTCTTGTTTGAAGAATCAAGTTGAATTGATTCCAAGGGCATATTGTAGAATAGATATCAATATTGGATTCTAAAATGGCCCCAAAAAAGAATTCAACACCCATTAAGCCTTCAGAAGGCTCTACTATGACTCATGAAGATGAAGAATGGCAACATGACATATCAAAATTACAAGAGCAAATTTCGCTCTCGCAAAGAACAACAAAAAATGAAATGGAAGTTTTGAAGAAAGGCGTGGAAACTAAGATGGATGGTTTGAAGAAAGGCG
Source organism: Pinus albicaulis (assembly GCA_034641835.2). Taxonomy (NCBI): domain Eukaryota; kingdom Viridiplantae; phylum Streptophyta; class Pinopsida; order Pinales; family Pinaceae; genus Pinus; species Pinus albicaulis. The sequence continues at coordinate 214,455,180 of CM076576.1, read as the reverse complement.
TGGAAGCCAAGATGAATGGTTTGGAAGCTAAGATGGATGGCATGGAAGTGGGCATGGAAGCTAAGATGGATGACATGAAAGACAACATGGAAAACATGAAGAATGATCTAAAAGCATACATGGAAGGCTTGATGACAAGCTTAAAACCAAAAATGATTCCTAATGGCGGAAATATAGTAGAAGAACCTCATGATGAGAACAAAATAAATGTTAATCGTGATTTCATAAACTCTAATGTTGGCGGGAAGAACCACCACATTCCAAAAATGGATATGAGGAAGTTTGATGGAAAGGATCCTGTAACATGGATACTACAGATGGAGCAATATTTTGATCTCCATAACGTGCAAAACACGCAAAAGGTACGCATTGCAACTTTACATTTAGAACAAAATACATTTGTATGGTATCAATGGCTTTGCTCCCGTAAAAAAATTGTCACTTGGTCAATTTTTACGGAGGAAATGATAGCACATTATGAGGATACAAAGAGCAAAACCTTCTTTACCCAATTGATAAATCTCAAACAAAAGGGTTTAGTGGGGCAGCACATTGAGGACTTCCAAAAATTGAATATAAGGGTAACTGATCTTACAGAAGAACACAGGATTGATCTCTTCCTAGGCACTTTAAAGGATAACATCCAACATGAAGTTCGCGTTTTGGAACCTGATTCATTGGAGAAGGCATTCAGGTTGGCAAGAAAAGTTGAATGTAAAATTATGGCGACAAGGAAGCCTACCACTCAATTCTATAAAGAAGGAAGTGTTGCTATGGCTAGATTTCCACAACCTACAAGGTTGACACCACAACAATTGGAAGAAAAAAGAGCAAAAGGGCTTTGCTATAGTTGTGATAGCAAATACACTAAAGGTCATAAGTGTGCTGAGAAGAAATTATTTTACATAGATTGTGAAGAGGAAGAAAAAAATGAACAAGAAGAGGATATACACCAGGAACCAGCCCTAGAAGAGGAAGAAATGAATCCGACCATATCGTGTAATGCACTGGCAGGAATTACCACTCCTCAAACTCTCAAGATAGAAGGAGATATCAAGAAGAAAAAGGTAATAGTGTTGATTGATTCAGGTAGCACCCATAATTTTATTCATTGTAAGGTAGCCAAGGAATTAAATTGTTTCCTATACCCAGCACCAGAAAGTCAAGTGATGGTTGCAAATGGAGGAACTATAAATTGCTCTGGAAAATGCCATAATATCAAGCTAACCATAGGGGAATATGTATTGACTAGTCCAATGCTTGCCATTCCTATGGGAGGTGCTGATGTTGTACTAGGAGTACAATGGTTACAATCTTTGGGGACGGTAGCTTTTAATTTTCAAGAATTTTTCTTGAAATTTTTTTCAGAAGGAAAGGAAGTTGAATTACGGGGTATTGCGGGGAAGCCAGGAAGGATAATAAGCTCTAATGTCATGACAAAGCTTCTAAAGAAAGAACAGTGAGGCGTAATTGCACAATTATGCTCACTAGAAGTTCCAACATCAAAATCATCTATTTATGCAGATCTCCAACAAGTCTTGGACAATCATTCCAAGGTGTTTGAAACTCCCAAAGGACTCCCACCTATTCGTGATCATGATCATGCTATTCATTTGATTCCAGGAAGTGTTCCTCCAAACATCGGGCCTTATAGATATCCTTACTTCCAAAAGAGCGAAATTGAACGCATGATTGCAGAAATGTTAGAGGCGGGTATAATTCAACCTAGTCAAAGTTCTTTCTCTGCTCCTGTAGTATTGGTACACAAGAAGGATGGATCATGGCGAATGTGTCCGGATTATAGGGAGCCCAATAAGCTCACCATTAAAGACAAATTTCCCATTCCTGTGATTGATGAATTATTGGATGAATTACATGGAGCAATTTATTTTACCAAGTTGGATCTTCGTTCAGGATATCATCAAATTAGAATGAAGACTGAAGATATTCCAAAAACAACATTCCGAACTCATGAGGGTCTTTATGAATTTTTGGTCATTCCTTTTGGCCTTACCAATGCACCTTCTACATTTCAAGGGTTGATGAATTCCATTTTCAAACCCTTCCTTAGAAAATTTGTGCTAGTATTTTTTGATGATATACTAATCTACAACAGGCCTTGGAAGGATCATGTTGAACATGTTGACAGGGTGCTCAAACTATTGCAGGAGAAACAATTATATGCAAAAACATCCAAATGTTTCTTTGGAGTACAAGAGGTGGAATATCCGGGTCATATTGTATCTCACGAGGGTGTTAAGGTAGACCCTAACAAAATTAAAGCCATTAAGGAATGGAAAGTCCCCACAACCATAAAGCAGTTGTGAGGATTTCTCGAGTTAACAGGTATTATCGCAAGTTTGTTAAGAATTATGGGAGAATAGCAGCACCTCTAACAACATTATTGAAGAAAGATGCATTTTCATGGACTCCTGAAGTAACTAAGGCCTTTGAACATCTTAAAGAGGCAATGTGCCTAGCACCGGTCTTAGCTACGCCAGACTTCACAAAAACATTTATTGTGGAATGTGATGCCTCAGGAAATGGAATTGGTGTTGTTTTAATCTAGGAAGGAAGACCCATTGCTTTCGAAATTCGTCCAATCAAAGGAAAGTATTTACGTAAACCTATTTATGAGAAGGAAATGTTAGCAATACTGCATGCACTAAAGAAATGGTGAACTTACCTAATGGGAAGACACTTCAAGGTAAAAACTGATCATGATAGTCTTAAACACTTTTTGAAACAAAGACTATCGTCAGAAGAGCAGCAAAAATGGGTCACAAAGATGTTGGGTTATGACTTTGAAATAATCTACAAAAAAGGAAAGCTTAATGTTGTTGCAGATGCACTCTCAAGAAAGAATGAAGAGGTGGAACCATTGCTTTGTGCCATTTCTATTATCCAACCAGATTGGATAACTGAAGCAAGAGATGAATGGAAGAAGGACAAAGATGTATGGACACTCATTCAAAAGTTGCAGCAAGATCCTAGTACATCCGATACATTTAGTTGGAAAAATGATTCCTTATGGTACAAAGATCGCTTATATCTTTGTAAGAATTCCCAACTAAAACAAAAGATTCTTCTGGAATTGCACATTTCTCCTTTAGGAGGACACTCAGGATTTTTAAAAACTTACCACAGGGTGAAGAAAGAATTTTTTTGGGATGGCCTTAAATCTGATATTCAAAATTTTATGGCGGAATGTTTGGTTTTCCAGTAGAATAAAGTGGATACAATTAAGACCCCGGGACTTCTACAACCTTTATCCATTCCAAGTCAACATTGGGAGGAGATTTCAATGGATTTTATCACAGGTTTACCTAAGTCCGAAGGAAAGAGTGTCATCATGGTGGTAGTTGATAGACTTACCAAGTATGCACACTTTTGTGCATTGTCTCATCCATTTAAAGCAAGTACAGTTGCTACTACATTTATGGACACAATTCAAAAGCTACATGGAAACCCAAGGGTTATTGTGAGCGACAGAGATCCCATTTTTTCTGGAAATTTTTGGACAGAGTTATTTTCTTGTTTGGGTACTCAATTAGCTCATAGCTCATCTTATCATCCTTAATCCGATGGTCAAACTGAGATAGTAAATAAATGTTTGGAAGGATATCTTCGTTGTTTTGTATCTGATAAACAAACACAATGGGTCAAGTGGTTACCTCTCGCTGAATGGTGGTATAACACTTCCTTCCATACTGCAGCAAAAAATGACCCCATTTATGGCACTTTATGGATATCATCCACCATCCATCACATCATCTTTAAGGGAAAATTCGAAGGTTCAAGCAGTGGAAGATCACATCGAGCATCAACAAGAAATTCTCCAACTCTTAAAGGATAACCTAAATTTGGCACAAAATCGAATGAAACAACAGGCAGATCAACATCGTAGCGAGAGAAGTTTTGATGTAGGAGATTGGGTATTTTTACGGCTACAACCATACAAACAAATGTTCCTCAAGCAAGCAAAGAAGGATAATAAATTATCGCCAAAGTACTATGGTCCTTACAAGGTGTTGCAAAAGATTGGTACTATGGCATACAAATTGGAGCTTCCCGCTTCTTCGCGAGTACATCCAGTTTTCCATGTTTCATGCTTAAAGAAGGTTATAGGTGAAAATCTTCCAGTTCAAACAGTATTGCCAGAACTTGATGGGGAAGGGAAGATCATATTGGAACCTGAAGCAGTCATAGAAAAAAAAACTCGACAACTACGGAATCGATCAATTTCAGAGTATCTCATCAAGTGGAAGAACTTACCCACTGAAGATTCTACATGGGAGGATGAGAATTTTATACAGAAGCACCCAGAGCTACTCAAGCATTGAGGACAACACTTTTTGGAAGGAGAGGGGCATGTTAGGTCCCTATATTACTAGTATAGTCCCTTATTGTTGTTAGTGTAACCCCCTTATTGTTATTATTGTACCTTGTAACCCCCATTTTGTTATTATTGTGCCCTTAAATTATTATTGTTAGGTCGGCTAGGATTACATTGTGGCCCACTAGGATTACATTATGGCCCCATGGACTCCTATATATAGAAAGGAGGTTTTGTAAATTGTATCATCCAAGAATTGTTCATTTATGTAATGTATCGGAGGTTGCCCCCTCGAAGTGGCTCATTTCTAAGGCGTTTATATTCTCTTTCATTCTCTTTTTGGAGTCAAGTTACACAACATCGATACCGCACCTCTAGAAAGAGGAATCTAATAAAAATATTGGCATCTTCATCTAAGCATCACAACATGGAGTTTGGACCTAGTTGTCTAAAATTATCACTCCCTCTCAACTAGGGAGAACTCCATCCACTTGTTGCATCCAAACATCGTGCATCATCCTGCCGTAACTTGATTTACTAGCTTCTTTATTTCAGAACAAAGGTAGGTTAGTCACAAAGACATAATTCCTGGCTAAAAAATAGAGCCTAGAGGTCTGAAACCTCTATAGGACTCAAAGAGTCTCATACCAACCCGATGTTGTTTTATCTGACTCGAAATCAGTAGGAGGTCTGTAAACCTCACTAGCCTTGATCCCATATAAAGTGGTTGTACATGTTCCATCCTAAATAGAGAGTACAAAAATATATGATGCTTCCATCAGTCTTTGCTACTACTCTATAGCTTTCCCCACCTCACTGGCCAAATGAGAGGTACTTCCCATGAGTCTGAGACTCAATCGGTAGGATACATATAGGGCACAGATAATGAGAGGTGAACCAAATCAACATCATAAAGGTGAGGTAGAAGCACCACAAGGTTCAACAAGCCTAGCCTCGTATGTGATTATAACTTTGAAGAGCTATCCCCAAGCCCCCCCAGAGCTCCCAGAGCTCATCCTCCAACATGACCCTCAGAACAGGTTCGTTCCACAATTCCAAGATTCTCGCGGAAGGTTATGAACATGACCCTCCTCAAGGGCATTGTGAGAATATCTGCGACCTGCTCCTCAGTTCCTATATGATCGATCCTTACGGTGCCTCGTTGTAACATATCCCAGATAAAGCGATACTAGGCATCAACATGCTTGGATTGATCGTGGAACACAGGATTTTCTAACAAACGAATCCCCCTTTGGTTATCACAAAGGATAATGGTGGCATATAACACATGCTTGAACAACTCACCAAAGATATTTTGAAACCAAGTGGCTTCACAACAAGTCATACATGTTACAATGTATTCGGCCTCAGTGGTGCTCAAAGTTACTGACTTCTACTTCCTGCTCAAAGCAGACCTACGTGTGAAGGAGCATCCAAATGTGCTGTTAAAATCCATTGCACTGCTAGCCCATTTGGAATCAGTATATTAATGGAGTGTCATTCTCTCCACAGTGTATCTCAGTCAAAGCAGACCTACGTGTGAAGGAGCATCCAAATGTGCTGTTAAAATCCATTGCACTGCTAGCCCATTTGGAATCAGTATATTAATGGAGTGTCATTCTCTCCACAGTGTATCTCAGTCCATGGTCTATCGTGCCCCAGAGATATCTCAAGATTTTCTTGGCACCAACCCAGTGAATGTTATGAGGATCAACCATATGTTGACTCAAAGTGTCCACTACAAAACACATGTCCATATGAATGTTTCCTAATAACATCGGGGCCCCTACAAATTGATGATACTCAGTATGATTTTCTAATACGGGCCCAGCAACGCTGCAACTAAAATTCTTAAAGTTGAGCTCCATCGGTGTCGACGCAGACTTATAGGCCACCATATCAAATCTTTCTAGAAGCTTCACAATGTATTTTCCTTGAGAAATGAAATTCTCACCAGGTCTCTGCCAGACCTCTAGGCCTAGGAAGTAGTGCATCAGTCATAGGTACTTCATCTCGAACTCAGCAGCAAGCTCCCTCTTAAACTGATGAATTAGAGGGTCAACACCTGTCAGGAAGAGGTCATCCACATACAACACCATAATGAGAGGCTTTTCTCTATCAACCTTGGAGTAAAGGTTTGGATCATCATTACTACGAGTGAAGCCCGACGTCATCAGGTAGCTATCTATCCTCTCGTACTAAGATCTGGTTGCTTGCTTCAACCCATAGAGGACATTCTTCAGCCTGCAGACATGGGTGTCTTGATCCAGGACTTCAAACCCCAGAGGTCGCTCCACATACACCTCTTCCTTTATCGCACCATGCAGAAATGCGGTCTTCACATCCATCTGATCAAGGTTCCATCCTTGTGTAGTAGGAAGGGATATGATAGATCAGATGGTGGTATATTGATCCACAGGTGCAAATATATCATCATAGTCTATGCCTTCCTTTTGAGAGAAGCCACGGGAAATGAATCTTGCCTTGAACTTTTCAGCACTACCATCAGATCCATGCCTAATATTATAAAGCCATTTTGAGGTGACAACTGCTTTGTACTCTTGTCTTGGAACCACATCCTAGACATCATTTTTCATAATGGATTCATATTTTTTGTGCATAGCATCCTTCCAGACATGATTCTTTATGGCTTATTCAAAAGATCCAGGCTCAGATTATACGATTGTACTCATGGCTACTAGATACCCTTGGTATCTAGCTTCTTGCTTTCACAGAGTGACCCTCTTGGGGTCATATGATTCTCGACATCCTCGAGAGTGTCCCTAAGCCATGATGGTATTTTCCTCATTGAAGGAGGTGGATCAATAAGGTCCATCAGTCCTTCAACATCGAGCATCATCTCATCCTTCGATTCTTCTTGATTTCCACGCCCTGCTCCATGATCTTTCTCAGATCTCAGAAGATTGATTACTTTCCTTAGGGAAGCATCTTCGTCAAAGGTAACATCATGGCATATCTTCAGTTCCCTTTGACCAGGCACTTTGACTATATAGGCCTTTAATGATTCACTGTAGCCCACAAACATTGTGGTCTCCCTCTTGATGCCAACTTCTCTACAAAATTTATTCAACTCGTTCATCTCATATTGAGTGCCATTATCGGTCCTCAGTATCTTGATCTTCTTCCCTATTAGATTTTCCAGCAAGGCTTTGAAGGTACGGAACCACATGAAAGCCTCATCCTTCTTCCTCAAAAATTATATCCAGGTCTTGTGACAGAGGTCATCTATAAGCGTCATATAATAAGAACATCCTCCCAAGGATATCACGGGAAGCATACTAGACATATTAGAATGTATCAATTACAAGACATCAGAAGTGTTTGTGACACTTGAGGGGAAAGGTCCCCTTGTATGCTTTACTTCAGCACAACCCTGACATACACCTTCATGATCATTTGTGAACTTGGGCATCCCCATCACCACCTTCCTTGCTTCGGGAAGGGCTTTGTAGTGGAGGTTTCCAAACCTTCGGTGCCATAGTTCAGTCTTTCAGATAGTATCACACGTCATTGCTCCCAGTGGACTTCCTCCAACCTAGTAGAGTTTATCCACTCTAAACCAAATCGTGATAGCTTCCTTGAAACTCTTCTTCCAGATACACACCTTCCCATTAATTAATTCCACATTGAAAACTTTGTCTTCCATGGCCGAAATATTCACAAGGTTCTTCTTCAAATTAGGTACATATAGTACATCTTGCGGGCGGAAAAATTTACCTTGAGATAAGTGGAGGGTCATAGTCCTTTTCCCTTTTATGGTATATGTGGCATTATCTTCAAGGATAATTTTCAGACTAACATTCTTCTCAACCATGTCATAAATTTCTTCTTTGAACATAGTGATGTGCCTTGAGGCACCACTATCTATCAACTAGACATCCATAGTGTCTGGTGGAGATGCAGTAGAGAGGGTAGATATAAGAATTAATTCATTTCTTTTATCATAAACAACATTATATTCCTCATACCTTGACCTTTTTAAAGGTTCCCCATTTCCACGAGACGAAGCCTTCCTCTTTCCTTTGAACTTATTTCTCCTTTGATTGCCATTCCTTTGGTTGTTTTTGTTGTCATCATCATCAGGAGAATCCTTCCTAAAAGGGCATTCTCTAGCAAGTGGCCAGTCTTGTGACATGAGTATCATGTACCTTTCTTCCCTTGCTCCCTTGCTCTTCCTTTGTCCCTTGGACCACCCAAGTTATTTTTCTTATCACGAGTATTGAAGGAAACATTTCCGTTGTTTTCATATTCCCTCATCCTTGTCTCTTCTTGTACGCATCTCGATAGTACTTCATCAAAATCATGTATCACATTGTTATTGAGAATGGTAATGTTGAATACATGCCATTCGGATGTGATAACTCCAAGTGCGGTGAGAACCATATCTCGATCATCTATTGTCTCCCCAATAGCAAACAGATTATTCATGATTTCAGTCAGCTTCAAAAAATAGGATTGAACGAATTCATCCTTTCCTTTCTTCATATTCTTCGGTTGGTTCTTGAAGAATAGTACTTGATTTTCATTGTTGGCCTTGAACATGTTGACCAACTTATCATAAATCTCCTTGGATATGTGTAGCTCGGATATGTAGGCTATTAGACTCTTATGAATTGAGTCCTTGATCATCATATTTTCTTTTATACCCCCCTTCTTATATTTTGACTTGGTGGAAGCAACTGCAGTGGATGGAGGCTCTTAGATCTTACCCTGCACATAGTCCATGACATCTTGGTCTCCTAACATAATATCCAATGTCATCTTCGAGACATGTAAGTATTTCATCCCAGTCAATTTTTCATCATCTTTAAAGCCATTGTAGTTTGAGGTACCCATGTTCTTCTTCGGTGATTACAAAAAACTTGGGTTTTGTCTTCACCTCAGTTCTGATACCATGTAAATTTTTGTAGATGCTCTATGCTTGATGAAAATTTAATTTTATCCCGAATATAAAACAATAATGAAATAAACAAGAAATTAAAATGTTAATAGAACATACCAGTAGATGGACAGAAGACAAGCCAAATATATATATGTGAATTAGTGCGTTACGACAGTCAACAGGATGCTTCAACCAACAAAGTATCAATATGGTCAACCAACCAGAAGTGTCACACAACCCTCTCAGACAACTATACCAGTCAACCCAAAATCAACCAAAGTCAACATTGTCCTAGTCAATGGCAATGCAAAACAACAGTAGAAAAAAGTCAACGCAACCCAGTTAATGTCAACATCTAGGCTTGATTCCTATGCCAATAAATGTGGATTGTAGAAATTGGAATTTTTGGATATATTTGTGTCAATTTGACCAAGAGTTGACCAAAGTCAGCGTTGGTCAACTCTGCATTGAAAAACCCTAGTTGAAAAAATATAAATATTATTGCTGCATTTTCCCACGTGTGGATGAAGAATAGAATCCAATAGATGATCGAACGAATCAGATGAGGAGAGATAGTGTGACGTGATGGATAAGTGAAAATTACCTCCACTTTTGACCTATTTATATCCATCAGTGAGGATGTGTGACACAACTATTGGGGTTTCAAGCCTACGTTTCATTTCAGGCCGACCTGCACATATTTTGAATAAATTCAAAATAAATGTTTTCCTCATCAAATCAGGATGATCTTTAGATTGATATTTCACCTCTCCAAAAGAGTAATCCAATAAAAATATTGGCATCTTCATCTGAGCATCACAACATGGGGGTTGGACCTAGTTTTCCAAAATTAACACAACCTCTTTAAGGGTAGCAACCTCTGCAAGGGAAACAAGTTTTTTAGGGAGGAAAATTTTTTAGTGGAACCTATCTTACGGTTTTAGGGAATGATATTCCAAGTAATTATCAACCTTATGTCCAATGCCTCAAACTAGTTATGGTCAACCGTATGCGTCACAAACCTCAACGGGAGCTCCGTATTTAGGGATAAAAATTATGTGGGACCCCTCGTTTACTCAATAGTATTTGCAACCTACCCCACAAATTCCTTATAATAAAATTTCTCAACCAATTTTACAATTTTGTTACACCCATGTCTAACAACCTATTCAAGGTGCGCTTCAAATTATCCCAAGGGCATCTATGCCAAGTAGTCAGCAAGCTAGTTTGAGTACTCCTAGTACTCTTATCCAATTTGATTTGAAAACATTTTTTCAATAACCAGGTACAACCATCCTAGGATTTCCTGAAGTCTCTATTTCTAGGACCTGTTAGATACCTATATTATGTAGTATCCCAAAATGGGAAAAACATGAATATATAACATATGCACAATTCTAGCTATGGTAAAATAAGAATTAAACATCTAGAATTGGAAAAATGTTGGGATATATCAAAACATCATAAATATGAGTAGAAAAAATGGAGCCATATAATTATGTATAAACAACAAATGAATATACACACTACTCCAAAAATGGATGAAGTCAAGCTATCGAAAGATGGTTCAACTGCTCTACTGAAGACTAGCACTAGAAAATAAAAAAATGTTGCTGATGTTTGAAACTAGTATTTCTCGGAAGATGATATATGTGTGAGAGGCTATTGGATTTCTCTAAAAGATCTGGGATTCTAACCACAGACTCTACTCAAACAACCCAGAAAAACCCATAAATGGTTTGGCCATATTTTGAGTTTAGAAATTTCGGCCCTTTTAGGGTTGCACACTACACCCTTACTGGATGAGTTACACACTCCCTAGAGACAAATCCTAATATGAAGCTGAAATAATGATATATCAGTTACAATATCACCCAATCATCTCACTAACTAAAGTTCTGGTCCCTTCTCCCGATTCCCAAGCTCAAAACTTCCGATCTAGGTCCTCCACTGAATATGCAACTGTTGCATGCACAACTGCTGGGAAATATTGTGTTGTTTAGGAGGGCTGATGATGTAACATGCTGATAGATAATACGATGTTGATATCAGGCTACTTAAGTGAGCCCTAGAGTGAAGGATTAATCCCTCACAGGATTTCAGGCTGAGTTTCTTGGAAATTCCTCTTCTCCTCAAACTCTCACTACAGAATTATGCAATTGTTGCAGGAACTGTTGCTGCATAGGAGAAAATATGGATGGCCTGATGCTAGATATGAAAATGAAAATCCTAGAAGACTAAAATGGATCTACAGTGTGAAGGGTTGATAACTCCATAGGTTTCTCAGCTGAAGTATTGAGAACAAACTTCCAACTCTCAAACCCAAGTTCAAGAATGTGTAATTCCTGTAGCTGGAAATGAAAATGAGAGTGGCTGAAAGTGGCATTGATTTCCAAATGATCAATTTTTCCCAATAAAACCTTCGCAGAGTAGGTACTTGAAGTCCCCCATGGGTAATGGTGGGATTCCCGCTCGGGAACACCCTATGCTAAACAACGCATTAGACTTAGCTAAATAGCTGAAGCATGAAAATAAATGTCTTATGATACTCAATAATAAAAATCCAGACACCCCTTCCCTTGCTTTCCTCATCTTCCATTTATGGTTGTGAGCCTTTCTTAGCCTTGTCCCACCTCATAAATGGGTTGCACATGTGGCCATTAGCCTCCATAAAGATTTTGTTGTCCTCCACTATCTCCATCATCTTCCATTTATTCCTCCACTATCTCCATCATGTGTGCATTTAATGCACCACTTTCTCCATCACTTCATCATTATTTCTCCATGACCTCCACTCTTCCTTCATAAATAATATGCTCCACTACTCTATAGTGTTGCTCCACTACTCAAATAACCCATATTCACATTATAGGAGTGAATTTTATTCATCTACTGGGTTTATGGGTCTCTCCCCACTTTTATTTACTTAACTAAATAAGGAAAGTAAGAACTCTAATATTCTAATTAGCTGATGGAAAATTTGGAATATGGCAGTCCTCCCCACCAAAATTTTTCTTTTCCTCAAGCAATGGAAAAATTGGATGATGAAGAAATACATCTCCTTCCCAAGTGGCATCCTCATATGGAAGATTTACCCATCTTCTCCAATGTCTTATGAATGATCATCTCCATAGTTGCCTCTCTAGAATGTCTAGAATGGCCTCTAGCTATGTAGCTAGATGCCCCTCCTCATCAATGAGTCCACAAGGGGCAATCATATGTTGTCCAAGAGCCTCTTCTATGCATGATATATGTGAGGTGTAGTGGTTCCTTCCCCAAGTGGAAAGTCCCAAATCATAAAATATCTCTCCAGCCCATGCTACATTGACTAGGTTGTGTATCTCCATGCTTAAATCCTTGTCCCTAGTGGCCTTTCTTGCTCTAAGCATCATATACACACTATGAAAAGTAGGAAATAGATACATATGGATTAAGATGTGAAATATCTAACCATACTCTCACAATAGAAGCCATTGTATCGATTCCTCTTGCTTCCACATCACACCATCATCATACCAAGTATGGTAGCCATAGTCTCTCAAGGGAAGCCACCGCAACAATGCCTCCTATTGCCAAACCACCTCATCATCATACCACGTATGGTGGCCATACTCTCCTAACAGAAGCCAATGCAACAATGCTTCATGTTTCCATCCCACATCATCATTATGCATGGTATGGGATAATGTCAATACATATTCTCCCGAGAGTAACCAACGCAAAAATGACTCTTGCTACCACCCCACATCATCATAATGGAAAGAATGAAGAAACGATATACTAATTTACATGTATAATGTCACACCATACCAACATAGCCAAGATTCCTGCTACCACGTCATATGGGTATCATGAAAAGTCCAAAAAAATAGCATACCCACTGTCATGTGATATGTCATGTGATGGCCAAACTCTCTCAAAAGTAACCAGTACAACCATGCCTCCTGTTGTTGCATCACACCAGTACTATGAAAGCCATGGAACATACAAATTTGAAATTTCGGGTCATAACCATACTCACACAAGAGCAACCAACACAACCATGCTTATTTTTGCTCCGTGTCATAGATTTGCAAGTAGCTTTCCAACCACTTTCTCATCATCTCGATCCATCCATCCAACTGTGGGTGATGACTCATATTATTGTGAAACCAACTCCAAAAATATAAGAAAAGAGATATCAACGCCTTAGATACATTACATGAATGAACAATTCTTGGATGATACAAATTACAAAACCTCCTTTCTATATATAGTGAAACCTCCAATACATTACATGAATGAACAATTCTTGGATGATACAAATTACAAAACCTCCTTTCTATATATAGGAGTCCATGGGGCCACAATGTAATCCTAGTGGGGCCACAATGTAATCCTAGCCAACCTAAAAATAATAATTTAAGGGCACAATAATAACAATATGGGGGTTACAAGGGTACAATAATAACAATAAGGGGGTTACACTAACAACAATAAGGGACTATGCTAGTAATATAGGGACCTAACATGCCCCTCTCCTTCAAACAAGTGTTGTCCTCAATGCTTGAGTAGCTCTGGGTGCTTCTGTATAAAATTTTCATCCTCCCATGTAGAATCTTCAGTGGGTAAGTTCTTCCACTTGATGAGATACTATGAAATTGATCGATTCCATAGATGTCGAGTTCTGATTTCCGTGACCGCTTCAGGTTCCATTATGATTTTTCCTTCCTCATCAAGTTCTAGCAATATTGTTTGAACTGGAAGATTTTCACCTATAACCTTCTTTAAGCATGAAACATGGAAAATTGGATGCACTCGTGAAGAAGCAGGAAGCTTTGATACCAAAGGTTGTGAGACCAGCTCCAAAAATAGAAGAAAAGAGATATCAACGCCTTATAAATAAGCCACTTCGAGGGGGAAACCTCCAATACATTACATGAATGAACAATTTTTGGAAGATACAAATTACGAAACCTCCTTTCTATATATAAGAGTCCATGGGGCCACAATGTAATCCTGGCTGACCTAACAATAATAATTTAAGGGCACGATAATAACAATATGAGGGCTACAACGATACAATAATAACAATAAGGGTGTTATACTAACAACAATAAGGGACTATACTAGTAATATAGGGACCTAACACATATCCACCCAATGGAGAAGTCCCTGCCAAAAATTTCTCATACATTAACTGTCCCAGTCACTATCTATGGCCTTGGGAATACCATGAAGCATGAAGACATTCGGGAAAGATAATCCGGTCATGGGTGAAGATATGTGCTGTGTCAAAATGTCGAAGCAATGTGCATACCTAGACAGTGGATCAATGTCGACAATACCATCTATTGGGCAGTGAAAAAGGTATGAAATCACTGTGTATTTTCTCATTCTTTTATTGTAGACATACTCCTTTTTACTTAGAAAGGTAATTTATTATAAGAATTATGATATAATTGCAAAGGTTTATGTTTATTGTAAAAATATGACTAAATATTGCTTTTTGTTGATAAAACAGGAATTAGACCAAGTGAACAACTGTACCAAAGGCGAGGCTGATATGAATGCAATTGTTGTTCCACTAGCGTTAGACCAAATCCTGCCAAAGATAAGGAAGTCCGAATGCATTGCTAAGAAAAGGCAGGGGACAGCTCGGCTTCGGTCAAAGTAAACCATTTGATAACTAAATGAAGGGAAGCGAATCCCTCAGGATCCTTCGATCCTCAGGGATCACTGTTCAAGCCTCATCTTATTCCTCGTCTTGTCAGTTAGGGTCTGATATATAAGGCAACACCCTTTACTGATTAAGGAGTCAGAGATTATTGTATTAAAAACATTTCCTTTGTAATATTGTGTTTCATTGACTCTCGGCTTTAGAGAGCGGTCTCTGTAATACTTTATGCTTGTTTAATATAAACGATGTGTTGCATTTCATCTCTCAAGCTATGAAGTAGCCCAGCAGTGTTTCACTGGTGCTAAGGGCTCGACTCTGGTGGAATTACCCTGTTGTTTGTATTTCTAATCTTTGCTTACTATTATGTGAAGTTGTGTTTAAGTTCATTTCGATTGTAGATTTGATTGATTGTTGTTGGATTGAATACAGATTCGTTGTGAGAATTAAAGAATTGCACTGCTATTTTATCATTTGCAAGAAGTGTATTCATTGTTTATTTACCTTGCTATCTTTATAAAGCTTTGCTGTTCTATATTCAATTCTATTCGCTGTTCTATTGGTTTATGATTCTTTATGATTGATTGTTTCATGGTATTGACTGTCGACAGGGTTGAAGTATTGAGATTAAGTGCTTGATTGCGTTAATTTTAGAATTGCTGTTCAATTCATGTTTGTTGTTCCATTTTTTGTTTATTGTTCATTTCTTATTCATAGCTTCAGAATAGCAGATAGATTGGTTACAGTTGTTGTGTATGCATAGGAAGTATGAGTTGCTGTTCCTTTCCAGCTTTTGTTATTAGAGGAAGTTCCTTTCAGTTATTTTCATCAGCAAGAATATTGAGTTTGATTTACTTTCGATTGCTTTAAGAACAAGACCACCAACTATAGAGGATAGTGGATACTGATTCCAAGTTCCCATATTGGTTATCTTGCCTTAGTGTGATTTCAGTTGCATCGATTTCTAAGGGAAGGAGTTATTTCTATTGTATCCTTGATCGATGTTTTGCAGATTGATGTAGTTAAGATTTCAGAGCATTTCCATTTATGTTACTGTAATTATATTTCTTTACAAGCATCCGTTTGCTCTTGTATTTAGAATTCTGTACTACATCTTCATAGCATTACTCATAGTTAATTGTAGCCTCAGACAGAGTACACTCTTGAAATAAAAAGTTGCTCCCGGATTGATAATTAATGTAGGCTAATTAGGTGTTTAAAAGATAAATTTTGATGCTCCAACATTTTGGCGCCATTGCAGGGAGAGTGTATGCCATTTCAAAGGAGTGATGCACAGTTGATTTTTTTCTGCTTGCAAATAATTGGGTATTAAAGATGGAAGGTAAGAACCTGTGCACCGGGCAAGAAACACACTTGCTCACAGCCCACTTCACAGTAGATTTAGGTAAGATTCTTTCTTTAGGTAGGAATGAAGGCTTTTTTTCTTGAATGAATAGAGCAGCTAAGAAAAAAAAAATTCCTCCTAAAATTGAAAAACCTAAGGGACTGGTGACTCTTGGGCGGACAACGTTTATTGACGAAATACTTAAAAGAACTGAATCTCAGCCATCAGTAGGACTTAGAAAAGCTATCTCTAGATAGCCTACTAGTTCCCTTTAGGCTACAGAGTCACCATCTGAAGCCTTTGCTGAGATACATAGTCCAACAGAGGGAATTGAGCAATATTCCCAAGAAATTGAGAATCCTTGCATAATTTCCCCTCAAGAAGGGAACTCCAGTAATCTCTGTAAAGGAGAAGGGGAAACAGGAGAAACAGGAGACCCAAAATCTCCTACTGAAATAGCCCAAACAATAAGCAGTCTAGATAAGGGAAGTGCTGTTAAACTCATTCAAAACCAAGGTCCTAAATCACCTCAAACAGTAGTTCAACAAGGAATACTTATTATTCCAGACCAAGGAAGTGTTGTCAAAGACATTCCTGCTCCTCCTAGTCAGCCTAGAAATTCCCTTGAGATCCCAGAAGGATATTGGCACATCTTTGAGAAAATGGCCCAAAACCAAAATCAAAACCAGCAGACACCCCAACAAACCTATACGATGCAATATCATATAGTAGATACTGTAGTTAACGCACCTATGAAGGCCATTCCCCTTCAACATATTCCCACATTTCATGGCTTAATATCAGAATATCTAGACGCATTTTTGTTTGAATTTGATGTGTTATGTAGGGGATATGATTATACCACTGATCCCCAAAAAATAAAACTATTTCCTTCTACATTAAAATGAGCAGCCTTACGATGGTTTATGGGATTAGGTAGGGGTGTCATAACTGATTGGAATCAAATGAAAGATGAATTTTTAAAGAAGTATCAAGATTATTGCAGTTCTCGGGAGCTAAAAGATGAAATATTTCAAATGACAACAAAACCAAATCAAACCTTGGAAGAATATGTGGAACGGTTTCAATACAATCTTCAAAGATATCCTTATGCATCTTTACCCTTACCTGATAATGTGTTGAAAATTACATTAATTAGGGGAATGAAAGATCAATGGGTTGAAACATTGAATATTATGGGAAAAGGTGATATATATCAGGAAAGATATCCTAACATCATTGATTTGTGTATCAGGAGTTCGAGGGGCAGCACAAGGCTAAAATCAGCAGAACATGATATGATTACAAGAGACAACAAGACCTTTAATGAAGGTGTGACTCGTGCAGAGATTGGAAATTTTTTGGAAGATTTTAAGACAGATATACTTGGGACTCTAACAACGCAGTTTGATACTATGCAAGCCAAACAAAAGCAAGCAGAAGAAGAGAAAAATTTGGCGATATTCTGTCCTAGATGTAGGAAGAAACATAGCCACAAAGAGTGCCCATTGGATGTAACCAAAGTTTTCACCATTTGCATGAAATATCACCCTACAAAAGGATGTCCCTTGCTTCCTGGCCTAAAAATAGTTTATAAGGAGGCAGAAGAAGAATCAAAAGTGGTATGTCTGCTTAATCAGCGCCGACAATGGCAGCCACGACAATCAAGTATGCCAACTGATCCATTTTCTTCTTTTCAGCCTCCTCAATACAATGCTCAATAATATAATGGAATGTGGAAAAATAAACCACCTTTCCCCAATTGGTCACAACATCCATTCCCTACAACATCTTGGGAAAATCAAACAAATCAAACTAATTGGCCTAGTTTTCCTTTCTGCCCACCGTTTTGGCAAAACAATACTTATCCAACACAATGGTCCCCCTCTACTTCGCAGAGTCATACCTGGCATTCAAATTGGAAAATACCTACAAATTAGCCAGCTAGAACAATCCCTCTCTCTCAACCTACACTGCCAGCTCCCTATACAAACCCCCAGACCAACTTAAGACCTCAACTCCCAGCCCAGCCCAACCCAAACCCAAACAATAGGCCAGTTCAGTTTTTCCAAATAATGGAACCCCTAGAATTAGAAATTGAACTCAAGGAGTGCAATGACCTTCAATTAAGGTTTGGGTGCATAGTAGAAACAGAGAGAAACAATAATGTTCATATTGAAGTTCCATTACCTGTAGAACAAACATTACAAAAAGAGAATGAGGTTCAACAACAAAACCAACAACAAGTAACAACTTCCTCTGCATCATTCCCAGAATGATTAATCATACCACGCCCATTAGAACATCCTAATTTTGATCTTTTGGGAGAATTAAAAAATTTGTGTATAAAAATCCCTCTCCTCCAAGCTATTCAAGACATCTCTATATATGCAAAAACCATTAAGGAATTATGCATAAAGAAGCCAAAGAGGAGAAAAAACACCAATCCAACTGTGCAAATAGTCGGTACTTTATCTGACTTATTATCAGGAATGGAAACACCCGTAAAATATGAAGACCCAGGAAATCCCATAGTGACAGTGAAAATCCATGGGCAATTTTTTCCAAATGCCTTAGTTGATTTGGGTGCAGCAATCAATATCCTCACAACCACCACCTATAAAAAACTTGGCATTACATCGCTAGAACCAACAACAACCATATTGGAATTGGCTGACCGATCGGTAGTCAAACTAGAGGGTACACTACAAGATGTAATGGTATCAATAGATTCTTGGGAATACCCTGCTAACTTCCTGGTTATCAATCCAAAGAACCAGCTAGATGGACACCCGTTAATCTTAGGTAGACCTTGGTTGGCAACTGCCGATGCTTATATTGGATGCTGACAAGGCAACATGACAATAACAAGGGGAAACTATGTCAATAATTTAGCTTTATATCCCCCAGCCCAGCCAAGCCTTTCAATAATCAAAACAAGAAAACAACCTATATCATATCTTATGGAAAATATGAGATCACCTCTAACTATAGAAAATGCTCTTGATTTTAAAGATCAAACAGAGGATGATATCATCAATAGTTTTATTAATAAACAAAAAATCAAATCCCATCCACAATGTCACATGATCAAGGCAGCATTTGATAATAAGGAAGAAGAAGATCTTCTGAAAGACATTCCTGATCAAGTAATACCCACTACTTCTGTGTACAATATTAATATTGTAGAAATTGAACCGGGAAAAACTCTAAAAATTAAGAAAAATTTGACTGCTGAACAAGAAGAGAAGTTGCTCCAACTATTACGGAAATACAAAGCAGCCTTTGCATGGGATTACCCAGACATGAAGGGAATTGACCCCCAATTGTGTACACACCACATCTATATTGAAAAATATGCGAGACCCATTCACCAACCCCAAAGAAGACTAAACCCTCACCTCAAAGATATTGTGAAAGATGAATTACAAAAGCTATTGGATGTTAATTTCATCTACACAATATCTGATAGCAAGTGGGTCTCTCCATTAGTAGTGGTACCGAAGAAGAACCGAAAGTAGAGAATGTGTAGATTACCGTGAACTTAACAAGGAAACATAGAAAGACCACTTTCCCCTTCCTTTCATTGACCAGGTATTAGACACATTGGCAGGAAAGAAATTCTTTTCCTTCCTCGATGGCTTCAGTGGGTACAATCAAATCCAGATTTCCCTGAAAGACCAAGACAAAACTACTTTTACCTGTCCATGGGGGACATTTGCTTACCGAGTCTTACCCTTTGGCCTATGTAATTCCCCTGCTACATTCCAAAGGGCCATTCTCAACATCTTTATAGACTTAATGAATGAAGGCCTCGAAGTATATATGGATGACTTCACACCCTATGGGGATGATTTTGAGCTTGCATTATAAAATTTAGAAAAGGTGTTGCAAAGAACTAATGACACTAGGCTTTGTTTAAGCCATGAAAAGTGTCATATGATGATGAAAAAAGGAGTTATCTTAGGACACTATATTTCAGTAGTTGGAATTCAGGTGGACCCAGCTAAAATCCAGATAATTTTGTTAATACCCACACCCACCACATAAATAGAGGTATGTAGCTTTCTTGGATTTTCTGGTTATTATAGGAGATTTATAGAACATTATTCTCGAATAGATACACCTTTATATGCACTAACTAGAAATTTTGATTTTATTTGGATAGATAAATGTGACAATGCCTTCAATGATCTGAAGAAGCTTGTTTCAACAGCCCCAGTGCTAAGGGGCCCAAATTGGAATTTTCCATTCCAAATTTCATCTGATGCCTCAAACACAACAATTGGAGTAGTACTTGGGCAGGAGGAAGACAAGAAACCATATGCAATCTATTACATTAGCAAAAATCTATGTTGTGCTGAATTAAATCATACTGTGACTGAGAAGGAATTTTTAGCTGTAGTACATACTGTAAATAAGTTTAGAAATTATATAACTGGGTATCCTGCAGTACTATATACGAATCACTCTGCAATTAATTTTTTAGAAAATAAACCTGTTACAAATGGAAGAGTGACACGATGGTTGATTTTATTGTAGGAATTCAACATTACAATCAAAGATCAACCTGGGAAAGAGAACCCTGTAGCTGATTTTCTGTCAAGAATGCCAAAGCCAACAGACACAGAAGTAGTTGAAGACTACTTCCCAAATGAAAATTTGTTCGCAGTTACTGTCAGAACGTCATGGTATGATGATATAGAAAATTATTTGGCAATAGGTAAACTACCTAAACATCTATCCCTTAATGAAAGAAAGTAGATAATACAGCGTAGTACCCTATTCTCTTGAATTGGGGGCTACCTATTTCATACAGGGGAAGATATGCAAATAAGAAGATGCATCTGGGAGGATGAGGTATTTGATATTTTGAAAGCATGCCATGATGGGCAATGTGACAGGCATTTTGTAGATTAGAGAACTGCCCATAAGGTTCTACGAACAGGCTATTATTGGCCTACCATCTTTAAAGATGCCAAAAATTTTATGCAAGCCTGTGATAGCTGCCAAAGGGTAGGTCGCCCTAGGCAGTCTGATGAAATGCCTTTGAACCCTAAACTAGTAATTGAACTGTTTGAACGATGGACCCTTGATTTTGTTGGCCCTATTAGCCCCCCATCA
Source organism: Pinus albicaulis (assembly GCA_034641835.2). Lineage (NCBI taxonomy): Eukaryota > Viridiplantae > Streptophyta > Pinopsida > Pinales > Pinaceae > Pinus > Pinus albicaulis. Next base: position 214,433,816 of record CM076576.1, on the reverse strand, counting down.
AACCAAAAAACATACATCCTAGTTGAAACTGAGTATGTCACTAAATGGGTTGAAGCAGAGGCACTTTCAAAAGCTACAGAAGACTCTGTAATACAGTTTCTTTTCCAAATATTTGTTCGATATGACCTCCCAAGGGATATAATCACAGATGGAGGACTGTAGTTTGTAGCTAATAAACTAGTTGAAACACTACAAAATTACCACATTCAGCACAATATTACAACCCCATACCACCCACAGGAAAATGGCCAAGTAGAGAGCACGACCAAAGTGATTGAATCTATATATTTCCAGAAGCATTGTGGGCATACCGGACAACATGGAAACCCACTACAGGGTATTCACCATATCAATTGGTATTTGGAAAAGATCCCATCTTTTTAATAGAGTTTGAAATTCAGACATTAAGAACAACCCAAAAGGTGGGTCTAGATTTAAATGAAGCCCAGGACAAAAGAATGTAGCAAATTAAGGAATTAGATGAAATTAGGCTCTCTGCTCTTTAGCACATAGTATTAATCCAACAACAGAGAGAAAAATGGCATGACGCCCTTATCAAAGAAAATATCTTCCACGAAGGAGACTGGGCACTCCTATATGCTTCTAGGTTTCAAGATTTCCCAGGGAAACTCCAGACACAATGGCTCGGACCTTATGAAATACAAAAAGTGCATGACAATGGAACTATTACATTAACCACCATTGATGGATCTGGACATTCCTTCAAAGTAAACGGTCATCGAGTACGATTGTATCGTAAACTGCTTACCTGAGAATCCTTTTACCAACAATTACGAGAAGGTTCTACCATGAAAATTCTGGCTGAAGGGGATAACTCCTCCTCGGCATCCATTTATTAAATCATTTCTTTTTTTAAATTTTGTATATAAATATTGTTCATTTATTTGGATTTTTTGTTCAAATCTCTGTTTATTTCGTTTATTTTGAGTTTTTGTTCTTTGTTTCATGGAATTATATTTTTTCAAAAATCTGTTTATTTCGTTTGTTTTGATTTTTTGCTATCCCTTTCTAAAGGAGCAACACTTCTGTTGTTCCTTTCAAAAGGAACAACAGTTTCATAGATTTTTGTTGTTCCTTTCGGAAGGAACAACACTTCCGCATATTGTTTCTACTGTTCTTTTTAAAGGAACAACACCTTTTGAGTGGATTGTTTTTTGTTTTAGAGGATTTCCGATGACTCTTCTAAAGAAAAACATAATATCCATATACAATCATACAAATTAAAGCTTATTTTAATCAGCAAATCAAAATAAATCGTCATTTTTAAGAAATTTGTTTAGTAATGATAAGAAAAAGGAAAAAGGGACATAATCAATAACATGATTTTGCTGTCTTACTACCACTGAATTAATCTGATCGATTATCCTTATCATGTTGGTTCTTCCTATATGTTATAAATTTCTTTGATTTTTATTTATGGAGTAGGAATAAGGGCATATTATTTTCTAGTGAGATGTTCAGACTTCTTCCACCATCCCTACTCTTAAGGAGTGTTCAGCCATCCTTTATGTATAAATAGGAAAGTGCTATATGAAAAGGAAAAATATTTACATGTTTCACTAATAATTTTATGATTTGGCAGATGGAGGATAGGGGGTCTCATCAAGAGCCAACATACCATGATCATAAAGAAGTAAGTGAAGTGGCATTCCCATCATGGCCACCAAACCAGGGATATGGTCCAATGGACAATTGAAAAAATTAAGAAGTCCTTAGAACAGGAGGTCTCATCACGAGCCAGCCTGCCCATTTTTCACTTCTTCTTGGTGAATGGCATTGTGATTTATCTCGTCACCAAGCCAGCACAATGGCCTCCATTATGACATTTAACAAGCACTTCCTCAGTATAAATAAAGGACAATGGTTCCAAGGGTGAGAAAGCAACTTTGTCAAGGTTATGGACACCTGTGGGCAACAGAACTCTGCTGATGGTATTGGAGTCACATTTATACACATCAATAGTCATATTAAACCCTTTTTCTTGTATCTCTATTTAAATAACAAATGAAAGTATGAATCCTTAACCTTTGATTTAGAACCTATTATACATGAAAATCATCATAAATCAATCACATTAGTTTGAGTGGGTAGTAAATGCATATGTACTTATGTTTATTTTAAGCTATCCCTTCTCCTTATCTTTGATTCATTACAAACGATTTTATATCTATTTACGATTTATCACATGCATTGATTTTAGTAATTACTATAATTTGATTGAATGTATCATAATTATGCCTGCTTTTTCTTGCTGTACAACTACTGTGCCACACTTGCCTCTCTTAATTGACAGTCAAGGACGACCTATCATCCTTGAGGGGGGGCATGGATGTCTGCATGTAGATCAAATATCTATATTTATTTACCTGTATGCAAACCAAATCCCTACATTCTAGGGAATAACAAAAATTTAACATTATTCCAATTCACAGTGCTGTGTTGTTCCATTACAATCACTGTGTGTTTGGAAAGAACTAACAATGTGTAGAGACGATGGGAGGATGACTAATTCAGAGTGAGCCGAAAGTGCTAGTTGTTTCTGATGCTGCACAAGAGATTTTGGAAAGATTGGGATGGATTACATATTTCGTGAGGATGCAACAACCCCATGAAACAGTGGCCAACGATTTTTTACAGAACTTGCAGGAAGGATACTCCATGGTGAGAGGAAGACAGATAGCTTTATTCGATGAAATAATTGCGAAGGTGTCTGGTATACTAGTGCAAGGAACCATATGGACGCAGAAGAAGGTCAGGCTTCAAGAAGCCATGAATATTTTTTAGGATGACAGAGAGACATTGGTCATCAAAGGAAAAGGAGTTCAGCCAAAATCATTAGGATAACCATGGACAAAATTGGCCAAGATAGTGTAGGCCTATATAACATGCGATGGAAGGAAAGACGTGGTAAGACCCCGCCACCTTAAGTTACTGGTTGTATTAAAACATAATTTCACTGTAAATTTGCCTGCATTTTTAAATTCCTTACTGCATGGTATTTCCCGTAGTATAAGAAAAGCTCATCATGCATATATGGTGGTCAGCCACCATTTCCTAATCCGATTAATAGTGAGTCGTAGCCTCGCCCAACAACAGACCAGCTGGGAAGAGTTGATATTCTCCATTGATGGAGGGCTAGCTTTACCCGCCGCAAAATGGAAGAGAATGGCTAGCTTAACATCTGAGCCATCAATTTATAGACAGTCCCTCCATTCAAAACAAAGCAGGGGAATGAGAGAAGGAATTCTGGGCAGAAGTAGCTAACCCTTGGAATTTCCCAGCTCAGAGGATGAACAGCCTCCACAATTGGAATTAGGAATTCCTCGTACTGATGAAGAAGAGGAAATGGAGGGAGAAATTTGTTGCTCGGATGAAGAAGAAATAAGTCACCACACTAGTGGTGAGAAACAAACCAGTGCAGAAGAAGGAAACAGTGAGGAAGAGGAAATTGAAGGAGAAATTCGATATTCGGATGAGGAAGAAGGAAGCTATCATACCTGTGAGGAGGAAAAAGATAATCATAGCAGTGACAAAGAAGGAACAGATCCTCCCGAAAATACTATTGTAAGTTCACCACGAAGCCCTTTACAGGAAGACCAATTGGCCCAAATTCTGGCTAATATAAGTGACTATGTGTAGCCTCATAGCCCTTTGGACATTAACATTGATATTAATCAGTTGCAGGAGCACTCTGTAGTCAACAAAGAAACAATTGAAGAAATGCTGGATGAAACAGAAAACCCTAACGAAGTGATAGAGTCAACTAGGGTTGGTTCCCCTGAAAAGCATGAATAAGAAAAGGAGAACACTGAAGCAATATCCCAACTTGGAAGTTCTCAGGGGATTGCAGAGTCAATTGAGGGTATAATTCTCGAAGAATTTAGCCAAGGGCATATGAATATTGAAGAAGAAACCCAAGAATAAAACCAAGAAGAGAACCCAATTGAAGGCATGGCTGATGAGGACCAGAACCCTGTTGAGCAAATAGGTTCAAAAAAAGGAACAAATTTTCAATTAAGAAAAAGGAAGAAAGTAACTGAGATTGAAAATCTTCGGAGGGAACGAATGAAGCTTCAGAGACTCATGGAACAACTCAGGCAAACCATTATGGTTCTTAGAATGAAACAAATTCGTATGCGAGCCACCAAGCGAACTTCAAAAAAGAGAAAAGTGGCAGCTATGATGAACCCCCAAGTTACAGAAGCCATGGCTGAGCCTAATTATGGAGATACGGAACAACAAATAACTCTTCCAATGGAAGCTATTCCAGAGGGACCCACTTCAAGTGAAAACATGCAAGCTAGTAGTCAGAATACTTTTAGTGACCCTACATTAGCCAGAATCCAAGACGAGTTGGCACAGGCTCGACTGGAAAGGAAAAAGTTGGAAAAAGACGTTGTCCCTAGGAAGAGATATCAGGCGTTGCAGCAACAGGTGAATACTATCCATGAAGCAGAAGTTGAAGCCCACGAGAAGTGTCGAAAAGCAGAGGAAAAGGCTGAAAAGGTAATGCATCAATTAAAATTAGCCCACAATTGAATGGATACCCTCTGCTCTTTGTACACTGATGTCTTAACCTGTAGATGCCCTGCCAAAAACTATGCTTTATTTTTATTAGAAATATATTTATAGCTAAAGATTAAGGCAGTTAGGGCAGGCAAATCTATAGAGCTAAAAACTATATATGAATTTGTATCATGCTGCAAACTCTATGGGGTAAAGGTACAACGCCTTTTGTGTGAGTTTTATTTGCATAATCTAATACTTGAAAATGATTGTGAGTCAAATCCTATCCCTTTTGTGGGAGATATCCAATACCAGGCATTTATTTCCTTTGCTGTAAATCAGTTAAAATGGCTTAAAGCCTATAATATTTTTCAAATGCAGGAAAATAAATTAGATTTGTGGGTTAGGAGTGAACCTCGGGACCCATTTCAATTTTGGGCTAGGCAGAAGAGTTTGATGACAAAGGAAGGTGTTATCCAAGCATTGGAGACTATCCATAAATCGATTATTTTGAATGGGACAGATTATTTCCTATCTACTAGAAACCAGGCTTACATAGCAGCTAAGGTCTGATGGATAATTTCCAATCAGAATGTGCAAAATAGAGAACCATTTAATTATAAAAACTTTGGGCTAGTTGCAGACCACTTGGTTTCATATAGAAATCTCATTTTAAAAGAAGGACCATTCTGGCTAGGGTGTAGGTTTCGAAGCCCCCTTGCATGGTATCCTGCTATAGACTACAAAGCCATTTATGAACTACCCAAAGGATAGATAGAGCATTTTTTCGAAGCATTAGTTTCACTGCATGGTTTTAGGCCTTTTGATGAAAAACCTTATCCAGCTTATTCTTTAACTGATCTCCATGTGAACTATAGTTTTTATGAGGACATGAAAAAGATTAAGCAGGGGGGTATGTTGGGCAGTGAAAAAGGTATGAAATCATTGTGTATTTTCTCATTCTTTTACTGTAGACATAATCCTTTTTACTTAGAAAGGTAATTTATTATAAGAATTATGGTAGAATTGGAAAGGTTTATGTTTATTGTAAAAATATGACTAAAGATTGATTTTTTTTTATAAAACAGGAATTAGACGAAGTGAACAACTGTACCAAAGGCGAGGTTGAGATGAATGCAACTGTTGTTTCACCAGCGTTAGACCAAATCCTGCCAAAGACAAGGAAGTCTGAATGCATTGCTAAGAAAAGGAAGGGGACAACTCGGCTTCGCTCAAAGTAAACCATATGATAACTAAATGAAGGGAAGAAAATCCCTCAGGATCCTTCGATCCTGAGCGATCGTTTTTCAAGCCTCATATTATTCCTCATCTTGTCCGTCAGGGTCTGATATATAAGGCAACACCCTTTAGTGATTAAGGAGTCGAAGACTCTTGTATTAAAAACATTTCCTTTTTAATATTGTGTTTCATTGACTCTCGGCTTTAGAGAGTGGTCTTTGTAATACTTTATGCTCATTTAATATAAAAGCCATGTTTCATTTCATCTCTCAAGTTCTAAAGCAGTCCAACAGTGTTTCACTGGTGCTAAGGGCCTGACTCTGGTGGAATTACCCTGTTGTTTGTATTTCTAATCTTTGCTTACTGTTGTGTGAAGTTGTGTTTAAGTTCATTTCGATTACAGATTTGATTTATTGTTGTTGGATTGAATACATATTCGTTGTGAGCATTAACGAATTGCACTGCTATTTTATCATTTGTAAGAAGTGTATTCGTTTTTTATTTACCTTGCTATCTTTATAAAGCTTTGTTGTTCTATATTCAATTCTAGTTGTTGTTCTATTGGTTTATTATTCTTTAAGATTGAATGTTTCATGGTATTGACTATCGACAGGGTTGAAGTATTAAGATTAAGTGCTTGATTGCATTAAGTTTAGAATTGCTGTTCAATTCATGCTTGCTGTTCCATTTCTGTTTATTGTTCATTTCTGATTCATAGCTTCAGAATAGTAGATAGATTGGTTACAATTGCTATGTATGCATAGGAAGTACGAGTTGTTGTTCCTTTCCAGCTTTTGTTATTAGAGGAAGTTCCTTTAAGTTATTTTCATCGGCAAGAAGATTGAGTTTGATTTCATTTTCATTTCTTTAAGAACAAGACCACCAACTGTAGAGGACAGTGGTTACTGTTTCCAAGTTCCCAGACTGGTTATCTTTCCTCAATGTGATTTCAGTTGCATTGATTTCTAAGGGAAAGAGTTATTGCTACTATATCCCTGATCGATTTTTTGCAGATTGATGTAGTTAATATTTCAGAGCATTTCCATTTATGTTACTATAATTAGATTTCTTTACAAGCATCCGTTTACTCTTGTATTTAGAATTCTGTACTACATCTTCATAGCATTACTCTTAGTTAATTGCAGCATTAGAGAGAGTACACTCTTGAAATTAAAAGTCACTCCCGGATTGATAATTAATGTAGGCTAATTAGGTGTTTAAAAGATACCTTTTTATGCTCCAACACCATCCTCCACAATCTGATGACAATATTTTCACTCCATGATATTTTGAAGTGCATCCTCCTTGAGGTTTCTCCATGAGAACCTCTCTCTGATGGCTTGGTAAAACCTATGAGGTTGTGAATATGTTGTTTTAGCACCTAAATTGGACCCCAGGTTGCAAAAGGCAAATCAGGGTAACATCTAAACCACGCTCAACCTTGTCGCTAGCCCTACAAGGACAGGAGAGGGCTCTCTCCGTAAAAGAATATTCAAATGAATACAATAAATGGATTGATGTTAGGCTAGGTAAAATTATGGGCAAGGGTTTAATAGAATGAATTAATTAATTAATTTCAAGGATGTGTGGGATATAAAGGGACAGTTGAAACCAGGAATTAAATCAGGACACAGGGTATTTCATGGGGCAAGATAGGCAGGAAAATTAGCAATTAAACTTTAATGAGGATGGGATGGAAAGACTGGTGAGGAGCTGAAAAGGGAACAATAAATGGATCCTTTTCAAACAAAAGAAAAATACAGAGTATGAATGATTTCCCAAGGCAGAGCATATAAAATGGATTCTACCTTTCTATCTTGAAAGAATTCAAAAGGAAATGTTTATGGATGGATGGAACACATAAAAATTCACAAATGAAACAAAGGAGAAAACAAATGCTAAATATCATACCACATGGATCCCACAAATTAGAGCTGCATATCTTATTAATTCCTATCAAATTGTACAATGTAGTGCAGAGATGTTCTTCCACACTATTCCCATACTTTCTGAGTTACAGATTTTCAGACTGAGACTGCCTTACAAATGATTTACAATTACATTAAATAGGCTGAAATGTGGGAACATAGATCCACAAGGAAAGGGAGTTGTTTTAATAGCTGAAGAACTGAAATACAATCATAGAAAGAAATACAACAATCTGCCCCTGAAAATAAGTGACATCATTGCATTTTGACTACTTGAAGATTTGTTGTTAGGCTGTATGAAACAAAATAGGTAATCCAATGAACAGATTTCCTATTTTTCTGCTGCTGTAACAATCTTTGTTTTGAATAAGCTCTTGGCCCTTTGACTGTCACTTTGCTTTCCATTATCTTTTTGGAGAGAACTGACTTTTTTAATAAATTGCCGTTGAAATAAAACATAATGAAATTATATGCTTTTGTGAAGGGAAAATTTAAAATGGGAAAAAAGGGAAGGGAAGGAGGCGGATATCATATAAAAATCACAATCGCAACAGACATGGGGGAGAGATATAGTATAACAAACCCAATGTAATGTGGCGCCATCACAATCAAAATCGGAATCGGGAGAAGGGGGTAACATATTACAAATATGCGATGCGATGGGGAGGAAGGCCTTTGTAATAAAAAAAATGGATGAATTTTAACCTTTACAAAGGAGAAATGGGTTTTATAATGAATGGCGGAGGTTTTTATGTGGTGGGACCGGGGATTATAATCACAATCGCAATCAGGCTCGGGAGTGGGGCAGAATGATTTATATGAAATCGTCGATGCGATTGGGGGAGGTCTTTCATAAAATAAAACCAAAATTCACTTTTAACAAAGGGAAAGGCCCTTTATTATATGAACGTGTGGATGTATTGTATGGTGGGCCCAGGGTTAATCACAATCACAAATCGGAGGGAGGGGTGGAAGAGAAACACATATGGGGAATGCCAATGTGATTGGCCCGATTAGCTGTGGGTCGTTCGATCAGTGAGGAAGATCAACGGTGGGATTGTAATTGGGGGATATTAATTGGGGGGAAGTCCATGGAGGTGCCGATTTGAGTTTAGGCCATCCGATTGGATGGGCAGATCGACAGCTTACAAGTAATCGGGCGGAGTCAATCGGAGGCAGGGATTAAGCGGTGCGATTAGATCGGGGAGAGCCTTATGAAATTTCTGATTGCGATGGCCCAATCACGTATGAGCCATCCGATCGGTGATCAGATCAATGGTCAGGATCTCGTCGGGTGGGGCCAATCGGAGGTAAATGAAACAATCGCATTGGATTTTTGGAAAAGGGGAAGGTTCAATCGGAGAATGTTGCGATTTATCGGAGGAGGGGCTGCGATGGATCGATCAGAGGATTTAAATAAACTTTGCAATTTGTGATGGGAAGCGGGGGTTTAAAACAAAAAAATTTATTATAAAGTTTTATTATAAAGCATGATGGGGAAGTGGTTGGGAACAGGCGGGGTTATATATATATAACATAAAATTTGTTATAAAGTTTAGGGGTAATGGTGGGGAAGTGGCTTGGTGCATAAATCACATTCGTATTTAAATATTTATGATGTGATTTTATAATCAGAAAGGGGAAAAGGAAATTTTTTAAAGGAAATATTAAAACTTTAAACATAAAGTTAAAGGGGAAGATGGGAAATAGGGGAGGCTTAGGGAATTTTACTTCACTTAACCATAAATTTCAATCCAGAAGTTAGTTTTGAGAGTGTACTATACCGTTGGAAAGTGCTTTCCAGGCTCTTTCTGATGGATCTACTTGGAGGATGATTTGGCACTGAACATGCTATGGAAAACTCTCTGAAAGCAGGGACATCACTTTGTGGAGATAACAGCTTCTGAATTGTGACTTATTACATATGATGATATAGAACTACATAATGAATAATAATAAAGGTAGAATATCATGTTTTCACCTCAAAACATGGTTTTGAGTGAAAATTACATCAAGCTGAATAAAATGTCTCTTTGATCTTCCAAGTGCCGTGACTTTGAATTTATTGACTTCCTCATGACCTTGCTGATATTATTGACCTTTGACTCATTAATTTGACAATGGGGAGACCCTAGAAACTAATGAGACCCATCCCATGACCTACTGATATGATTTTAAGAATGAAAGTGAATAATGACTGAAGACCATAGAGAGAAAAATCAACAAGTTTCACATGAGGGAAAACTCATGAATATTTACTACCATCAATGAATCCATGACCTAATGGAATGGTGAAATTTATTCGGTATGAGACACCTAATATGTAAACGCAAAAGAGCAGTTTTGATCATTGATGGCAGTATGACTAGACTGACACTAACATTGGCTCCAATGGGGATGGTAGGTCCTTGGAGGTTCCAAGAACATCGTGGACCAAGTAGCCTTATCCATTGGGCATGGAGTCAAGAATGTTGAAAACTAAACTGAATACTGAAAGAAAATTGACCCAACAAACTGACTCAAAAGTGACTCAAAGCTAACCTAGAAAAAACTTGACATTTGAAGCTTTGGTGGTAGTATATGACCAATACTCGAGGTTTCAAATATTGATGATAACCACCTATGTTTCTGGAAGGCCAATGTACCATCATGCTATATCAAAATTCCAATGTAACCAATCAAGCAAATTCCTCCTTGATTGATTCTCCTGATCATATCCTCTGGTCAACAATAAATACTTGCAACTGGGCATCAAAAAGCATGGTTGGCCATGATCTCCTTCATCGCTGAATACTGCAATAATTACCTTCACTGCTGACTGCAATAAATTTTCCACTAGATCCTGAAAAACATGAATATTTACCTCCTGTTGAAGAAACAAGGTGTATTTTTCTCTTGATTCTGATCTTCCTTCACAATGTACCTCGGTAAGAGTGTTTTCCTAGTCTTCAAAAAATTCTGAACAAGTAGATGAGCAAATTTCCTCTTGAAAAAATATTTCAAAGCATGAGACATAGGAAGAAGAATCTGCATGGCAGTCCTGAATGCTCTGATCTTCTGTAATCTGAATATATTGTTGGTCGTCATCATATGATATGACAACCAGATTGTCATGTTTCTCATCATATTCATCAATCATAAGAGAAGAAACTTCAGATGTTTCTTGAGACCCAACACTATCATTTCTATCATCTACCATAAATTCATCCAAAGAAACTCTTTCACTTACTTGAACAAAGATCTCGTCTTGTTTTCATTAAGGGAATGGATTACCTCCTCGTGAAGACTCTTTTCTGATGGAACGAGAACACTCAGGTCTATAACTCTGTTTTATTCATTTGAGGCAGCCTCAACAATATAAATCTCTTTTATGGGACCTGGAACAATTTATTCTTCCTCATCACATTTTAACTCTAGATCTGGTTCAACTTTATCACTATCTGAGACTGGAACATCATTTTCCTACATATCATCCTTCATTTCAATCAGATCTGAAATAAAACTTTGTCTTCCATCATTCTCAACCATATGGAAATATTCAACCTGCTGATCTTGATAAGTATCCTCTAATATTTTTGTGTGCTGCTGAAATGGATTTTCATACAATGTTTCCATGATTTCTTCATCCATGAATTCATCGTCTCCATAAAAATTCTCAAGATTTTCAATGAAACTGTTAACATGTTTGCAAAAGTTCTGAACTAACATTAAGGATAGACAAGATTCTCTGTACCTTTCAAAGAATATGGTATGAAAATATTTTAAACCATAAATACAAGCAGGGGGAAAACTTTCATACCAAGATCAAGCTTCATCTGCCAGAGTAGCCATAAACATTTTCATCAAACAGTCTTCAGGAAAATCGATCTTTAATTTATGCACATGAATGTGAAATTTCACCAGATGAAGAGCAACATCATTACATTCCACATTTCTGAACGTATGAAAATTCTTAAGCCAATCCACCTTAGGCATTTTATTTGGGAAACCTGGAATGTGATCTTGGCTCATGGGAACATACCGTCTTGCAATACGTTCCATCTTAAAAATCTTTAAAGCTATTGATCTTCCTGTAGTGGAGCCACCATGAAGGATTTGATTTTCTGGATCTTTCAGTGACTGGAGTCGCCAGGTGAATGTTTTCGGCCTTTATATGCATCTGATTGTTGTTCACCATCAACATTCAGATATAATACTCTGTCATTATTTATCGGGAAAATATTACTGGGGTGATTAATATTCTATGCTAAAAAATATTCCCCAGTATGGTCACCAGAGATGATAGCACCTGAATTGGACCCCAGGCTGCAAAAGGAAAATCAAGGTAACAACTAAACCATGCTCAGCCTTGTAGCTAGCCCTACAAGGATAGGAGAGGGCTCTCTCCGTAAAATAATATTCAAAGGAATACAATAAATGGACTGATATTAGGCTAGGTAAAATGATGGGAAAAGGGTTTAATAGAATGAATGAATTAATTAATTTCAGGGATGTGTGGGATATAAAGGGACATTTGAAACCAGGAATTAAATCAGTACATAGGGTATTTCATGGGGAAAGATAGGCAGGAAAACGAGCAATTAAAATTTAATGAGGATGGGATGGAAAGACTGGTGAGGAGCTAAAAAGGGCACAATAAATGGATCCTTTTCAAACAGAAGAAAAATACAGAGTATGAAAGATTTCCCAAGGCAGAGCATATAAAATGGATTCTACCTTTCTATCTTGAAAGAATTCAAAAGGAAATGTTTAACGATGGATGGAACACATAACAATTCACATATGAAACAAAGGTGAAAAAAAATGCTAAATCTCATACCACATGGATCCCAAAAATTAGAGCTGCATATTTTATTAATTCCTGTCAAACTGTACAATGTAGCACAGAGATGTTCTTCCACACTATTCCCCTACTTTCTGAGTTACAGATTTTCAGACTGAGACTACCTTACAAATGATTTAAAATTACATTAAATAGGCTGAAATGTGGGAACATATATCCAAAAGGAAAGGGAGTTGTTTTAATAGCTAAAGAACTGAAATACAATCATAGAAATAAATACAACAATCTGCCCCTGAAAATAAGGGTCATCATTGCATTTTGACTACTTGGAGATTTGATGTTAGGATGTATGAAATAAAATAGGTGATCCGATGGACAGATTTCCTATTTTGCTGCTGCTGTAACAATCTTTGTTTTGAATAAGCTCTCGGCCCTTTGACTATCGCTTTGCTTTCCACTATCTTTTTGGAGAGAACTGACTTTTTTAATAAACTGCCGTTGAAATAAAACATAATGAAATTATATGCTTTTGTGAAGGGAAAATTTAAAATGGGAAAAAAGGGAAGGGAAGGAGGCAGATATCATATAAAAATTGCAATCGCAACAGATGTGGGGGAGAGATATAATATAACAAAATCAATGTAATGTGGCACCATCGCAATCAGAATCGGAATCGGGAGAAGGGGGTAACATATTAGAAATATGAGATGCGATGGGGAGGAAGGCCTTTGTAATAAACAAAACGGATGAATTTTAACCTTTACAAAGGATAAATGGGTTTTATAATGAATGGTGGAGGTTTTTATGTGGTGGGATCGGGGATTATAATCGCAATCGCAATCAGGCTCGAGAGTGGGGCGAAATGATTTATATGAAATCGCCAATGCGATTGGGGGAGGTATTTCATAAAATAAAACCAAAATTCTCTTTTAACAAAGGGAAAGGCCCTTTATTATATGAATGGGTGGATGTATTGTATAGTGGGCCCAGGGTCAATCACAATCGCAAATCGGAGGGAGGGGTGGAAGAAAAACACATATGGTGAATGCCGATGCGATTGGCCCGATTAGCTGTGGGCCGTTCAATCGGTGGGGAAGATCAATGATGGGATTGTAATCAGGGGGAAGTCCATGGAGGCACCGATTTGAGTTTGTTCCGTCTGATTGGATGGGCAGATCGACGGCCTACAAGTAATCGAGTAGAGTCAATCGGAGGCAGGGATTAAGCGGTGCGATTGGATTGGGGAGAGCCTTATGAAAGTTCTGATTGCGATGGCCCGATCGCGTATGAGCCATTCAATCGGCGATCGGATCAATGGTCGGGATCTCTTTGGGTGGGGCTAATCAGAGGTAAATGAAACAATCACATCGGAGTTTTGGAAAAGGGGAACGTTCAATCAGAGAATGTTGTGATTGATTGAAGGAGGGGCTGCGATGGATCGATCAAAGGATTGAAATAAAATTTGTGATTTGCGATGGGAAGCGGGGGTTTAAAACACAAAAATTTATTATAAATTTTTATTATAAAGCATGATGGGGAAGTGATTTGGAACGGGTGGGGTTATATATATATAACATAAACTTTGTTATAAAGTTTAGGGGTAATGGTGGGGAAGTGGTTTGATGCATAAATCGCATTCGTATTTAAAGATTTATGATGTGATTTTATAATCTAAAAGGGGAAAAGGGAATTTTTTGAAGGAAATATTAAAACTTTAAACATAAAGTTAAAGGGGAACATGGGAAATAGGGGAGGTTTAGGGAATTTTACTTCACTTAAGCATAAATTTCAATCCAGAAGTCAGTTTTGAGAGTGTAGTATACTGTTGGAAAGCTCTTTCCGGGCTCTTTCTGATGAATCTACTTGGAGGATGATTCAACAATGAACATGCTACAGAAAACTCTCTGAAGGAAGGGACATCACTTTGTGGAGATAACAGCTTCTGAATTGTGACTTATTACATATGATGATATAGAACTACATAATGAATAATAATAAAGGTAGAATATCATGTTTTCACCTCAAAACATGGTTTTGAGTTGAAAATTACATCAAGATGAATAAATTTCTCTTTGATATTCCAAGTGCTGTGACTTTGAATTTATTGAATTCATCATGACCTTGTTGATATTCTTGACCTTTGACTCATTAATTTGACAATGGGGAGACCCTAGAAGCTAATGAGACCCATCCTAGGACCTACTGATATGATTTTAAGAATGAAAGTGAATAATGAATGAAGACCATACAGAGGAAAATCAACAAGTTTCCCATGAGGGAAAACTGATGAAGAATTACAACCATCAATGAATCCATGACCTAATGGAATGGTGAAATTTATTCGGTATGAGACACCTAATATAAAAATGCAAAAGAGAAGTTTTGATCACTGATGGCAGTATGACTAGACTGACACTAACATGCTACATGCAGAAACTTCTATTTGAGCTATGATTTGCTCATTAAGAAGGATCTATTCTGATAATGGAAGATGTTATCCATTACATGACTTCTACCATCTAACATGTTCCCATCCAATGCTTCACAAGTGAAGCGGTCACTAGAATGCTAAAATAATAATTGCACCCTCAAATCATCACTACTCCTTAGTGACAATGTTGTTGATATCCATGATAATGCATTTGCTGTCTCATATTCCTCTTCATAAAAAATGTTTGACTCATCGTCCTACATTGTATTGATCGACCGTTGCTGCCTCCTCTGCAGCTACTCCTCCTCCTCAAAAATATGTCGGAGATTATGGTGGTTGGTCTTTACCTAAAATTTACCACCCATCAAAAACTTCTGAAATTTGACCAATGCATGCATAATGGCTAGTATCTATGTGTCATAAATAGAATACGACAGATCATGCGACAATGACTTTCGATTCTTGAAAGCTATTGTATAGCTTCCCTGCATTAGGACTTTGCTAATCCCATCCTCAATAAATCCACACGCCAATAGAAAGTGTTGTGTGCAGCTTAAAAATTTCAAACTGGGATAGCTATATATCTTCTCCGTGAACCCGTCAAGGTTCCTCTATGCAGTGATAGTCTACTTCTCATAATCAGCAATGTGCTCTAACCCTTGGTCATGCAGTTGCCCTGATGGCATGACCCCACAAATCTCAATCTGAGGTGCTAAAATAATATGGGGTTGAAATTTTTGCATACCTTGGATCAACTCATGCTTGGGAACATCTTGAAAATCTACAAGAATTCATCCATCTGGTGCAATTGCTTCTCCAACTGCTGGTGATGGTGATGGTTGATCCTCTACTGCTGCACCAATGTTGGTATGTTGTCCCTCTTCATCATTCACCTCTTGAATCGTGCCTGGGAATCTCAATGTACAATGATCGGGACCATATTGTAAAGATGCAAGCTCTCCTCCCACTGATGCAAGTAATTATATTGCAGTTAGTGGTGGTGGTAGTTGTTCTTCTCCCAGAGTATCGATGCTCACACCTTACTTTTTCTCCTCATATACTTCCTCATCAATTTTGGGAAATGTCTTAATGGAAAGTTCCTCCAGTTTTCTTCTGTCAAAACTCTTTGGCAACCTTTGAGTAAAGTTTGCATATGCGGTGATTCTTGCATGCTCCATATTGCCAAAATACCAGTCATTTTCTTCAACCTCAAGGTATAGCTCTGCAATCTGAATGGCCTTTGCTTCCGGTACTTGGTGTAACTGGAAAAATGCATCTAACTTCTCCATCCATTCTTTTGCCATGATTTTGGATGACCCATCAAGTGTAGGTAGAAACAATCTATTATGCATATGCCCTCCTCTTCTATTACTGTTGTGGGGTCTCTAGTTCTCTTGAATCTAGAAAAACTACTGGAAATTCAAAATCTCTTTGAATGCTCTAGATTGAGATCTATACTCTACATGATAATCACTAAGAGTCCCATGCTCTAAATATCCTCCATCTCCATGTTATTCATTTCCTTCGGTAAGGAATGTGAGCATAGTAGTTCAATGTGGAACTTTCTGCACCATTGGTTTCTTATACTACTGATAGGAAGTGCTCGACCATTCTGAAACCCTCTTGAGGTTTCCTTTTTCCTTTCCCTTCTCATTTCTTTTATCTCCATGGTGAGATCCTGTAGATATCTGAAGATAAGTGTGGTAAAACTCAATCCTTCCGCCATTTAAGACTTATTCTTCTTCTTCTTCTTCTTCTTATTCTTATGATGTCATGAAATTCCCACAAGCTAAGCCAAATTTCATGCTTTGATACCATTGTAATATCCAAAAATTGGAGAAACATGAATATAGAACATATGCATAATTCCAACTATGGTAAAATAATAATTAAACATGTAGAACTGGAAAAATGTCAAGATACATCAAAACAACATACATATGAGTAGAAAAAACTGAGCCATATCATTATTTATTAACAGAAAATGAATACACACAATGCTCCAAAAATGGATGAACTCAAGCCATCCAAAGATGGTTTAAACAACTCTACTGAAGACTAGCACTTGAAAGTAAAAACTATTATTGTTGGGACACATATCTATGTGTGAGAGGTTGTTGGAGTTCTTAGAAACATATATTATTTTAACCGTTGGCTCTACTTGATAAACCCCGAAAAACCCATAAATGGTTTTGCCATATTTTGAGTTTGGAATTTCAGCCCTTTTTGGGTTTCACACTACACCCCTGCTGCCTGAGTTACACAATCCCTAGAGAAAACTACTGACCTTGTGCTAGAAGAATGATATATCAACTACAATAGCACCCACTCAGCTCACTAAATGAAGGTTTGGTCTTGTTGGCAATAATTGGCATTGATGGAAATATCATTAATGATTCTTGTATGAAGATATCCATAAGAGCTTTTTTCAAGCTACTATCCTCCCATGCACAAGAAATACTAGGGAAAAATACTTAAGAAAATAAAGGTTCACTGTCCATAATTTTTTATGCACAGGAATACAAGGACAGCCAGCAAGAAAAATGGCTTTTTTGGGGACATTTAAGGAAGGATATCAATGTGAGCCCTTTTCCATCTTGAAGAAGACTCCTTCCTCTTTCCAACGAGTCCTCATATGCCCAAAAACTCCCCGTGGTTTGAAATATATGAATTTTTGAAGTTGTGAAATAATTATTTTTCCTTTTGAGCTGACTTGACCTTGCTCCTAAAGTCGGTTTGCCTTAGGGACATGGCTGTTGATGTTCGTTTAAACAAAATAACCATATATATTCATGATTCAAACTTCATTTTTGAATCATTTTTTTGGTCATATAATATAGTGAAGAGGATAATAGTTCACAACTCATGAATTAAGAGAGAGGAAGCATATATATTAAAAAGAAAAGGGCTACACTTGATATTTCTGTGTTATAAGATGGAGTTTTTAAACATCTTGAATTTGCTGAACAGTCTTGGTGAAGCTCGGTTTTTTCTGTTGGACATATTAATGCATATGGTTGAGGGTTATTTCTAGTAGAGACCTTGTTTAGGCTAACCTTGGTCCATTCCTGCTGTGACCGGACAACATTTTATGTAGCTCGGACTTCTCACCACAGAGCATTGGTCTACTTGTTGTAGCCCAGATTTCTCACCAGAGAGCATCGATCTCTTTGCTTTAACTCGAACTTCTTACCACAAAGCCTTGGATTATTTGTGGCTCACAATTCTTACCATTTGCTGTAGCACATTCTCAAAAGTGTGGAACATAACTCGAATCTTGTGGAGAAGAACAAGGACCCTATGAAGCTCAGATCTGTAGTGATCATTAAACTCTGAATTGGTGCAGTAATTTCATTGACATGAGCTATCTTATGGTGGATTATTCTTGGACCTTAACTCAGATTGAACAGTTGATTAGTGAACAGTCAAAGAAACAGTGAACTTGGTATGACAGTGTTGAGAATCTTCTGTGGAATGATCTCACCAGTAATGGAGGCCTAAGGCTACAAGGATAGCACTAAGACACATTCCATCAACTTGTTGCAATTGCAGTTAAATCATTAAGGCACAAGCAATAAATATTGGAGACTTAAAAGGATGAGGAAATATGGACAATCAATCTTAAGTTGCGGTTGGAGCTAATTGGACATAAGAATAATTGAACAGTACAAAATTCTATTGAATAATCTCAAGTAAATACATCATTCATTTTTATCAAAGAAGACTGAGGGATTGGTGTCGTTGGGGTAGCTGCCTTGGTGAAGATAGGGTCGAAGCCCTAGATATCGGAGCCTCATTAAGTCCAAGTTGGTGCACGTCAATCATTGTACTTATTCATATAAAAAAGGATCATTATCCTTCCTTCTATAATAAAATTATTCATTTCTCTTATTTTTGTGTAGAATCTAACTAGTTACAATAACAATTGAAAATAAATACTGATTCACCCCCCTCTTATTATTTCCAACGATTGGTATCAGAGCCAGCTTCTTCAATTTTAGCCTAATAGCTGGAAGAAGGATTCTTAGGCACAATGAAGAACATGGAAGCAACAGGGAAACTACCTATATTTGATGGAACAAATTTTTGTTTTTGGAAAAAGAGGATGTCTTACTATCTAATGTCTCTTGATCGTGACGTATGGCACTCTGTTCTGGATGGGCACAAAGCTCCTTCCAATCTTCCAACTAATCAAGATGAAAGACGAGCCTACGTTACTAATGCCAAAGCCTTAAATTCCATCACTAGTGGAATTACCAATTCCGAATTTACGAAAGTCATGAACTGTGACTCAACCAAACAAGTATGGGATAAGTTGGTTTCTCTATATGATGGCGGCTCCAAAGTCAAGAAGGCAAAGCTTCAAACCTTTAGAAGAAAATTCGAGAGTCTGAAAAGGGATGATGAAGAATATATTGCATCATATTTCCTCCGAGTAGCTGAAGTGGTTAACTCTCTTAGAGGACTAGGAGAAAATATTGCAGAAAGCACCATAGTTCAAAAAATATTGAGATCACTTCCTGACAGATTTGACTCCAAAGTAAGTGCCATACAAGAAATGAAGGATCTATATACTCTCATGATGGATGAACTCCATGGAGTTCTCATTGCCTATGAGATGAGGAAAGGGAGTCCAAATTTCAAAGAAGCAGCCTTCAAAGCCTCAAGATCTACAAAAGAAGGAAAAGGATGGAATTACAGCAACGATGAATCTGATACTGAAAAGGAATTAGGTCAATTTTTATGAAGACTAAAAATGGGATCCAAGCCAAAAGGTAAGTACCCTTTTATTTGTTTCAATTGTGGAAGAATAGGTCATTATGCTGCAAAATGTCCCCATAAACATGATAGTGATGATGAAAAGGACTCTAAAAGGATGATGTACAAAAATAAAGGGTTTAATAAGAAGAAATTCTTCTCCAAACAAGATGAGTCCGATGAATATGAATTTTTAGTCATCAAAAAGAAATCAACCAAAAATATGCGTCATCACAAAGAAAGAGATGATGAATCAAATGAGGAAAGTGATTATGTTGGAAGCAAAGAAACACTATTCATGGCATTTACAAATGATGATGACTCAGAACTGGAAGATGAAAGAAACATGGATAGCTTGTTGATGAATGCCATTGAAGAAAATGAGAATCTACAAAAGAAGATAATTTCTCTCAAAATAGAAAGAGAGGAAGCAAAAATAAGGGAAGACTTCTTGAACATTAAGCTAAAAGAGAAGGATGATATATGTGAAAAACGTGAAGCTGAAATAGTATCTCTAAGAAAGGAATTAGAGCTAGTGAAAATGAGTTGGCAAAGCTCTCTACCTCTAGACAACATTCTTAATACTCAAAAACATCAACACGACAACTCTGGAATTGGTTTCAAAGGAGAATAATCAAGTACAAAGAATAATGCCAAAAGTTATGTTGATGTACTCTCTCACCATCCTAAAGAAGAAAATTCATCTCGCCAGGAACAAATTCCCATATCAAAACCAAGAATTGAAGAAATATTAACTCCAAGAAAGAATGTTGGTTCAAGCTACGGATACTACAACAGGCATCAAACTATTTTTCTTGGGCATTGTTACAATTGTAAAAACTTTGGGCATCAAGCTAAACATTGCAAGGCTCATAATAATGAAGCACCAAGATTGAAAAAACAAACAAACCAACTACATGGTCCTAAAGAGCAAGGACAAATAAAAACTTACAATTCTTTTGATCCCTTGTCTAAGTTTGATCCATCTTGCTCATTATATGATAATTATGACCATAATGAACAAAATTTTCCTCTCAAAAGGGAGAAAGTTAAAAACATAAATCTCAAAACTGATAAATGTGGCCTAGCTCTATGTGATCATAGTGAAGAAAATCATTGCTTTGTGGATAGTGGATGATCAAGACATATGATAGGTGACCATAAGAATTTTATCTCGTTGAACAAGAAAAATGGAAATATATCTTTTGGAAGTG
Source organism: Pinus albicaulis (assembly GCA_034641835.2). Taxonomy (NCBI): domain Eukaryota; kingdom Viridiplantae; phylum Streptophyta; class Pinopsida; order Pinales; family Pinaceae; genus Pinus; species Pinus albicaulis. The sequence continues at coordinate 214,412,936 of CM076576.1, read as the reverse complement.
GATCCGCTAAAATCACTGGAAAAGGAACTGCTACCCTTATCAATGGACTAGGAAAGGCTCAAAATACCTTGCTGGTAGAAGGGCTTAAACACAATATCTTAAGTGTTAGCTATATTTGTGACCAAGTACATAATGTTGTCTTTAGTACAAAAAAACTATGAAATAAGAGACTCATCCTCGAGAGAAATTGTGGTGAAAGGAGTAAGAAAACCAGATAATGTTTACATACTCAGTAGAATCCAAGAAGATCAATGTTACTTAAGTCAAACAGATGAAATTTGGTTATGGCACAAGCAATTGGGCCATACAAGTTTTGATAACCTAGTCAACATCAACAAAATTAATGCGGTAAGGGATATTCCAAAAATGTGCAAACCAATTCAAGTTGTATGTGGCCCATGCTAACATGGAAAGCAAACCAGAACTAGCCACAAAACTAAGGAGTTCTCAACAACAAAACATTTGGAAATCATTCATGTAGATTTGTGTGGGCCAACTAGAACTCCAGCTCTTCAGGGTGAAAGGTACTTTGCTCTATTTGTTGATGACTATACTAGAATGATGTGGATATATTTCATAAAATATAAATCCGAAGAATTTGAATGTTTTAAAAATCTGAAGGCTCTCATTGAGAATGAGAAAGATTCTAAGATTAAATGTCTTAGAATGGATAGAGGAGGATAATTCACCTCAAAATAATTTGATGAATTATGTAAAGAGCATGGAACCTAAAGAGAAATATCTCTTGCTAGGACACCCTAAAAAAATGGAGTAGTTGAAAGAAGGAATCGAACCATTCAATAAATGGCAAGGACAATGCTACTAGCAGCCGATTTGCAACCAAAATTTTAAAGAGAAGCAGTTGGCACCGCAGTTTATACATTAAATCAAACTCAAATAAGACCAAATAATGAAAATACTCCTTATGAATTATGGAAAGGAAGACCTGCTTCAATAAAACATTTCAAGGTTTTTGGAAGAAAATGTTTCATAAAAACAAATGATGACTCACCAGGTAAATTTGATTCTAGAGTTGACGAAGGAATATTTCTTGGATACTCCACTAGGATAAAAGCTTACAAATGTTACAACTATCATCTACGAAGAATAGTGGAAAGCACTGATGTAAAGATCGATGAAGGCCTTTCAGAAAAAGGAATTGAAGATCATGAAGTTGAGCCTTTCTTTGAACAAAGTGAAGAAGAAGAACCTAAAAAAGAAGAGGAGAATGAAGAACCTCAAAATGAATCTTCACAAACTCCCTCCAAGATCAAGTTTCTTCAAAGATATCATCCAGAATAACAAGTCATCGGAAATATAGATGAAGGAATCCAAACTCGAAGAAGGATGATAAGCACCCCTAGAAAATATGATGTGGCTCTATTATCTTTAATAGAACCTGAAAATTTTTCTCAAGCAAGAAAATATCCTCATTGGATAAAGGCCATGGAAGACGAAATTTCTCAAATCGAAAAAAATGAGACTTGGGAACTGGTACCTCGCCCAAAAGATAAAAATATAATTGGAGAAAAATGGGTATTCAAAAAGACTATGAATGAAGATGGACAAATCATTAGAAATAAAGCTAGACTTGTGTGCAAAGGATACTCGCAAATAGAAGGAATTGACTTCAAAGAAACCTTTGCACCAGTGGCTTGAATGGAAGCCATAAGAATGTTTTTAGCATTTAATTGCTCAAAAGGATTCAAGGTTTATCAAATGGATGTAAAATCAACATTCTTTAATGGAGATCTCAAGGAGGAAGTTTACATGGAGAAACCAGAAGGATTTGATCTTGCTGAGGGAAAAGACCTTGTATGCAAACTAAAAAATTCCTTGTATGGATTAAAACAATCCCCTAGAGCATGGTATGCAAATTTGGATCACTATCTGGAACAAGAAGGTTTCAAAAAGGGAGTGGCAGGTAGCAATATCTACATGAAGATCGACAAGGAAAAACATCTGATCACTCTTGTTTACATCGATGATCTAATATTTGCTAGCAATGATGAAGAAATGAGCCATGAATTTTCTCTAAATATGTCGAAAAAATTTGAGATGTCAATGATTGGCGATTTTTCTTACTTTTTTGGGCTAAAAATATCTCAAACCTCTGTAGGCATGTTTATATCTCAAACAAAATATCTTAAAGACATGCTTAAAAGATATGGGATGGAATATTGTGCAACTATGAGTGTTGGGTGCATGAATTACACTTAAGAAAACTCCTCAACACTTAATTTTTCAACCCAGGGGATTCGTAAAATTAAAGACGAAGCACAAGAAATTCCAAAGATGGTATGAATCTTCCTAATATAAATCCCTACTTTATTTAAGGGAAAGATTGTAGAATCAAATTAAAAAGAGAAAAAGGAAACTTGAACCATCAAAATAATCTAAGACTGGAACAAGGAAGAATGCATTTTCAAGAGGGAATTAAAGATAAAATGAAATAACTCTAGCTAATTATTGTTTAACTACTCAGTGTGTGTTTTTATTTAGTAGATACACTATCAATCTCATTAGATGGGCTCTTAAACATGCTCCTGTAGATATTTCCTTCTTGCGCTAATATGTCTTGCACTATTGCAGTCTGCTTGCACTAGTGCAGGAATAGAGATTTATGCTGAAGGTATAAATGGTGTATTTACTAAAGGAATTTTTCTTCATGCAAGGGCTTGAAATTTTACAGGTTAAAATCACTCAAATCCCATGGAAGGAAACTAGTTCTTGCACCAGATCAGAGCTTCCTACACTTAGCATTTAATTCTTAAAATGAGTGCTTAATTATTGCAAGAGCTATTATACTCTTAAATAAAATTTCACACATAAAAAGTGAATGTTTTTGATCTTAAAAGAGTGCAGGAATAAAGAAACAATCAATATACATTTATCCTGTCATAAGCATTTCATGAAAGAAAGAAGACTATGGGAAGTATACTAAGAAGGCTTTCTACATCACACCAACGTGCTCTCATGCAGGTTCATTTCTCCTGCTTGGACCAGGTGAGGAAAACCAATCAAACAGAATTGCAGAAAAGGAGATATCACACCAACATGCACTAATGTAGGGTTATTTCTCCTGCTTGGACCAGGCAGAGGAAAATCAATCTGAAATCAAGTGCAGGAAAGGAAATTGCAGGAAAATGAAATTTATCTACTTCACAAAACGGATCTGATTTCACTCAGACATGAATGCATGTGCTTAAAATTAAATCACACTTGACAATGTAAACACAAATTACAGGAAAACAGGAAATGGGGTAAATGTGTTGGGTTGGCTGGGCCCTAGCCAACCAGCGTGTTTCCCTTTTAAATAAAAATGTTGCTCAGTACCTTAATCAATTCATCAGCTCAAATACATAAATGCAATTTGTGAAACATGAGGTGAAGCTCCCTTTTATTAATTCATTGAGGCAAGTACATACATTAATACATCGTTCAGCCCAGATTCGGGTGATAAAAAAATACAGTAACCTGTTACCACCTCTCTGGCTGTGTCTTTTTTCTCTTCTGCTATCAAAACTTCCCCTTAGTCCTATTTACATTCTACATTATATAGATCTTTGGCCAAAGGTCAAAATAGATCATTCAACCGATTACATAACCAAACACAGAATTTAACTTTTCGGCCTTCAAAATTAGATAGTTATCAAAACTGGCCGTAGTCAATCTCCAGCTTTTGTCCTTCACATATTTGGTCTCGACTGCCTTTGGATTGATCTTGCTATCATGGCTGAAGATGCTGAAAATGAGGCGGTGATCAAGGAGGTTTAGATTTGATGCAAGGATTTGTTGTGCTGGCAACAGTGCAAGATCCAATCTTGTAGTAGGATCAGCATTCACGGTAAGTACTCTAAATACCAAATAAACATTGGAGATATCGATAAGTTACAAAGAATGATTAAAAGTAGGGAATCATGTAATAAATAATTAATTAATTCTAATTTGAATTAAAAATATGAAAAATAAAGTTTATACAAAATATGTCACCGTGCTTGGACTGGTGCAAGATGAGGGTGCATAATAGAGGTAAAAGAGTGGTAAATGGTTATGATTTAGGAAGGGGAAAATGGCAAAAAAAGAGAGAAAATTAGGGGGATAATCCTAGCATTCCTAAGCTGTTGTGTGTCCTTACACAACTCTTTACCTTTGCAAAAAACCTCCAAAACTTTGAGCATTCCAGCTCAATCCTGCTCTGACATACTGACATCAGCCTGCAATGTTTCAGACTTCTTCTTTCTGATGTTCTTTAGTTTCTTTGTCACCTTTTTAAGTTGCTTGAAACATCACACAACTCAGTACTTCCAAACTCTTACTTCTCCTTTCTTTTTCGGATCTCCATAGTTAATTCTTCTTTACTCTATTCTTTATCCTCTTGTGTTTTAGCTATGAGTTGTTCTAAGTTATGCACTTGAAGCTCTAGTTCAACTATCCGAGTAGCAGGATTTACCAAATATTCTTCTTCTTCTATCTCAACAGGGGCTGTGTCCTCCTCAGGGACCTTAGTATCCCTCATGGTTACATCAAGAAATTCTTCTTCTTCTATCTCGACAGGGGAAATATCTTCTTCTTTCACTGGTGCAGAAGGGGATTCAATGTCCTGTGGGGACTATGGTTATTTTCCTGCACTAGATTCTTCATTATTTTTCTGGGGCCTTTTAATGAAATCATCCAATAGAGTGTCATCTTCTACCTCTACAAGTTTTGCTGCGTATGCAAGGACTGACATGTTTTCTTCTTCGGGGGTCTGTGCCTGTACTAGTGTCATAGAAGGAGTCTCTTCAGCAGGTGCACTAGCTGTCTTCTTATTTTTATATGGGGCCCTTTCTTCTATTTATTTTTCAGGTCGTTTCATTTTTGCGCTGGTGCAAGAAGGACTCCCCTTTACATTCTTACTCAGACCCTTGCTTGTGCTGGCGGGGTCCTCTATCTCCTTTCAAGCAGTTGTCTTTATATGTAGCTGTTTTAACATCTCCCAGGTCATGCCTTTAAGTTCTAATTGTTTCTCGACCAAAATCTTTATCAGGTCGTGGTGATATAACTTTTTGTCGGCCTGGTCTGCCCGTCTGTTCTACACACCCTTCGCCATTTTTTTCCAAGCTCTTAAGCAAAAAAAGGGGGAAATTAATCCTCCACCGGGTGTTCCAGCCGGCTTCGAAATGCTGCAACATCCTAAAATGGTACACAAAAGTGAGGGAGTACCTTCCTTCGCAGGTTATGAATTTCTATAGGATAAAAAATAGGTCATGCCACTGTCCCAGCAGGGCACTGCACGTAATTCATTTCTTCCAATCTACCTTTATCTTCTTGTCAACGATGAAACACTTCCATCGGTTCCTTTCTAGTTTCTAATTTTTAAACCACTTCTCACTAGTATTTTCCAAGCCTGTGGCTGTTGTTATAAACTCTTCCGTAACCTCAAATTTTAGAGGCCCAATTTTTACTTGGCCATTTTTGAAACTTATGGCAAACTGTAGGGCCACTTCACTTCTTTGCCCATCAAAATTTTGCAAGAATTGAAGAAAGCTTGAGTCTCACAATAGTGAAAGACTATTGTGATACTCAGCAGTATGTTCTACCCTATTGAGAGATGAAGGTTTTCTTCGAACAAGTAGCATCGTTGCTTAACGATTATGAATAGTCAAGAATTTACATGTAACACTGGGAAAATTGGTTCTTATAGATAGGGATCCAAGCATCCACCATCCCTTCCATATTGTCACCCATTCATTCCACTAAAATAGTCGTGAATGCGTGACATCTTTGAGATCGTGCTGGACTGGTACTTGCAGCGGCGTTTTAATAGCTATGTGTGGTAATCATTACGAGTGAAGGACATCTAGGATTATGGTGGAAAGGGGAAATTATATCCAAGCAACGGTTAAACACTTCCACACTCTTTCATAATTCAAAAAAATAACTTTAGCATTCATTAAAAAATGATCATGATTCTTAACTTAAAAACACCTTGTACTTTAAATAATTTTCTCCTTATTAATATGATAGCACAATTACTCATCAACTAAGTGAAAGGAATTCTTATTAAATTTCATGATGACCACTTTCCTATGATGTATGCTATGAAAAGAACAAATTGTACTATGTTTCTAACAAGGTGCATGCTTGCACCAGTCTGCTTGCGCTGCTTAAACTATGCTATTCTGCTGGTACCATTCTACTTGTACTTATTATATAGGACGACATGCTTGCACTACTACAAGCATAATATATAAAAAAAGAATAGGGAATTTAAGTAAAATATAGGTTGGACTTCAAACATGGCTTCCTCAACTTATACTAGAAATTTGCTTCGCCCTTTCTTGATGCTTCAGAGCATATCCTTTTGCTCTTTGTGCGTGAGATACTGCAATGAATTCATGAGGGAACAAAGAAGTGGGACAAGGGAAATTTCAGAAAGGGAAATAATTCTGTTAAAGGGATTCCAAGAATAGTACCACAAGAGGGGATAAACAATAGTGTGATAGGGAAAAAATTCAAGGGTAAAGTGGGGTTTTTACGAAACGTACAGGGTAAATTCAGAAGAATATGGGAAGGTTAATCATTCTGAGATTGAAGAAGAAAATTGAAAGAATATTACGAAAGTGGAATATGAATAAAGGTAGAAAATTTTCTAGAAGGTCTACCTACACTGGTGCAAGAAAAATAACTACAGCGAGAATTAAGCATTACTTGAATAAAATCGTATAAAGGTTGGTTCTGTTGAACCTGGTTTTACTTGGTGGTCGCTAGCATATCTAAAGATCAAACAACATTCTCTTTTATTAGAAATTTTTGATCTTCCTGCCAACAAGCTGGTTTTCAGGTTGATCCTTCTGCAATCATGTCAGCGAACTGATTTTCATAATTACATGATTTTTTTTTCCCTTACTTTTTATGAAATATATATATATATATATATATATATATATATTAATTTTTTTAAGAAGAAGAAGAATTCATGTTTTCAAAAGGTTGGTATTACCATTCACCATTACCATCTTGAATTGCTGTTGGACTTGTTGTGTAAAATATTTCTTGGCAAGTGGCTGAAAATACTTCTTTAATATGTGTCGATTTACCAAGAATAATGAATTTTGTCCATCAATAGTTTTAACTTCTACTGCTCCATTCTCGAATACTCGGATCACTTCATAAGGTCCCATCCAATGTGTATGGAATTTCCCTTTAAAATTTTTAAATCTAGAATCATAAAGGAGCACCCAATCACCTGGTTGGAATTTCTTTTTCTGAATAGACTTATCATGCCACCTTTTGTGTTGCTGTGGAATTAGTATGTTCTACTGAATAAAATCCCTACGAAATTCATCTAACTCATTTAATTGGAGAAGACGTTGTTGTTGTGCCTCAGGGAGATCTAGTCCTAATTGAACTGCAATTTTGAAATTTTTGATCTAGAATTCAATTGGTAACAGAACATGTTTGCCATATACCAACTAAAATGGTGTATGTCCCGTGTTATTTATCCAAGTGGTTTTGTATGCCCACAGAGCTTCTGGCAATCTTTCAGCCCAGTCTTTCTGTTGCATATTTACTTTCTTTGTAAGAATGGACTCGATCAATTTTTTTGTGGATTCCACCTCGCCATTTGCTTGCGGGTGATATGGCATGAATTTCTTGTGCTGGATCTTGTATTGCTCCATCACACCTGTACCAGATTAGAAATAGACTACGGACCATTGTTAGAAAAAAATTCTCTAAGCACACCAAATATAGTAAAGATTTCAGTAAAAATAAAATCGACAACGACTTTTTCTGTAGCAAAGGAAACAGCTTTAGCCTCTACCCATTTTGTAACAAAATATATACAAACCAAAATATGCTTTTTACTTAATGATTTTGGATTTATTAGCCTTATAAAATCAATAGCCCATTTTTCAAACGGTTCAATCATAACTTGGGGGCATAAAGGAATTTCATTGGTTTGATTAGGCTAGCCCACTCATTGACAACTATCACATCACCTAACATACTGTTTGGCATCCTTAAAAAAGGAAGGCTAAAAGTAACCAGCACACAATATTTTATATGCAGTCCGCTTATCAGCGAAGTGGCCTCCACAAGGCTCATCATGAGCATATTTCAATATTTTAAACACTTCCTCCTCTCTTACACATCTACGGATAATTAGATCTGGACCAGTGTAAAAGAGATCTCCTTGAATCCAAGAGTATGCAACACTTTTCTGAATAATATTCTGCTTTTCATGAGCAGACAAGTGGGGTGGTGTTTTCCCAGTAACCAAGTAATTAAAAATGTCAGCAAACCACAAAGAATCTGTTGACATAGAAAAAATATGTTCATCTGGAAAATCATCATTAACAGGAGTTTCTTCACCAGGATTACCTAATCTAGAAAGAAAATCTGCTACAACATTAGATTTTCCTGGTCTATCAACAATAGTAACATTAAATTCTTGCAAGAATAGCAACCACCTAGTCACTCTACCACTATTCAATGGTTTTTTCATCAAATATTTAATCGGGGAATGATCAGTATGTACAAATACTTTATATCCTGTAATATAGTGCATGAACTTATTAATTTCAAAAATTACAGCTAAATTTTTTTTCTCTGTCACTGTATAATTTAATTCAGAGGAAGAAAAATTATTACTAATATAATAAATAGCATAGGATTTATTATTTTCCTCTTGTCCTAAAGCTGCACCAATAGCCAAATCTGAAGCATCAGAGGAAATGTGAAAAGGCAGGGACCAGTTAGGACCTCTCAAAACTGGTGCCTGTACTAACTTTTCCTTCAATGTTTCAAAAGACTGTTGGCAAGCTGTGGACCAAGAAAATTCAGTATCCTTAGCTAGAATTCGGAAAAGAGGGGCAGCTATCTTAGAAACATTTTCAATGAATCTTCTATAGTAACCAACATGTCCTAAAAAACCTCTTACTTCCCTTTGAGTTTTGGGTGCAGGAAGATGCAGAATGATTTCAATCTTTGCTGGATCAACCTGGATACCTTTACCAGAATCAAATGGCAAAGTACCACTCCTGATTTGCACATTAATCTACATTTATTGTCACTGAAGGCGAGATGGGCTTCCTGACAATGGAGAAATACTTTCTTCAGATTTTGAGAGCTTCCTGAAAAGAATCACCAAACATAGAAAAGTCATCCATATAAATTTCCACAAATTATAGATCAACAAAAATGGCGAGGACTACCCTTTGAAAGGTAGCCAGGGCATTACATAAACCAAAGGGAAGCACTTTATAAGAAAATGTACCCCAGGGACATGTAAAATTAGTTTTATCCTGATCTTCGGGTGCAATCTGTATCTAGTTATAGCCACTGAAGCCATCCAAAAAGGAAAAATATTTCTTTCCTTCAAGAGTATCAAGCACCTGGTTAATGAAAGGGAGAGGGAAGTTATCTTTGAGAGTGGCTTTGTTTAATTCTTGATAATAAATACAAATACGCCATCTTCCATCTTTATTAGGTACTAGCACTAATGGAGAGACCCACTAAGTGTCAGAAATATGATAGATCAAACTAGCATGCAAGAGTTTCTGTACTTCTTCCTTCACAATATCTCTTAGAGCTGGATTCATTTGTCTTTGGGGTTGTCGGACAGGTCGGGTTCCTTCCTGAATATAGATATGATGTGTACAAGTTTTAGGAGGAATACCCTTCATATCTTCATAGCCCCAAGCAAAGGCACTAAGATGGTTTTGCAACAAATTCACAAGCTGCTCCTATTGAGATGAGTTCAAATCTAAACTAATATGCAATGATTTACCAGGGCTAATCTCAACAAGAGTAGTTTCATGCTCAGGAGTACTCAAGGGAGTGGTAAAATCTAGTAGTACAAAAGAATGAGAATCATGATTATCTTGAAAATCTAGGCTGAAAATCGGGCTCAATGGCTCAAAATTAGCCATAGTGTCTAGATTATTCAAGAAATATTAAATCTCATATTCTTGTGAAGACCCAGTATAATGATGGATAAGGGAAATGGGCTGAGTCTCCTCATCACTTCTTTGATCCAACCATAAAGTATCTTTAAGGTCCTGAATGGATCTAGCAGGGGGGTATAAGGTAACTTTCTGCCTAGAATCTCCATGCAAAATATACATATCACCGGAATGACATCCAATATATGTATCGACCGTAGAAAGCCATGGTCGACCCAAGATCAAGTGATGTCCTCCTATTGGGTTATTTGGCTGAAGCACAATGAAATTAGTAGGATATTCCCAAGAATCTAATGAGATTATCACATCATCCAATACTCCTTCTAGCTTAATTTTAGATCTATCTACTAATTCAAGCACAGTGGGAGTAGGGCGAAGATGAGATAACCTAAGTTGATCCATGGTTTTCTTAGTCATGACATTAATGGTTTCCCCTAGGTATATAAGAACATTAGAGAAAAGGACATTACCAATCTGAACTGAGACAACAGGGTTTCTGGGATCAGTATATTTTTCCATAGACACACATCCTGTCATAAACTCTATTGCCCTACCAAAAAAATGAATGGTTTGGGGTTCCATTCTCATCCTCCTGGGTTTCTTGAGATAGATTTCCTTGATAATATTGGTACAAATGGGGATCTCTTTAATGGCTTGAAGCAAATGTATCTTAATGAAAACATTCTGAAGCTTAGATGCCAAACTAGTCTAAGAAATAGGCTCACATATTTCCATTACTAGCCTCTCTGGGAAGGGAGGTTGGTTGGAAGAAGATGGAAAGGATTCAGACGGTAAGGGCTACTTAGCGACAACTTTCGGATAATGGTTAAGAGTTTCCTCTTCTCCTTTCTCTTCAACAATAAATATAGGTTGCTTCTTATTTTCTAATGTTACAGTCCTTCTTGATCTTAATTGAATATCATGGACCCAAATTGGAATAGACTGGTACTCAAATGGTAAAGGTGGGTTTGTTACATAGATAATTTGCACTACTTTAATATTTTTAGGATTGGGCATAGGTTGATCAGGCAACTGAGGAGGTCAAAAGGGTGGAGGTAAAGGCAATGGTGGAGTAGATTGACTCGGAAGTTGAGGCATTGAATAAGGTGTATGCATAGATGGATATGACTGCATGGGTGGATGGTAGAAGTGTGGAGAATGAGTTAGCCCTCTCCAACCTTGTTGCCATGGTTGAGAAGGTTTCCCATGCTCATAATGATTCCCATACTACCACTGATGATTAGTGTTAGGATAAGAATATGCATGTGAATTATAACCAAAATAGTGTGGAGAAAATTTAGGAGCCATACTTGCACCTACCCGAGGCCAATTCCTTCTTGCTCCCATAGCATACAAGTATTCAACTTCATTCTGTCCCCCTGTAAATATAGATTTAAGTCCTTGTATAGAGGGAAATGTTTTTGTGACATGGTCTTCTCCACAAATAGCACACTTATTAGTTTCTTTCAAATTAAGAGGATACTCTTTAGGAGGATGCTTGTCTCTACATTTAGGACATACAATACATAATGACTCTTATTCCTTCATGAGTTTTTGCTGAAATTTTAAAGAGTCTAACTATTTTGTAACAATATTCACTATATCAATTTTCATGTTTTCCATTTTATTTTCTAGTCCAATAATCATAGCATTAGTAGATTCAGTTTTTCTATTTCTATTTTGAGTTCCTCTACTGAATCTATACTAATTTCTTGAAAATTTCCTGCATAATTCACAAAAATTTTCAAAAGTTTGCTGAGAAATATCACCTTGTCCTAAAAAATTTAAATTATTTCTAGCATTATCAGTAAGTCCTCTTAAGAACAAGGTTCTAATAATACTGGGATCAAACTTAAGTTTCAACCTTTATAAAATATAAAGAAATATTTCTAGGTAATATTGAAGAGTTTCATCATATTTCTGTATGATTGTGGAAATCTCATCCTGCATGTACCGAGTTTTGCAATATTCTTGATATTTAGACAAAAAAAACTCTCTTCATCTGATCCCAAGAGGTTATAGTGTTTCCTCCTAACCCCATAAACCAGCGTAGAGTTGAGTCCTTCAGAGTAACAGGAAATAATCTTAACTTCTGAGTGTCAGTTGAATAATCATAACTTCTACAAAGAATATCAAACTCGAATAGAAAAGAGTCAGGATCTTCATGAACTTTACCACAGAAATGAGGGAAAGCTGATGGTGGAATATTCTTCATTTGCACCACAGTATCAGGATCCACAATTGGAAACACAAAAGTGGATTTTTCTTCACTTACCTGGTTTTCACTAGTCCCTTCCAAATGATCTTCATGGTCCACCATTGTTTCCCTTTTACTTGTACGACTCTCAACAAGCTGAACCACACCTGAGCTGTTGTCACCAGAAGCTAGGTGGATTGTTCTTGCATGATGGATTTGAATTGGATTCATCTTCCTGCTTACAGAAGGAGACCCAATATGAGAATTTTTTTCAGAATTCTTTTGGCCCTTAGTGGGCTTCGAACCCTTACCTTTTCTAGGCATTCATTTCAAAAAATAAAAATAAGAAAAAATTCTAGTAAAAAATGATGCTAGAAATCAATTAACACCAGTAAAATTCCTTCAAAGAAGCTTTTCCAAACAATACTGCAAAAATAAATGAAAAATTACCTTTATTGTATAATCAGAAAATTCTTACCAAATCAAATCGCCTTCCCGGCAACAGTGCCAAAATGTTGGGTGCAAGAATTACACTTAAGAAAACTCCTCAACACTTAATTTGTCAACCCAGGGGATCCGTAAACTTAGAGACAAAGCACAGACAATGCTAGAGATGGTATGAATCTTCCTAATATAAATCCCTACTTTCTTTAAAGGAAATATCGCAGAATGAAATTAAAAAGAGAAAAAGGCAACTTGAACCATCAAAATAATCTAAGACTGGAACAAGGAAGAATGCATTTGCAAGAGGGAATTAAATATAAAAGGCAATCACTCTAGCTAATTATTGTTTAACTACTGAGTGTGTGTTTTTCTTTATCAGAGACACTAGCAGTCTCATCAGATGGGCCCTTAAACCTGCTCCTTTATATATTTCCTTCTTGCACTAATATTTCTTGCACTATCGCAGTCTTCTTGCACTAGTGCAGGAACATAGATTTATGTAGAAGGTATAAATGGTGTCTTTACTAAAGGATTTTTACTTCATGCAAGGGCTTGAACTTTAGTTCTTGCACCGGATCAGAGCTTCCTGCACTTAGCATTTAATTCTTAAAATGAGTGCTTAATTATTGCAAGTGCTATTATACTGTTAAATAAAATTGCACACATAAAAAGTGAATTTTTATGATCTTAACAGAGTGCAGGAATAAAGAAACAATCAATATAAATTTATCCTGTCATAAGCATTTAATGAAAGAAAGAAGATTGCAGGAAGTAGACTAAGAAGGCTTGCTACATCACACCAACGTGCTCTGGTACAAGTTCATTTCTCCTGCTTGGACCAGGCGGGGAAAACTAATCAAACAGAATTGCAAAAAAGGAGATATCACACCAACGTGCACTAGTGCAGGGTTATATCTCCTACTTGGACCAGGTAGAGGAAAACCAATATGAAATCAAGAGCAGGAAAGGAACTTGCAGGAAAAGGAAATTTATGTACTTCACACAATGGATCTGCTTTCACTTAGACATGAATGCATGTGCTTAAAATTAAATGACACTTGACAATGTAAACACAAATTACAGGAAAAAAGGAAATGGGGTAAATGTGCTGGGTTGGCTAGGTCCTATCCAACCAGCACGTTTCCTTTTTAAATAAAAATGATTCTCAGTACCTTAAAATAAATTCATCAGCTCAAATATAGAAACACAATTTGTGAAACATCAGGAAGAGCTCCATTTTATTAATTCACTGAGGCAAGTACATAGATTAATACATCGTCCAGCCCAGAATCAAGTGATAACAAAATACAGTAACCTGCTACCGCCTCTCTGGTTGTGTCTCTATTCTCTTCTGCTATCAAAACTTCCCCTTAGTCCTATTTACATTCTACATTATATAGATCTTTGGCCAAAGGCAAAAATAGATCATTCAACCGATTACATAACTAAACGTAGAATTTAGCTTTTCGGCCTTCAAAATTAGACAGTTAGCAAAACTGGCCGTAGCCAATCTCAAACTTTCATCCTTCACAGATTCAGTCTCGGCTGCCTTTGGATCGATCTTGCTGTCGTGGCTAAAGCTGCTCAAAATGAGGCGATGATTAAGGAGGTTCAGATCTGCTGCAAGGATTTTTTGTGCTGGGAACAGTGCAAGATCTGATCCTACACTAGGATCAATAGTCACGGTAAGTACTCTAACTACCAAATAAACATTAGATATATCGATAAGTTACAAAGAGTGATTAAAAGTAAGAAATCATGTAATAAATAATTAATTAATGCTAATTTGAATTAAAAATATGAAAAATAAAGTTTATATGAAATATGTCACTGTGCTTGGACTGGTGCAAGATGAGGGTGCATAAAAGAGGTAAAATAGTGGTAAATGGTTATGATTTAGGAAGGGGAAAATGGAAAAAAAAGAGAGAAAATTAGGGTGCTAACAATGAGCACACCAATGACCACAGATTGTAAATTAAGCAAAGATGATGATACCCCCCAAATAGATGCAACTCTTTACAGGTCAATAATTGGAGCTCTCCTATACTTAACTGCTACAAGACTAGATATTATGCAAGAAGTAGGAATGGTAGCAAGATTTCAGTCAAGTCCTAAACAATCCCATCTAGCAGCTGTGAAAAGAATTCTCAGATATTCGAAAGGAATGACTAATTTTGGTCTTTGGTATCCTAAGAGTTCAACTCTTATTGTGACAACTTATTATGATGCTGACTGGGCTAGAAGCATGGATGATCGAAAAAGCACTAGTGGAAATGCATTATTTATGGGATATTGTCTTGTATCTTGGCTCAGCAAAAAGAAATCATCTATATCCATTTCTATAGTTGAAGCCGAATATATAGCTGCTGCTGATTTTTGTACACAAATTCTACGTATGAAGGAAGCCTTGAAGGATGTCAACATAGAAACTAAGCAACCAATTACTATTTTTTGTGACAATACTAGCGCCATCAGTCTTTCAAAGAATTTGGTGATGCACTCAAGGACCAAAAATATTCCAATAAAATACCACTTTCTCCGTGAACAAGTTGCGGAACACAATATCAGGTTGGAATACATCAATACAAAAGAGAAATTTTTAGATATCTTTACAAAACCCCTTCCACGAGAAGCATTTAAGTATCTTCATCAAAATATGGGGGGTCATTTCTCTTGCATCACATTAAATCAAGCAGCATGTCAGTGTTACAGTATGTTAGGGGTAGCAACATGACAGGGGGAGCAGTTTGATAGGTGGAATACGTAGGCACCCCATTTGCGATTGATGTCAAAGGGGGAGAAAATACTAGAATATTTCCATCAATGACAAAGGGGGAGATTTTTGGTCAATAATTGGCATTGATGGAAATATAATTAATGATTCTTGGATGAAGATATCCATAGCAGCTCTTTTCAAGCTACTATCTTGCCATGCACAAGAAATACTAGGGCAAAATACTTAAGCAAATAAAGACTCACTGTCCATAATTTTTTATGCACAGGAATACAAGGACAGTCAGCAAGAAATTTTTTTTTTTTGAGGACATTTAAGGAAGGATATCAAAGTGAGCCCTTGTCCATCTTGAAGAAGACTCCTTCCTCTTTCGAACGAGTCCTCATATGCCCCAACACTCCCCGTGGTTTGAAAGATATGATTTTCTAAAGTTACGAAATAATTATTTTTCCTTTTGAGCCGACTTGTCCTTGCTCCTAAAGTCAGTTTGGCTTAGGGACATGGCTATTGACATTTGTTTAAAAAAAATCACCATATATATTCATGATTCGAACTTCATTTTTCAATCATTTTTCGGTCATCTAATATATTAAAGAGGATAATAGTTCACAACTCGTGAAATAAGAGAGAGGAAGCATATATATTAAAGAGAAAAGGGCTATGCTTTATATTTCTACATTATAAGATGGAGTTTTTAAACATCTTGAATTTGCTAAACAGTCTTGGTGAAGCTTGGTTTTTTCTATTAGACAGATTAATGCGTATGGTTCAGGGTTATTGCTAGTAGAGACCTTGTTTAGGTTAACCTTGGTCCATTCCTGCTATGACAGGACAACATTTTCTGTAGCTCAAACTTCTCACCAGAGAGCATTGGTCTACTTGATGTAGCCCGGATTTCTCACCATAGAGCATTGGTCTATTTGATGTAACTAGAACTTCTTATCACAAAGCCTTGGTTTATTTGTCGCTCAGACTTCTTACCATTTGTTGTAGAAAATTCTCAGAAGTGTGGAACATAACTCGAATCTTGTGGAGCAGAACAAGGACCCTGTGAAGCTCAGATCTACAGTGATGGTTAAACTTTGAATTGGTGCAGTAATTCCATTAACATGAGCTATCTTATGGTGGTTTATTCTTGGACCTTAAATCTAATTGAACAGTTGATTAGTGAACAGTCAAAGCAACAATGAAATTGGTATGATAGTGTTGAGAATCTTCTATGGAATGAACTCACCAGTAATGGAGGCCTAAGGCTACAAGGATATCACTAAGACACAGTCCATCAACTTGAAGAAATTGTGATTAAATCAGCAAGGCATAAGAAATCAATATTGGAGACTTAAAAGGTTGAGGAAATTTGGACAGTCAATCTTAAGTTGCTGTTGGAGCTAATTGGATATAGGAAGAATTGAACAGTACAAAATTTTATTGAAGAATCTCAAGTAAATACATCATTCATTTTTATCAAAGAATATTGAGGGATTCGTTTCCTTGGGGTAGGTGCTCCTAAACTCAAGGTTGGTGCCTTGGTAAAGATAGGGTCGAAGCCCTAAATGTCGGAGCCTCATTAAGTCCAAGTTGGTACTTGGAAATCATTGTACTCATTCATTTAAAAAAGGATCATTATCCTTCCTTCTATAATAAAATTATTCACTTCTCTGATTCTTGTGTAGAATCTGACTGGTTACAATAACAATTGAAAATAACTATTGATTCACCCCCCTCTCAGTATTTCCAACACGTCCCTTCTCCCAATTCCCAAGCTCAAAACTTGATATCTAGCTCCTCCATTGAATATGCAACTACTGCATGCACAACTACTGGGAAATACTACACAGTCTAGGAGGGTTGATGATGTAGCCTGTTGATAGATAATACAATGATGATCCTAGGCTATTGAAATGATCCCTGGAGTGAAGGATTAATCCGTCACAGGATTCCAAGTTGAGTTGCTTGGAACTTCCTCTTCTCATCAAACCCTCACTGCAGTATTATGCAATTTTTTCACGAAATGTTCCTCCATAGTATAATAGATGGATGGACTGATGTTGGATATGATAATGAAACTCTCGAAAGACTGCAATGGATCCACAATGTGAAGGGTTGATCCATCCATAGGTTTCTCAGCTTAATAACAGAGAATAACCTTCCAACTCTCGAACTCAAGTTCAGGAATGCGTAATTCCTGTAGCTGGAATTTGAGAAGAGAGTGGCTGAAAGTGGCATTGATTTCTAGATGATGAATGTTTCCCAAGAAAATATTGCCAAAGTAGGCACTCAAATTCCCCTATGGGTAAGGGTGGGATTCCTGCTCAGCAACATCTAGTGCTAAACGACACAAAAAAATTAGCTAAACAACTAAAGCGTGCAAAGTAATCTCTTACGACACTCAATAATAAAAATCTAGAAACCCATTCCTTTTTCACCCTCATTTTCATTTTATGGTTGTAAGCCTTCCCTATCTTTGTCCTACCTCATAGCTACGCTGCATATGTGGCCACTACCTTCCATCAATATTTCACTTTCCTCCACTATCTCCATCATCTTCCATTTATTCCTCCACTATCTCCATCATGTGTGCATTTAATACACCACTTCCTCCATCACTTCATCATTATTTCTCCATCACCTCCACTATTCCTTCATCAATAATCAACTCCACTACTCTATAATGTTTCTCCACTACTCAACTAACCCACATCCACACTATAGAAGTGGATTTTATTCATCTATTGGGTTTATGGGTCCCTCCCACATTTTATTTACTTAACTAAATAAGAAAAGTAAGAACTCTAATATTCAAATTAGCTGATGGAAAATTTGGAATATTACATATTATTAGTGTAATCCCTTATTGTTGTTAGTGTAGCCCCCTTATTTTTATTTTCCTACCCCTGCAGCCCTCATATTGTTATTATTGTGCCCCATAAAAAGACATTAGTATTATTGTTGTTCCCTTACATTATTATTGTTAGGTCAAATGGGATTATATTGTGACCCCATGGACTCCTATATATATAAAGGTGGTTTCTCCTTTTGTATCATCCAAGTATTGTTCACTTATGTAATGTAAAGGATTTTTCCCCCTCGAAGTGGCTAATTTCTAGGGCATTGATCTCTCTTTTCTTCTATTTTGGAGTTGGTTTCATAACATTTGGTATTCGAGCTTTGGATTCTAGGGATTCACTGCTTCAAATAGGTCATCATGGAATTTTTTCTATAGTGTTTTTTCTAGGAAGGTTTAGATGTGAAAAAAAATACCCATTTGCGAAAAATTCTAGAGGAGCTTCATGTAAAAATTTCACGTCTTGGTTCGCAATAGTTTCAGAGATATGATCTGTGGAAGTTATGTTTTTTTCAGACTCCCGAATTTAATACCAAAGATGTGACCTTGGGAAAATAGTCATAACTCTCTCTATGGGCATCAGATTGGAATTATGTAAAAATTGGCGAAAATTACACAAAATTCACTTTTCCATGTATCAATTTCAGAGCTGAAGGAGGAAAGAGGGAGACGTAGAATGCTATAAAACATCTCTCTACTGAACTAGTCCATAATTAGGTCATTGTGGGAGATTGAGAATAAATTTGTCTCAAAGAATAGAAATAACGTTAGACCTATGGAATTGGAAAGAAGAATCAAATGGCTTGTATAGGACCAAAGCTTAAATCTTGGCAATCTGAAATTACAGAGATACATTAGTTTCAATATTGAGCTGCTCAAAAGCAAGGAAAAATGTGTGTATTTTTTTTTTCAAATTGCATAAGTATTGCATGAAAAAATAGTTTGAAGTGATTCCAAGTGCATATTGAAACATAGATATTAGTATTGGGTTATAAAATCCCCCCTAAAAAGAATTCAACACCCACTAAGCCTTAAGAAGGCTCTACTCTGAATCATGAAGAGGAAGACGTGCAACATGAAATATCAAAATTACAAGAGTAAGTGCAACAAATTTTGCTCTCACAAAGAGCAACAAAAAATGAAATGGATGTTTTGAAGAAAGGTGTGGAAGCTAATATGGATGGTTTGAAGAAATGTGTGGAAGCTAAGATGTATGGTTTGAAGAAATGTGTGGAAGCTAAGATGTATGGTTTGAAGAATGGCATGGAAGCTAAGATAGATGACATGGAAGCTAAGATTGATGAAAAAATGAAATACAACATGGAAGATAAGATTGATTAAAAAATGAAATACAACATGGAAGACATGAAGAATGATCGAAAATCATACACGGAAGGTTCGAAGGAAGGTTTGACAAAGTTGATACAAGAAATTATTCCTAATGGAAAAAATGTAGTAGAGGAAACTCATGATGAGAAGAAAATAAATGTTAATCATGATTTCATAAACTCTAATGTTGGATTGAAGACCCACCATATTCCAAAGATTGATATGAGGAATTTTGATGGCAAGGATCCCATAACATAGATACTACAGATGGAGCAATATTTTGATCTCAATAATGTGAAAAACACACAAAAGGTATGCATTGCAACTTTATATTTAGAATAAAATACATTTGTATGGTATTGATGGCTTTTCTCCCATAAAAAAAATGTCACTTGCTTAATTTTTACGAAGGAAATGATAGCACATTATGAGGATACATATAGCAACACATTCTTTAGAAAATTGATAAATCACAAATAAAAGGGTTCAGTGGCGAAGCACATTGAGGAATTCGAAAAATTGAATATAAGGCTAGCTAATATTCTAGAGGAACACAAGATCGATGTATTCATAGGGAAATTAAATGATAACATCCAATATGAGGTTCGCCTTTATAACCCTGATTCATTTGAGAAGGAATTCATGTTGGAAAGAAAAATTCAATGTAAAATTATGGCAACAAGGAAGCCTACCACTCACATCTATAAAGATGGAAGTGTTGCTACTCCTAAACTTCCAAAACCTACAAGGTTGACACCAAAACAATTGGAATAAAAAAAATAAAGGGCTTTGCTATAGTTGTGATAGAAAATACAATAAAGGTCAAAAACATGCTGAAAAGAAATTATTTTACATAGATTATGAGGAAGGAAGAGAATGAACAAGAAACTTCAAAAGAAAAGGATATACACCATGAACCAACCCTAGAGAAAGAAGAAATGAGTTTGAACATAGCCTGTAATGCAATGGTAGGTATTTCCACTCAAAGTCTTACGATAGAAGGACATATCAACAAGAAAAATGTAATAGTGTTGATTGATTCAGGTAGTGCCCATAATTTTATTCATTATAAGGTAGCCAAGGAATTTAATTTATTCCTATAACCAGCACCAGAGTATCACGTGATGGTTGAAAATGGAGGAAATATAGTTTTCCTTGGAAAATTCCATAATATAAATCTGACCATGGGGGAGTATGTATTTAATATTCCAATTCTTTCCATTCCAATGCGAGGTGCTGATGTTGTATTAGGAGTACAATGGTTACAATATTTGGGGACAGTAGCTTGTAATTATCAAGAACTTTTCTTGAAATTTTTTTTGGAGGCAAAGGAAGTTGAATTATGAGGTATCACAGGGAACTTGGGAAGTATTATAATTTATAGTCATTAAAAAGCATTTGAAGAAAGAACAATGAGGTGTAATTTCACAATTATGCTCACTAGAAGTTCCAACATCAAAATTATCTATTTCTCTAGATCTCCTAAAAGTATTGGAAAATCATTCCAAGGTGTTGGAAACTCCTAAAGTAATCCCACCTATATGTGATCATGATCATGTTATTCATTTGATTATAGGAATTGTTTCTCCAATCATCATGCCTTACAAATATTTGTATGTCCAAAAGAGTGAAATTGAACGTATGATTGTAGAAATGTTAGAGGCTTGTATAATTCAACCAAGCCAAAGTTCTTTCTCTTATCTAGTAGTATTGGTACACAAGGATGGGTCATGGTGCATGTGTCCAGATTATAGGGAGCTAAATAAGCTCACTATTAAAGATAAATTTACCATTCTTGTGATTGATGAATTATTGGATGAATTACATGGAGAAATATATTTTAACAAGTTGGATCTTCATTCAGGATATCATAAAATTATAATGAAAACCGGAGATATTCTCAAAACAACATTTTGAACTCATGAGGGTCATTATGAAGTTTTAGTCATTCCTTTTGGCATTACCAATGCATCATCTACATTTCAAGGGTTGATGAATTCCATTTTCAAACCCTTCCTTAGAAAATTTTTATTAGTATTTTTTGATGATATACTAATCTACAGTAGGTCTTGGAAGGATCATTTTCAGCATGTTGACATGGTGCTTAGACTATTGGAGGAGAAAACATTATATGAAAAAACCTCCAAATTTTTATTTGGAGTATAGGAGGTGGAATATCTAGGTCATATTGTATCCCACGAGGGTGTTAAGGTAAACCTTAACAAAATTAAATCCATTAAGGAATGGAAAGTCCCCACAACCATAAAGAGGTTGTGAGGATTTCTCAGGTTAACACATTATTATTGAAAGTTTGTTAATAATTACAACGATATCATCACCTCTAACAACATTATTCAAGAAAGATGCATTTTCATGGACTACTGAAACAACTAAGGCCTTTGAATATCTTAAAGAGGCAATATGACTAGCACCGGTCTTAGCTACGCCAGACTTCACAAAAACCTTTATTGTGGAATGTAATGCCTCATGAAATGGAATTGGTGTTGTTTTAATGCAAGAAGGAAGACCCATTCTTTTGAAAGTATTCCAATCAAAGGAAAGTATTTACAGAAAGCTATTTATGAGAAGGAAATGTTGGCAATACTACATGCACTGAAGAAATGGCAACCTTACCTAATGGGAAGACACTTCAAGGTAAAAACTGATCATGATAGCCTTAAATATTTTTGGAACAAAGAATATCTCTAGAAGAATAGAAAAAATGGGTCACAAAGATGTTGGGTTATGACTTTGAAATCATCTACAAAAAAGAGAAGCTAAATTTTGTTGCAGATGCACTCTCAAGAAAGGATGAAGATGTGAAAGCATTGCTTTGTGCCATTTCTATTATCCAGCCAGATTGGATAACTAAAGGAAGGGATGAATGGAAGAATGACGAAGAATTTTTGACACTCATTAAAAAGTTGCAGCAAGATCCTAGTACATCTGATACATTTAGTTGGAAAAATTATTCCTTATGGTACAAATATCGCTTATATCTTTGTAAGAATTCCAAACTAAAAAATGATATTATTTGGGAATTGCACAGATATCCCTTAGGAGGAAACTTGGGATTTTTAAAAACTAACCACACGGTGAAGAAAGAATTTTTTGGGATAGACTTAAATCTGATATTGAAAATTTTGTGGTGGAATGTTTGGTGTGCAAGAAAAATAAAGTTGAGACAACTAAGACCCAGGGTCTTCTACAACCTTTATCCATTCAAAGTCAAAGTTGGGAGGAGTTTTCAATCAATTTTATCACAGGTTTACCTAAGTCTAATGAAAAGAGTGTCATCATGGTGGTAGTTGATAGACTTACAAAGTATGAAAAATTTTATGCGTTATATCATCCATTTAAAGAAAGTAATGTTGCTACTGCATTTATGGAAATGAATCAAAAGCTACATGGAAACCCAAAGTTTATTGTAAGTGATAGAGATCCCATTTTAATTGGAATTTTTTATATGGAATTATTTTCTTGTGTGCGTATTCAACTAGCTCATAGCTCATCTTATCATCCTCAATCTAATGGGAAAACTTAGATAGTGAACAAATGTTTGGAAGTAAATCTTATTTTTTCATCTGATAAGAAAACACAATAGGTCTAGTGGTTACATCTGGATGAATGGTTGTATAACACTTCTTGCCATATTGTAGCAAAAATGACCACATTTATGGTACTTTATGGATATCATCTACCTTCCATAACATCATATTTAAGAGAAAATTATAAGGTTCAAGTAGTGGAATATCACATTGAGAATCAACTACAAGTTCTCCAACACTTAAAGGATAGCCTAAATTTGGCACAAAATCGAATGAAATAACAGGAAGATCAACATCGCAATGAGAGAAGTTTTGATGTAGTAGACTGGGTATTTTTACAGCTACATGAATTCAAAAAAATGTTCGTCAAGAAAAATAAGAAGGATAATAAATTATCGCCAAAGTACTATGATCCTTAAAAGGTGTTGCAAAATTTTGTTACTATGGCATACAAATTAGAGCTTCGTGCTTCGTCTTGAGTGCACCCAGTTTTCCATGTTTCATGCTTAAACAAGTTATAGGTGACAAAATTCCAGTTCAAACAATATTTCTAGAACTTGATGAGGAAGGAAAAATCATATTGGAACCTGAAGTAGTAATGGAAATAAGAACTCAAAAGCTACGAAATCGATCAATTTCAGAGTATCTCATAAATTTGAAGAACTTAACCACTGAATATTCCACATGGGAGGATGATGATTTTATACATAAGCATCAAGAGCCACTCAAGCGTTGAGGACAACACTTGTTTGAAGGAGAGGGGAATGTTAGATCCCTATATTACTAGTGTAGTCCCTTATTTTTGTTACTGTAGGCCCCTGTATTGTTATTATTTGTATCCCTATAGCCCCCATATTTTTATTATTGTGCCTCATAAAAAGAGATTATTATTATTGTTGTAACCTTACATTATTATTATTAGGTCGACTATGATTCTATTGTGACCCCATGGACTCTTATATATAGAAAGTAGTTTCTTTTCATTTGTATCATCCAAGAATTGTTCATTTATGTAATGTAAAGGAGGTTTTCCTCTTGAAGTGGTTGATTTCTAAGTCATTGATCTCCCTTTTCTTCTATTTTTGGATTTGGTTTCATAACACGACCCTTCAACTATCAACGCCAACTGTTACACATGTTATCATTAAGACTACTACCCATCAAACTACACCTACAGTCGAGTTGATTCCTCAAGTATGTTTGGGACAACCTAGTACAACAGGTATGCAAACAAGTGAACCTTTTGTAGGTCAACCTATTCAAGGGAAACCCTTTATAGGCAAACCTGTTCAGGAGAAACCTTGTATAGGTCAAACTCTTCAAGGACAACCCTTTGTAGGTTAACCTCTTTAAGGTCAATTTTTTCAAGGCCAACCATTTCAAAGCTAACTGAAATATGGAAAATTGGGACAAAATCCATCTTTCCAGAGGCAACCATACTCTGGTTATACATTTAAAATACCATCCCAACCCCAATTCGGTATTTTTCTATCCCCCCTCCTCATGAATGGATCTGGAGGTTAACTCCCTTATAAATCGGTCTTGTTCAATGATGAATTGCAAAAACCATTCATTACTAGTTCTTAGCTGAACTAGTTCCAGTTGCAAACTCCTAATCATTCCCAAAATATGGAAATTTGTATCTGGAGGAGTATCCCCCTCCCGAAGTTCCACATACAACTTTTCCATGTCTGCCATGACAGTTGTTGTAATCCCTTTTTGTAACTTATATCTGATACACAATCAATCATTAGCATAATCATTCCACATAACATATTTTGGCATAAAGATAAATATAAAGGTAAAATTTAATTTACAGACAATAGATATTTTCAACCGCTGAGGGTCCATATTAGGCCCAATATTTAACTTGGGCTCTCATACTACTTGTAACATACCCATAATATATATATATATAATAAAAAATATTATTCTAGTTATGGTTTCTAAACTTCTGTGGTTGTCGTTAATTGCAAATCCAGATTATCGAGAGTATCATAAAACATTGGTCGACGTTTCGAATCCCAATGGGGATCCATCATTAGGACAAGAATGAAGAATGAAAGAAGGTCGCAAAAGATCAGGGTATAAATAGTGAAATATTATGATGTTTGAGAGGAGCCGACAATAGATTATCAATCTTATTTAATAAAATATATTTAATTATTTATAAAATTTTAAAAAATATAATTTTTTTTTAATTAAATAATAAATAATTTTTTTTAGATTAAATAATAAATAATTTTTTTATAATAAATATTTAGATTTTTAATAAACCCTAAGTGCTTAGATTAATTTTAATAAATTAATTAAATTTTTTATAATAAACCCTAAGTACTTAAATTAATTTTACTAAATTAATTAATTTTTATTTAATGTCTTTTTCTTTTTAATTTGATGACTAAAAATATTTTTAAATAAACCTTGAGGTTTTTAATTTATAACCTACATTTTAACCTAAACTAGTATCTTCAATTTATTAATCTAAACATAGTTAAATAAGAAGAATACATATGTTTATATATATATATATATATATATATATGATAATAATTAATAAATACTAATTTAATTAATTAAATCCTAATAAAAATATTATAATTCATAAATTAATTTTATTTGAATATTTGAAATTTTGCTTCCACTTACTGATAATAATTATTAATTAATTAATTTTTATAAATAGAATAAAAAATAATTAACACAAATAATTATTACAAGTGAGTGAAATAAAAATGCTTTGTACTGACATGACCCTAAACTGATTACTAATAAGGAGAAGAAGCAAACCTGTGAAATTATACCTGGGAAGCAAACAAACCTAAGGGGAAAACTTGTCTAATAGACTGTACAGTTCTCTTCGAGGTGTTTTATTCACCCTCACACATTGAAGAGAACCGTACGATCTATTATACTATTTTTCAGTACAGTGGTTAACATGTAATGCACTGGTGCTCCTTGTTGACATAGAGAATCATACATTTTATTATCCAATTTGTGTAGTGAGTTTATAAGACCCCTAGACACTGACATCGATGCGTACACCATGAATGGCGCAACGATTTCTTGTGATTTTTTTTTTTACTTGAAAACTAGACAATTTATTTATAAATATATTAATGAATGATATGGTACAAGTTTCAGACTGATAAATAAATGACTGACAAGAGATCAAGTAACAAAAATACTAATAACACATCAAGAAAAGAAAAAAAAGGAAATTTCTTTGTAAGTTCTTTACAAAAAATATTATTTTTAAACTATATGTAAGTTTCAATAATATGTATTGCTTACTGTGTATCACGTAGAGCCGCAAAAGCATGACCCTCACCACCTCTTGAGGAGGTTTGTACCAGCACTGTCACAACCTTGGAGGAGCAACCTTCAACATTAGCAGTTGAGGGAGCCAACATATTAGAAGAAGGAACTCTTGTAACCATACAAGGTGTTCGCAAAGCCCATCAAGGTATGATTGAATTTCCACTTTCTAATATTGCAGCAAATATTTTGGAAGGTTGTGGAAATATGCTGTTGCATGATCTAGAATCATCACTTACTGCTAATCTAGAGCAGCAGAGTTGCACTTCGCTGCCCAAGTGCAACAGTGAAGAAAGAAGGACCCATTCCTCATGGGAGCATTCAAATGACATCTTCATTAAGGAAGCCATGGAGGAAGAAATAACAAAGGGTAGACATCTTGAGATGAGAAACTTTTTCTCCTCTCTAGATGACACTCTCTCAATGAGCATGCCACAACTCAAAGAGATACTTCTACTTGCATTAGATCCAAGACCTCACTGGTTTTGGAAGGCCATGCATGAGGAAGAGGTATCATAAAGAGATCCCATGGAAGGTGCACTTCAACATTCCATGAAGTGAATAGTTCTTCAATGATTTGAGAAGGTTGGTATCCCACAATGGGAGGATACCAATTATTTGCAAAATGAGGTCCATGATCCACCTATGAATGAATGGACGTGGATGATGAGAAAGAAGCTAGAAATCTACTAAATCTATGATACTGGACAGCAAGAGGCTTGGCTACGTTGGCTACTCTTGAAAGAGTTTGGCCATCATCCTCTTTCTAACGGTGTGTAGGGGAAAGATGTGTGGCAAGATGCTTGCATCATTGAGTAGCAAGGAGTGTGGACACATTATGTTTATATGACATTCTTCATATCAATCACCATGTTTTCACCACATGATTTGTATGATGGAGGTATGGGGAGGTAGAAAAATCTTTTGCTGCTTTGGATGTTCTTGGGAGAGCAAGGGAATATTTTCTCTCACACTTTTCATGATGTTCCAGGGGTAGGAGATGGCAATATCATGGTGCAAAGAGGCTACTCCTTAGCCTTGGTTGATCTGGAAGTACTTCCACTTTGGGAGGAGCTTCTTGTTTGTAGCAGCATTATGGAAGATGTATTTGACAATGAACATGTCAAATAATGGAGCTATGTATTGAAAGGAGCCTAATTGCATAGGCCAACAGTGTTGTCACTTTGGAGCATGGACTTATGGATGGATTGTTCCCAGGTTCACTTCACTCTTGATGCACTTGATGGTCAAGGAGGGGGTGAGAAATATAGAGTAAGGGATGGAGACATCTATTACTGTGATATGTTCTTCCCGCCTTGGATTTCCAAGTATATGAGGAAGGATCTTCATGCAGTACATGATTCATTTCTCTTCATGAGGGTATGTCATACCATTATGGAGAGTTTTTTCATGGATCCTATCATCATCTTACCTCTAGTACATGGTAAGGATCTTGTTTCTGCATTTAGTGATATGCATACTCTTACCATCTCTATACAGTGCATTGCTCCATAAGAGGGCAAGATTTTCATTCAGCTCCATGGTTAACATTAGGCCAAATTGTATGATGGAGACAACCATCTCTTATATGGCCAT
Organism: Pinus albicaulis; assembly: GCA_034641835.2. Lineage (NCBI taxonomy): Eukaryota > Viridiplantae > Streptophyta > Pinopsida > Pinales > Pinaceae > Pinus > Pinus albicaulis. Next base: position 214,384,975 of record CM076576.1, on the reverse strand, counting down.
GGGCAAGTGTTTTCTTTCATGTATGTTCAGTTGATGTATCCAGCCATTTGAAATTTATTAGTAGATGTCATGACATACATAATTATCTATGTAACAAAGAACAACTTGCCATGTAATTTTCTGAAGCAATAGTTTGGAAAAATTGTGTTGTGACTATTGGGAAAACTGTTGGTACCTTCCTGCACCACATGAAACCTTTAGCATTTTCCCCATTTTGATGCTAATCATGATTTCAATTGCTGATATTTATCTCATTTGTATTGGAAGCATGATTGGGAGAAAGACACATGGTTTGGATGTGTTCTTTTGGGAAGAGGTTCCCACACGTTCTGCATTGCATGTTCTAATGGGTGCATGAGGGGAGGTATGGCCACCACAGCCAAACACTTGTTTCTTTATGATTTGGGCCATGTGATTGATAGGATACCCTATGGTGATGATTTCCTATCCATCACATATGGAATGGGTTGGGCCAGCTTGATTCACAGCGTTGGAGAGGAGATCTTTGGAGATCTAGTCTTCATATTGCCGCTTCAGGGAAATTGTATTACAGCCCAAGATCAGTGTATGCTCTGCCCTTATCATAAGTGGAGAGGAAGACAACATGGGGTAGGCTAATTTGCCTACCATGTTAAGATTTTCAGCCCACCTAATTTGCAGGAGCTCAAGGTGGAGGGGCATTTTCAGGAGTTGCCATGTTGGGAGGTGACTCTGTTTGTATGGATGATTGCTTGGGGATGGAGGATCCATTTGGGGAAGATGTTTCCCAACACATATCAGCCTCCATGCCTCGAAAGGAAACTCTTCAATTCTATCCTTGCAGTTTCTTGAGGACAAGAAAAATTTGCGAGGGGAGGACTGTGATATTCCTAATTAACCCCAACTAATAGGACTATTCAATTTTGTTTTGCTTCCTATTTTTTTGAATAAAATTGTAAATGAGAATCAATAAAACTCCTAAATCAACAAATAAATAAATGTTCAATGTGAACAAGGATAAATATGAGCCATTTTCGTAAGCACACTTAAGTGTTAAAGAGGCTGGATTAGTTGACCAAGCCAACCAAGACCAAATCATTAGTTCTATCTAGATGCAATGAACCTCCTAGATACACAACACAGTTCTAGTTGGAGGCTACACATGTGAACAGAGCTAAATCATTGAGATGGTTTAGGGTTTGGCAGTATTTCTAACTTATAGAAGGAAGAGGAGAAAATCAAGAGAAGGTTGTTCATGATATGATTTTCTAAAGATATTTTATGTTTAGACATTTCTTATTCTCTTGCTATTTACCTAAGAATAGTGATGTTTAGCACTAGGGTGTTCCTGATCGGGAATCCCACCTCTTCCATTGAGTAGCTCTTAGACGAGTCTTGTTGATCTTGTCCACTATCAGGCATTTTTCCAAGCTACATCTTCCAAATAAAATCTAGATCATGTTGAGGGCTTGGTTTTCCTTTTAAGCTACAACAAGTGGAGGCTATATCTGTACAAATCTAGGCCATTTTGGTACCTTTTTTCAGTGGTAGAGCCTTCTATCCTCCTGATAAGAGACTATTGGATCATTGGAGCTACATAATCAGATCTTGGCATCAGGCCAAACCATTTCTAGAGTAAACAGTGCAATTTCTCTCACATAACTGTGTTAATTTCATGGGCAGAGTGGCAGGGAGTTTTGGCATGGTTTTGGAAGAGAGATATCTGGTGTTTGGGATTCTTCCCTTCACTATGGTGATCCATGGATTATATTTCTGATCCATGTTCTATTTAGATCTGGTCTACTGTGTATTGTATTTACTTCAGAAATTCTGAATCAAACTGCTGATCTACAACTTTAGATCTCAGGTCTACTCTATGTATTTCATGTTTTGCTCAAAACCCCAAGGGGAATGTGTAGAGGATCTCTTCTAGTTTACAGATCTGATATAGATCTAACATTTTGTACACAGATCTGTTCTAGATCTAATATGTAATAAACATCTACTTTAGCTCCTAATATAACGTTTTCAAACCTTCTTACAGCAAATACATTGTTGCAGCACCTCATTCTTGAGGGTTTCTTCATCTAAGTTCTCCATTTTTCTCTTGTACATTGTATGGGCCCTATTATAAACCTGATATGTTGATGTATAAGTGATTAATGAACCATTATATATGCAAGAACACAATAGAATATGGAAATAACCATGAACATAGAGATGTAGCGGAAATAATGCTTCATTTCATTAATATCAAATAACAGAAATATGCTTACAGGCATAATGGAAATAAAATAGCTAGGGTGCTGGTAGCGAATCTATGAGGAGAAATGTGATGGCTACAGACCTCTAAAATATGTTACAATGAGGCTCTAGGGCCTATTTATTATTGAGAAACAATGGAAAAAATCAAACATCCAAAAACCTAACTCTAGGAGATGAAGCGCCAAAACTGTGGGCCCCCGTTTGGGTAAGTTGGTGTTTCAACTTCCCAGGGACATAACTTTGGCATCCGATCTCCATTTGACACACTCAATAGCTCGTTATAAATATCAATCTAAGGAGTACACCTTTTGAATGAGAAACATGGTCCGTGGACCCATGTTGCTCTCCATTTTCCCAAAAAACATTGTTTGGGGCCTCAAAATGGCTCCAGAAGTTCAAGACCCGAAAAACTGCTAAAAATAGTAAGTTTTGTTGCAACTTGAAAAATGAAAGAACTGATGGTGGGGGTTCAAATGGAATAGGTGGGTGGCCACCAATATCCACCTGGATCATTAAGGCCCCAAAACGGCTCCGGGAGTGGATGACCCAAAAACCTGCTAAAAATAGTAAGTTATGCTGAATGTGAAAAGCTGCAATAATTGATGGTGTTGGTCCAAATGGAATAGGTGGGTGGCCACGGATATCCACCTGGATCATTCCTCCATCCTTAGGAAGCAATGGTCCCCATTGCGTTGAGATCCTCCATGAGATGAGGGAAATTCTGTGGAACTGAGTATTAGATGTGTTGAAGATGTCATGGACCTGCGGGTGGACATGTTGGATGCGTTTAGTAAATTTGGTTTCTTTATTAGCCTCAGACAGTACATGTTTGGATTCTGTATGTGTAGTTGCAGGATGTATGGAAACATCAGGCGATGATGCGTTGGGAGTCAAATCAATGGAGTGCTTGTCCTGACAGTGTAGAGGAACCTCTATGAGTGAGGAGAAAATGTCCTCGTATTCCTCCATGACTTTGTCCATCTGCTGCAGCCATGAAAGGGAGCCCTATTTCAAGGTTGTGGCCACAATATTCTTCTTTCGCTGTGAGTGATTTTTAAGGAAAATGAATTTCCTGGTTTGGGAAACAATCTTACTGCGTTGTTTTGCAGTAGTCAAAGAGATGAAAGGAGGCGGTACTACCTCCGGTATCTTATACAAGTTATTTCCCAAAGTAATAATAACAGCATGAGGCCTAGACTCATACACATCATGTCGCCTCCACAAGTATGGTTGGCCCAATAATACATCAACTACATCAAGAGGAGCAACATCACACAATACCTCATCCATGAATGGCTTGATACTGTATGGAAGGCGGCACTGCTGGCGGATGCGGAGATATCTCCCTGGGTGGAGCCACCCGATGGTATATGGCTGCGGGTGTGCTATGGTCGGTAGGCCGAGCTGATTCATGACCTTTTCTGAAATGAGGTTCTTTTGGCTTCTGCTATTGACTAGAAATTGTAGTGGAGAACCCTTCACCCACATCTGCAACTGGAAGAGGCGCTCCCCCTCCTCTGGATCCTGTGGACCCTTCCTCTGGATCTTGGTGGTGGCAACAATGGCACTGGGATCCACATCAATGATCTGCTTCCCTTTGTCATTGCCTTTTTCTGGTTCTAACTCAGGATCATAAAATGCATCTGATTCGGGTGCCTTTAGTTCAGCCACCAAAGATTGTTTGCCCGACACTCGTTTGTGCTGTGAGTGGGGTTGTTATGAAATTCACACCACTTCCCTGTGTCGTTCTTTGGATTTGTGGTGTTTTTCTGAGTCGCATTACTTTGGCCTTGCCCCTTGTTCTTTGGTTCGGGGGCACCTTTCGGATTCGCAGATCCAAAGTCTCGCTTCTTCTGCTTAAATTTCTGCTCGATCTTGGCGGCATAGTGATATGATGTACCAAATGATGTAATGTCGAGGAAATCCATTTCCTCCTGAATGTGTTTGTGTAGATAGCCATGTTACTTGAGAACCAAATGTCTCTCTAAATCTTTAATACCCAACTTTGTGCGCAGGGTATGGAACAGATTCGTTAGTTCATGCACATCTTGATCCTTTTGTTGCCGCAGCGTGGTCCATTGGATGTATTTGTCCTCATAGCTCTCCACGGGGTAATATTGTTCCTTGATGTTGTCTCGGAATGAATTCCAAGTCGGTGTGGATGAGAACAGAGAGGTTTCCCCTTCGCCCTCTTGCTCATGGTAGGTTTCCCACCAGTCTTTGACATGGGGGGCGGCTTTGAGGAGTGCAAAAATAATATTTTCTCAGTCAGAGAAGTCATGGACCGAGAAATACCCTTCTATAAAATTTAACCATCTATATACGGCATCCGTATCTATTTTTCCTTCAAATATAGGAATGTCAAAGTTTACCTGTACCTTGAAGGGAGTGGCACCTCCAGAGTGGCTGTTGGATGCAGATGCGCCATATGTGGGTAGTCGTTGAAGGATTTGAGAAAAGTTATCCATCATCGCGTTCATTTGTTTCTCAAGGGCCTCCTCGAGCAGTATTTTGATAGGATATCCTGCTCCCTCATCTTTATTTTTTTCCACTATGGGAGGTCGTCGGGGTTTGTGAGGCTGATCTTGCAAGGGTTCAACCAAATTGAGCCCTAACTCCTTATACCCTGACCACGTTGGGGACATGCAAAGAAAAACAGAGAAAGACCAGACGTGCTCTGATACCACTGATCCGGATTTTATGCAGGAATGCAACAGAATACATAAATAACGATGAGCATAGAGATGCAGTGGAAATAATGCTTCATTTCATTAATATCAAATAACAAAAATATGCTTACAAGCATAGTGGAAATAAAATAGCTAAGGTGCTGGTAGCAAATCTCTGAGGAGAGATGTGATGGCTATAGACCTCTGAACTGTGTTACAATGAGGCTCGAGGGCCTATTTATTATTAAGAAACAATGGAAAAACTCAAACGTCCAAAAACCTAACTCTAGGAGATGAAGCGCCAAAACTATGGGCCCCCGTTTGGGTAAGTTGGTGTTTCAACTTCCCGGGGATGTAACTTTGGCATCTGATCTTCGTTTGACACGCTCAATAGCTCGTTAGAAAGATCTATACAAGGAGTACAACTTTTGAATGAGAAACATGGTCCATGGAACCATGTTATGGACCATGTTTCTCTCCATTTTCCCAAAAAAAACGTCGTTTAGGGCCTCAAAATGGCTCCAGAAGTTAAGGACCCGAAAAACTGCTAAAAATAGTAAGTTTTGTTGCAACTTGAAAACTGAAAGAACTGATGGTGGGAGTTCAAATGGAATAGGTGGGTGGCCACCAATATCCAGCTGGATCATTAAGGCCCCAAAACGGCTCCGGGAGTGGAGGACCCGAAAACCTGCTAAAAATAGTAAGTTATGCTGAATGTGAAAAGCTGCAAGAATTAATGGTGCTGGTCCAAATGGAATAGGTGGGTGGCCACCGATATCCACCTGGATCAATTGGGCTAATATGTGTTATTTTCTAGGTAGAGTTATTTTGTATTGTTGTAGCCCCTTCTTTGGGCATTTTCCAACTGCACTAGGTGTGGGGAGACCTGTTTAACCCACCTATAAGGATTTTTTTTTTGAATCCATCTTGGATTTTGGTCTTATATTGTCATATATAAGGGATCCAAGTGCTGGTTTCCAATATTGTAGCATAAATTCCTAAGAAATGCATTTTTAGGCATGCCTTGCTAGCATTCCCAATTTGGGGATATTACACTAAGAAAAATTTAGATCTAAATAGATAAAGAAATGAATAATAAAAATCATTCCCTCCAATATGCCTTCACCTTCATTATATATACATGAGCCTTCCATTGCTTAGGCCCACTGAAAAAATGCGTTGTACATGTGGACATAAGTCTCCATGGTTGACTGTGTTGTTTATCCATGTCCTCCATCATGTTCACATGGGGTGATCACCCTATCCATCATGTGTGTATTAAATTCATCACTCCCTCCACTATCTTATCATAAGTGCTTTATGGTCTTCTTTGAATGTACGATAATAGTAGCTAGCCTTATTAAAGATCCTCATGATTTTGCATTTAAAATCCATGATCTTATTTGATTGTTTCATCCTCCATAATCTATCTCATAAATGAGACATGATCTCCACTAATTTAGGTGCTCCACTACTCCATGATTTTAGATCTAGATCTAGAATATCCACGTACACACATTAAAAGTGGATTTTATTCATCTTTGAGGTTTGTGGGTCCCTCCACCCATTTATTTACTTAATTATTTAAGTTTATTAAGAACTCTAATATTCCAAATATAATGTGAAAATTTGGGAATATTAAGTTTCCCTATAAATTAAGATCAAGTTTTAGGTTGAAGGGTAGATACCAATCTAATTAGAGACTAATATATATAGTTTCTAAGGTAAATTTTTTTTATAAGAGTGCTTACTTTCTACACTAGTGATTTGTTGTTGGCATGAGAATGATCACACCCTTGTGCCTATAACTCCATGCTGGTATTCAGAGAGGAAGGCTTTTCAAACTGAAAGAGAACGATTGTTCAGGACCCCAAGATAAATTTGTACAACATCAAGGCATTAGGTTGTAAGATTACTATTTCTAGTCAAGATAATACATACGGATCTCTTTTTTTCATTGATTTGTTTCTATACCTATTGTAATAAATGTCACTACTTAGACTCCTTGATCACTAAGTTGGATTAGCATTTTTTTTATTATTATATGTTGCAGATGCTTCGATTCTTTTTGTTTTCTTTGATTGCAGGTTCTACTCATTGGAGAAACCATTTTGGAGTGATGCGACAAAGGGATACATCAAACATTTTGATTTAAAGGTGGGGGCATGTCCTCTCTCCTTTATTATTATAATCTTGAAATGCAATTAATCTAGAGGAAAAGGTTTTTAAATGGATTTTTGTTTCTAGTTACTCACGTGAGTACTAGGGAGATCGCTCTTGTCCTCAACAGGGATTAATCCAAGTAACAATGGGAGATGCTCTTGGGTGTGAGGGAGGGTATAAAACTATGGGAATATTTTTTTAAATTGCAAAACTTGAAAATATAGGCGAGCGAGTAAAATGCAATGTAGGGGCCAATGAAGGGTTCAAACACTAAAACAATGAAATTGAACTGCAAGGAGGGGTTGAATAAGATGTAACTTACTTTTCCACTGATGCTAGACACCTTGATATCCTTCATAATACTTGAGAATTTTATTTGATGCCTCCAAGAGAGAAAATACAATAAGTGGAAGAAAGTGTAGCGTGGAGTTGAGAAAGCACACAGCGGCTCCTTTGGCACCAAATTTTGGAATGTTTTTTACTTGAATTTGCTTATTTTACCTTGGTAAATGAGAGAGAGCTCTTCTTGAATGAGGTGAATGAGAAAATGAGCTTTAATTGGCCTTTTATAGCTTGTGATGGTCAATTTTTCTTCATAGTAGTGGGATGGCCCACTACATGTCTTTTCATTTTGTTTTGAAAACTTATATAGCTTTGAAACTTTCTATGCAAATTTAGGAACATTAGGAAATTATTACATTGAAACATAAATTATATTTGAAACCAAAATTCATTGAACAAATTTACCTATTACCACTCCTCCATTTCTGAGATTTTATGCATGAAATGCCATATTTTGGATGATTGAAACCCTAAAGACCTAATGGAGAGAATGAGGTGAATGAAATCATGATGATGTTTACTGAAGTGATGATAATGACCTTTTATTTCATGGTACACTCAGCTAAGTGATGACAAGGACTAGCATGTAAACATTTTGAAAGGAGTGGAAATATCCCTACACACACTATCTAATGACCAAAATTTTATTTGAAGACCTACGGAAATGACAAAAAATTGACTTTGGGAACCTAACAAGACATAGTAAGGGAATATTTGATCACTGGTGACAGGCTGAATAGAGTGACACTAACATTGGCTCTGGCTAAGGATGGCAGGTCCTTGGAAGTGTCAAGAACACCGTAGACCAAATAGACTAACTATTTTGTATGGAGTCAAAATCCGAATAAGAAACTAAATAATGAAAATTGACTCAAAATTCAAATGAATTGACTTTTACAGAACTTATAACTCAGCAACAAATCAAGGGATATTTATGGCCTTCACTTGGGGCTCAAAACTAGGATGATCCTCTCTTTCAAACTTTGACAGAAAAATTAAATTGATATGTACAATGAAATTAAGAAACATGTGAAATCTGCTCATAAAATATAGTGCTTGAGAAGTGTATCATTGACTGATTATTCTATGCAATCTTCTCCATTCATTTCCTCCAATAGATAAGCTATAATTTTTTATGGTCCCTTCCATAAGTTCTCAAATTTAAGGTGTTTCCCTTTCTCTTTATTTTTAGTATACCAACGGAGGACCACGTCACCAATTTTGAAATCATCAATCTTTTTCTTGCAGTCATATACCTTATTTTCATGAATTCTAGTTTACATCCTTGATTTCATGTCTTCCAAGTGGCGACGTGGAGCTGACATGTGCACCACCAGGCACAACAACACCTGCTTTGTGTGTTCATCCACTGGTGTATCTACGTTGTAGGAGGGAAAGACAAGTGAAATTCTTCGGTGGCATCGACCGAATTGTACAATGTGGAAAGGGATGTGTGGGAAACTCTAGGTGGCATGACCCATCAACTAGGAGACTTTCATGGCTATTTTCTGAAGAAAAAAAAAAAATATATATATATATATATATATATATATATATATATATTAGAAAATAAAAAAATATCCCAATCATGGAGCTTATCCCCTTGGATCAAGGAAGCCTAATCCCTTCATTAGAGGATGTCATCCCTTTATTGGCAGATCTAAAACCTCCTCAATTTCTCATATAAATTGAGGAGAAACTTCAAGGTTAGGGGTACATAAGGGATCCTAAGGGTTCACTTAAGATAAACTTATGCTGGTAATTCTAGAGTTGAAAGCTTGTCAAACCAACCAGGGATATTGTAAAGGCATATGAGAAAAATATGTATGACATCAAGGCTCATGTTTTAAGATTGCCCTTGATAATATTTATGGATACCTTTTCTCATTTTGTTGTTTTTAGATTCAATAAAAAAATGATAGTTATTAATCTTCTTGATCATTAAATTAAGGTGGTATTTGGATTATTACATAGTGCATGTGCTTTTGATTATTTGCATGTCTATGATTAAACGTCCTTCTCAGCATTGAAGGACTTTTTCGGGACAAAAGGCAAGGTATACATCAAACGTCTCGTTGAAGGGTAGGAGAATTATCCTCTCTTTTCGAAGTTTTGATAATGTGAATACTAATAGTTTAAGGAAAACGATAGTCAGAAAGTTGTTTGTTTCTAGTTATATGTTGGGATACTAGGGAGATTTCTCTTGTCTGCAAGAGGGACTTATCCAGAAAAAAAATTCGTGACTTGAGTGGTGAACAAGCTTATTTTTCTCTTGATTATTTTGGTTTATCTCTTTGATTTTTTTAATTTGACTATGTATGAGTTGTGTTGGGTTTATGAATTATTAGATCCGATGAATTAGAACACATTGTGTTTATTTGTTCAAAATTTTCTTTACTGTGCGTGCTTTTCTTTGATAAACAAAGTGAAAAATTGCACAAGTTTTCGGTTTAACATAGTGCACTGGTTTTCACTAACTACTTGCCTACCCCGTGAGAATTTTTAAAATAATAAATATTCTCTCTATCTCAGAGGCTCATGAAAAATTTCTTGTGGTTCAAATTGACTTATACCAACCCTCAAAGTCTCTTTGTGTAATCCTTTTTGATATTTCATGTAGGGTTTTCCCTTGTTTGATGAATTGCTCTATTTGGGAAAATAGATTCAATGCCTAGATCACTATTTTTGTGTCATTTCCCTCTAGAGATACCATGTGTCTTGTTAGTCCTACTTGTGTGAGTGATTGTTTCTTGATCATTTGCAAAGGAAAACTTCTAGATAAGTGAAGTGTGATTTGTCTCAAAAAGTAGTCTTTTATGAAACTGCTTCTGCTAGTTAAAGTGAAAAAATGATTTATTTTTCTTTGACTTGAAAGAAATCATGAAAGTACACTCATAGGTATCGTTAATTAGATTATTGTTTAATATCTTTCATTTTTTGAAATTTTTTAAAAAAATTTAGGATTTTTCTAATTTTTTTTTTTTGAAACATTGAAGATTGTGTGCTCATAAAATTGTATATTTTGGCTTTGAATAAATGAATATTTTCACTACAAAGTGATATCAATTATGCTTAAAAATGGAATTGATTTCTTGGTGAAAAATAATTCTTATGAGATGTTTTAGTAAATGTATAATTCATTGAGTTCAACAAATCCTTCTACTTTCCCTTAAATAGGAATTCATGGAAACAAAAATTGCATATTCATTGTTGAAGCATTTAGAGTAATTTTTTTTGAGTTGTTAACAACATCATTGAGTTTCATTTCCGTACTCCTTTGCATAAACAACATACAAATTAATAGAAGAGTTAATAAAATTGATCTAGATATTTTTACATTTTCTAGGGCTCATTCCACCAATCTAACTCAGGATTATTACTTTGGAATAGGGATTAATTAACTTTCCAAACCAGGATTGTCACAATTTTTCTCTTGGAAGCTCTTCTTAAAAGAGTCAAGCATGAGGTCATGTCGGATCCAATGGAGTAATCATACCTACTTAATTGGTAAATATAGAAGATGTGCACGTATTATAAATGGTAAACCTCAGATTAACAATTGTCTAGGAACCTTGGATCACATGTGAGTAAACCTCGTATTTACCATGTCGATGAGATTTCAAGTAGATTTAGCTTTGATACTCCTCCCTTGCATGTATATTGGGCTATGGACTATTCCCTCAACTTCAATTTTCTCAGTTGGTAACCTTAGTGGCTATAATATTTAGGATTTTCCCAAGGTGACGGTGGAGGGAAGATCCCACTTTACATGGAGCATACATTGACTAGACTCACTTGGAAATTCCATAGGGTAGTATTCACTTTGAGATGGCATAGTGGAGTTACTTGCACCAAACTGTTTGCAGGTTGTGAGGGTAACTGTTCCGACCGCTAGTTTTCAACATTAATTTCTACGAGGTTGGATTTCATCACCAACTAGTGATTTTATTGTGGAAACATACAGTTTCTGTGTGGATGGCGTCTTATATTTTGTAGCACGTGTTCATTTGTTTTATTAATTTTATAGGCCATAGGTGTGATTATTTTTAATTATTTTGAAATATTTTGATTTTATGTGTTAAAGAAATTAATCATGGCTAAATTACCAAGATATTCACATAGAATCAAGGGGAAACCCCTTGAATATACACCCAATCAATTGGAAACAATAGAAAATGAAAGGGTTCAATGATCAGGAACTGAATCTTCTCAACAAGGAGAATCATCTATCTAATACATCCCAATTTCAAAGTTAATCAACCTCAGAAAACTGAAATATGCACTAGAAAAGTTGGCCCAATTTTCGATGGCCAAAATTTCAATCTTGCGATACATAGGTTTCCCAAGAGAGAAACTTTTAGGTGGAGCAAAACATTGTATTTAATCACTTTGCAATTATGATGCTTCTAGTAAATGTCAGTAGAGTGACACTATTTACAACATTTCCATGTGGTCTTTGCTCTTCCGATGTTACCAACTATACGTTGTTCTTCCAACGGTTCCATACTTGGGTTTCACTTCCAACTTTAGCACGCCTTTGTCACTCTTCCGACGAATCTATAAATTTTTTGGTCTACTGATGTTAATAAGCATGAGATTCTTTGTTGATGAATCCAGAAGTTCGTTGGTATACCGATGGTGGTACACATTTGTCTCTCTTCTAATGAATCTAGAAGTTTGTCGCTATACCGACGGTGGCACGCATTTGTCGCTCCTCCGAAGAATCCAAAATTTCATCATTGTACCGACGGTGGAATGCATGAGTCTCTCTTTCGATGAATCCAGATGTTCGTCACTATACCAATAGTGGCACACGTTTGTCTCTCTTCTGACGAATCCATATGTTTGTTGCTCTACCGATGGTACCACGTCTGACACTTAATGGTGTCAGCATTCTGACACTTCATTGGGGTAGACCAAAAAAAAAGACCTTATTTTACAAGACGTCCCATTTCTTCCACATGTTGGAGGGGAATTCTTGACACATTTCACATCATGTTATATTTGACCATTCAATTAGGAGCTTGTTCTATAAGTTCATGTTTTTACCTGCCACATGGCATCATCTGTTTTATTTTAGCATTGGCATTAGGGATTTGGGTGCATACAATGGAGAGGTTTACATAACTTTTGATGATTATTTTGACAAATGTGGCTCTCTCCTATATATACAAGCCTCTCACAACAACAAGGGCTTCATAAGGAAACCCTAGATCACTGTCTCAAATGTCAAAATAGGAGGGTGCCCAAAGACCTAATTTCAATGCTCAAATAAAACACACGATTCCATGTGGCAAGTACAACCATGAACATAAATCACAAGCTCCTAACTCAAATATCAAACATAACATGATGTGAAATGTGTCATGAATTCCCCTCCAACATGCGGAAGAAAGGGGATGTCTTGTAAAACCGACCTCATTTTACACTGTATGTTAAGGGGGTAAGAGGGAAAAAAAATTTCCCCGCAATCCCCACTCGATATATGTTGACAAGGCGTGAAAACTAAAAACCACAAAAAAAATTCAATGTACAGTTTATATTGGAAATACAATTAAACAAAATCTAAGGCTTTGAGATTGAGGAGACAAAGTGGGTTTCATGAACCATGACTGTAAGTTTTCCACATAAATTTCTCTTGTATTTTTTCAACTTTCTATTTTCTTACATTACTACAAATTATATATATAAAGCACCCCAACATCCCCCTACATCCTGATTTTAAAATATATGTGAACCCTGGTAACTTAGGACAATATTCATATATTGCAAATAACATATAGACCACTAAAATTTAAGATATAAAAAAATGTACAAATTGGTTTGTTCCAAACTTATCATTAGGGGAATTTTGAGGTCTAAAATGGCCTCCTAAGGAAATTATAAAATAATTGTGGAAATAATAAAATAAGGTTTCATTACATCATCAAATTTTAGAGGGAAAAAAGAAAAAAATACTTTTTTCAATTCGTATTTTCAACCTATTTCCCAAAGTTTCTACTCAAATTTCAAGCGAGAGTACTCGTTGGATGAAAAATTTAATTCCTAATCCAAAGAGTACCCATGTTACAATCACATTTTTTCATGTATTTCTCATTTTTCGCGTATTAGGGTCCATCAAAACTATGCAACATGGGCACTCCTTAGATGAGGAATTAAATTTTGCATTCAACGGGTACTCCCACTCAAAATTTGAGTAAAAATTTTGGGAGATAAGTTGAAAATATGAGCTGAAAAAGTAGTTTTATTATTTTATTATTTTTTAATCTTCTTACCATTTACCTTAAAAAATGGTGAATCATCCCCCATGGTTGACATCATCATCTTGAATCCTATTGGTTCTTATAATTTTATTTTGTTTTACATTTTTCTTAGGAGGCCCATTTTAGACCTCAAAATTTCCCTAATGTTCATCTTAGAAATCAATAAAAGAAAAAATATCCCCCTTTAACAACTAAAAGAATTATTGTGTAATGGAAATCATTGAAAAATGAAAGGATGATAGATAAATAAATAAATAAAAAGAAGACTACAAGACTCCACTGAAGCATCTTACCGATGAGGTTCTTTTTTAAACATCGAAAAGAAAGAGATGAAATGAAGACGAGGATTATTACTTAGAAGTTCCTTAAAATAAGGCCTCAAACACATATAGTTGAACCAAACAACACCGAAGAATATTGTGCCAAGTGCTACACTAGGGAATAATTCATACAAGGGTACTCCATGAGTTGTGCTGAAACAATGGCCACAGTAGATCAGATAACTAAGAAAGAGAAATATTCATATCACCACAAAAAAATACAATACAGATGACTATGATAGAGCCACATGCATTTAACCATGGAAAAATACCATCATAACCTTCTCAGATCCAGTCTTATCAGCCTAAATATTGTATAGATCCATTGTCAATATCCAACTAGCCTGCCTGATAATTTTAATCAGGGAGGGACCCCTGTTTGGCTGGCATTGATTTCGTGAAGAATATGAATCCCAGAAAAAATAAACATATTTCTCCTATAAAATTGAGTTAAAGTATATCAGAATTCCTGCAGAAGTACAAATAAACTTGGTTACCTTGAGGCTTACATCAAGAAGCTGGTAATAAAAAATATTTTCCACATGTACTGCATTAACAAAATGTAGCTCTCATATGTTTGTTCCATCCGTTTCTCAAACTCGTGATACTTGCTCAGCTTCAGTTTGGCTGTCATGTTTTCTTTTATTTCTTCTCATCTTGGAAGACTTTCCATTTATTCCTTGCCATTTATTTGAATTATATATAAGGGTGCTGTCACTTGCAATAGATGATGCATGTGATATAGGTGGTAGATTAGGACATGGTGTATGTTTTGGTGGAACCACAAACTCGAAAGGAGGGTCTATAACCCATATGCAAGTAAAAGAATAGTCCAGTAAAGGTAATAATTAGTTACAAACCTAAAAAATAAATAATGTAAACGAGAAATTAAATGGTATTATACTTTCCTATTTAAGATAACATAGAATAAAAAATAATGTCTATTAACTTTTCCTTCACCGTGAGAGAATTCATTAACAAAAGCATCAATTGCGCATTTTTTAAAAACATAATCTTGATAAATTATTTTATAAGGAAATTAGACACACTCAGGTTTCACAATGATATATCTATCCATGACTCCAAGTCTTGGAATCTAAACATATATAAAAATTCCATGTGCCCACTATTAAAATCCAAACTAGTCTCAAATTTATTCGTATTTAAATTTTAAGTCCATTCATGACAAGAATTATCTTAGTTTCCAAAATTTGAGAAGAACAAGAATTTTATATGTAATCAGTGAAAGAATACAATATTGTATCAAAGGTTACACAATCCATAGGCTTTCTAACGTAACATCTATTTCCACTCTTAAACAAGCCTACCACTTAGTCATTTATGTAAACATGGGTGTTAGAGTTGCAAAATGTTGCCACAACATTCACTACATTTTGGCCGTTCATCTTAAACCTTCCTTAAACCTTGAAATTGATAACATAAGATACCAAGGACAACCCTTGGAATAGAGACAGGTATTCCTCAACCAAAAACTCATAACATGGTTTTATATATATATATGTATATATATATATATATATATCTATATATATATATATATATATATATATATATATATATATATATATATATATATATATATATATAACTCAATATGCACAAATTACAATCAATGTAGAAGCTTTATGAAGAAAATAAAATAAGTTGACAATAAGAAGAGATAATTTAAGTAACCCACGAGGGAATTTACTGTCTACATAAGCCTCCACACGAAGCCACCACAACAATACATTATGACCACATCTGCCAAGTGGTTCCACAAAGGAATCATCTTTCAACTAGACAAAGGGCTCACCACCACCTGGTCATCTACAGTCCAATCATCCTGATCTCGAAGCCAAGTTGATTTATCATTATCCTTCCAAAATATTCTTGCATTAAGTGCAAAACCTGCCAAATCAAGTCTCCTTGGAAATACAGTCACCCCATCACAAATAAATCTGGAATTTTTCTCAGCATATCGAATGCAATTAAAATTATTCCAACCAACTAAATGACCCAATTATTTGCAAGTAGGTCCTTGCATAGGTACAAGAAGATTTTCTTCTCCACCCTATTAGCACATGGAGTTGCATCCCTCCCAGCTCAAAAATATGGACTTGAGTGATAATCCTATAGGACACAGTGGTGTAAAAAATCTCATTCCCTAATTCCAAAATATTTATGAAATGGATATAAAATGGATGATGTCAAGACAATAAAGGAAAAGTAATACAGAGTTTTCTCTAGTTTTGAATCCATTTGACTCAGCAGTACCTCGTCAGTTTTACTCAATGGATTCAAAACCATCATTTATGACCTTTACAACATCAAACCCTATCCAATGGGCACCCATTGCTACTCTACAGGCCCCAAAATCCTATTATGAAGAACTATTGAAAGACTACAAGTTCAAGTTTTCCACAAAAAAAAAAGCTGGTCACGTTGTTGTTGGGTCAATTTACCATAGCTAATCCATAATCAAAGGTTCACATAGTTGTAAAAAGGTGTCATACATCCTCTAATTAAAATAATTTGTGCCCTAGATTCTCACATCATCTTTATGGCATATTTTTCTCTCGGCACACTAGCACAAAACAGACACAACCAAGCTGGCATAGTTCATGATGGAGGACTGCCACCATTGGTAGAACTTCATGACTCAAGATATGGATCCCTTCAGCAAAATTCTTCCTTTGAAATATATGGTCTTACAAATAATGAGGATAATGGGTATGACAAGGTCAATGGACCACAAGGATAATTAATCGGGGCATATTCTCAATTGTATCAAACTCTCAAGCAAACACCACTTCTGATTCAATGTAAAATTCTATATACTAGTTCTGACTTTTACACAAGATGTAGTTTGAAACACCTAGATTATGTAGTCTAGTAGTGACAAGATCTAGAATTTTAAGTACTAATTGTTGCATTTATGAAGCTCATCATTACTGTGAGTATGATGGTAAATTTTGAATGGGCTGCAAATAATCCATTCAAATGTGGAATTTTTTTGAATTCCTCCCTGCTTTGAAACTTGTAATTGAGTGTCTTTATCATTTATGCTGAATTGGTATATATGGTCATTGTTTTATAATTGTTACATATGTAAATCAAATTCTTACACCAAAAAATTTCATTTGGTATAATCCAATGGAGCCTTTAAGTATCATTTTAAGCAATACATTGTAGTATCATGTAACTGCCTACATACTTTTCTACTTCATTGCTTCTAGATACAGATTCTATGCTAAAAAAAAATCAATATCATACTATATTTTGTAAATATGAGTTCATATCTATGAAATTCAAATAAGAGCTTAAATGTATGGATTCAGATGCCTTAGTTTCCAACATTCAAGTAAACAAAATTCATGTTCCTATGGTGATTATCTCAGTGATTTTTTTGGAGACAGATCTCATATATATATATATATATATATATATATATATATATATATATATATATATATATATATATATATATATATTTATATCTTAACTATGGAAAATTATGAATGGACCTAGACATCTATGTCTTGACATATTGTAGGACAAATGAATGAATAAAAAAATAATACAATGATGGCAATATCTCTTCGAGGTGTCAAACAACTCAACAATCTTATAGAATTCATATTACATGAAATTCTTAACTAACATATGTTCTTTAGTCTAAATGTGGCAATATATTAAACATTCATTTGATATCTTAGTGTATAATGATTGTGTAAGCATATGTTCTCTCACTTAGAGGTGACAAACCTGTTTGGTCTCTTAATAAAAATACTAGCACACCTATAACATCTTCATGATGGAATGGGTGTGGTGTCTTTGTGACTATAGTGAATATCACTCTTGGGATAATATCTTTACCTTCTCTCAAACTATCTTATAATGGAAGTACTAGAATGTGTATGAAGGAAAAAACTCAGATTCATGTGATTAATATCTTGACACCCATGAGATAAGCTCAATTTTTATATGATTCAAAATTCATTAGCAACACTTTTACATAAGTAGAAGGTTCAAAATGCAGACCTCACACTCCTTTGAAGAAGTGTTAACATAATAGTGGCATATCCATGGAATTTATAGTTCTATGATGATAGTCTCAGTATCTTGAAGTGGTGATTCCATCACAAAATTCAAGGCATAAAAATCCAAACCAACATAAGAAGCACACAATCCAACTCACACTTAAAATAAATAAATCCTTAAGGTCCTAGAGGAGACTAAAAACCCCCCAAAAATTATTCTTTAACAATATGGTTTGGAAGCATAAGAAGACCTTTCTTAGAGTGGGAAATCCTCCCTTGTGTCATTGTCTTGACTGCTCCTTTGTATCATGGTATTAAGAAACAATGCTCCTCTATGTCAATGCCTTGAGAAACAGTACTCATTTTTGTTTCCAGATTGAGAAACAATTCTCCTTGTATTACTATGTTGAGGAAAAATTCTCCATAGTTCTTAGAATATACCTTAAGGGGTCTGAAGGGACATAGAAACTTAGTATTATTTTGAAAATGGTTAGTCAGGTTTTGTAGGGTGAATTCAGATACCTTTGGTTACATGGCACCCTATTGAAAAAAGATACTAGGTGGAATAAAAGGGGATTGTAGTTGCTAATAAAAAAAAAAGAGATGCAATGGTAGGACCTATTGATACACATCATTTTGCCACTGTCCCTGAAATCCCCATCTCACCCATTGGGGGGTCATTTCTGTGACCAATAAGCAGTGTCATGCCTTTCAAAAACCATCACTTCATCCCTTTACATGAGAGAAATATTCCCCCTGTTGACAATTCCCTGAGCAGGACTGTAAAAACCCTTGTTTTTGCCTTGGCGCGAGTTGCAAGTTACACTCCCATGCTGAGCTAGAAAATTAACACTGAGCCCGCACCTATTGGCACTTTTTCCCAGTTAAGCACCCATGCGAAGTTGTTTATGGAATGCTTTTTAAAAATAAAGGTGGAGGTTCTATTCCAACCACCTCAAGGATGAGTCATTGGGAGTGGTTGAACTGAAACAACCATGGACTCCCTCCTTTAGTTAGTAGTTTCCACCTCCCTTGGAACTCTCCTAAATTATAGGACTCCCTCCCACCTTTGTAGTGATCCCAACCTCCTCCTTTTCCTCTATAAAAGAAGCTATCTCTCTTAGTACAAGCTAACTGAACTTGGAGAACCGATACTATAGCTGAATGAATAGAGAAGATAGATAGAAGGAATTATGCTGAGGAGAGCTTGAGTCCATGCCTTCACCCCGTCCAAATTCCCTGACGAACATCTAAGACATGCTTCTCCTGAACCCTGCTAGACGAGACTGCGACTTCAAAGCATCAGTTGTAACTCTTCCTTCTATTCATTTATATACATGACTACTATCTGGTTCCACTATTGTGTTACGATGTTTGTGTAATGCGATATGTTTAGCCCTCTTTGAATGGTTAATAGCTATGAGTGAAACTATGATGTCATATGTCATTCTTGTTTCTTGTTCTATGTGCAGGTATCTGGGCATAACAGCGAACAGATTGTGAATTTCCAAGGCAGGAGCAAGAGGCTACTACTCTTTCCGCAACGACGACAGCATTGGATTCCAGGTAGGTCGATCTAACATGTCCCTTGTTCATTCATTAACTAGGAAGCAACAGTTTAGTGTGTCCTTTTGTTTGTAGACCCACCCAAGGGCTAGAGGGATTGTCTATGTCCGCAAAGAGGATTTACCTATGTAACAAATTGGTGATTCCACTAGGGATCAGTGCCAATTTGTCGTTTCATCTTTTTGGGTCAATTTTAATTATCAGTTTAGTTCTTTATATTTTTCTGGTTCATTTTCTTATTTTCTATCCTCTGTTGAGCTCCAGAGTGTCATGGTTGGCCTCTGCTCATTAAATTTTGGTTTTTCCTCCTTTTCCCATAGGTTTCTAGCTTGGCACATTTTTTTTCTGAATAGTCGCACCGATTGGCATAGGTTTCTCTCTTTTCACTCACGCGAACCCCTGTATGGCATGGATTACAGCCTTACAGTTGTGCCAACCATTGTAGGTTTTGGTTTGACCTCCTTAATGAGTATTTTGGTCAATTGTGCTTGCTTCTGGGTTATTTTTTGGGTGTGATTTAGCCTTTAGAACTATGTTGACTACTGTAGACCTCTTTCTTTCAGTTGTTTGTCCTTTTTCCTGTTAGTGTCCTTTAAGGCCTTAGGGTTTGTAAGTGTTTTTGTACACTGAGCCTTCTGCTCGAAGCACAAGTCTCTTTGATTGTTGCCAGCCTCGTTTCATTTTGCGTCATTGCACTGAGTTTTTTTTATCCTTTTGAGTGTTTTGGTTGAATGATATTTTTGTTTCATCAATTGATCCTTCCCTTAGTGCTCTAGGCATCGATTACATTGCTTGTGTTGGGTCGATTTGGGAAATTCTCTCTATTTGATTGAAATTTTGCGGCATTAGCTTAAATGTTTTTGTGTTTGTTTCACGTCGATTGAGTCATTCAATTTTAAATCCCTACATTCGCAAAACTCAAACTAGTGTTTATTTTGTTTTCCATTTGAATTAGTACATTATGTGGTTTTTTCATTGTAAAATCAAAAAATATGTTTTGCATTCTTTTGTTGCATCAAAATTGAACCATTCCTTTGCATAACTAGTATTTTTCATCTAAGAAGGAGTTTCGTTTTCAATTTATTGCATTAGAGACATTAGAAGTTTTCTTCGTATACTTTATTTGTTTGTTATTGTTTGAAATATTTCTATCCTTCTTATAACTAGCATTCATCTAACTAGAATGATGCTCATTTGCATATAGTTTTCATTTAGGAAGTGAAGCTCCAAATTTGATAGGGCCTTGAAATTGAAACATAATTCAAGATTAACTTTAAAATTTACTCAATGAACCTAAGGCAACACTGAAACCTAATGAAATATTTCTAGTGGTCTAGACTAGAGAGGTGTTCTAGCATCTTTAAACCTAGTAGCCGTCGTTCGCTTGTTGGCTTCAGAAAATGCTAGTACAGACTTATGCTCCTCGTACCGTCGAGTATATAAAGGGAGACCCCTATAGGTTGCAATCCTTTATCCATAGGAAGATAAGTCTACTGCCTTGTAACCGTGATACACTAAACACGGCATTCGAGGAGACTACCTACACATACGTCAAGTCCTTG
Source organism: Pinus albicaulis (assembly GCA_034641835.2). Classification (NCBI taxonomy): domain Eukaryota; kingdom Viridiplantae; phylum Streptophyta; class Pinopsida; order Pinales; family Pinaceae; genus Pinus; species Pinus albicaulis. The sequence goes on along the minus strand of CM076576.1, from coordinate 214,363,803 downwards.
GTCATTTCTATTTCATTTGATCACCAAGGTGTATATGGAAGTTCACAGAAAACTGGTACACCCTCTTGCTTAGAATTCCTGAGAAGCCATTTCGATATTTTCGTGACTCTTTCAACAAGAGAAGAGATCATCGAGCACTTGTCCTTTTGCGCTCGTTTCAAATTGAAAGTGAATAGAGTCATATTTTTCCTGTTTCACGACTCTTAAAACATGAAACAGTGAATTTTGGTTTCAGTGTTATAAAATTAATCACCTACGATCACACGCCTATTAAAATTTTATTACTTGGCCTGATTAATTTCCTTGGTTCTTTTTTTGGCACCTTACATTGGTTATCTCTTTTTCTTCCTGTTCTGATATACAGTCAAAGTGGCAGAACATCCAATTTCGTCGTCCTCACTGCCTCCTAGTGGTGGTTCTTTTCCAGAAATTTCTTTTGAAACCCCTCAGGCCACTAGGTTTGTTGAGTTTTCGCAGCCTATTATTTCTTCTATCCAACCTCTTGATACTCGATCTCCTCTTGATGATCGAGTTGAGTTCAATTGGCCTCCTTCAAGTGCTTGGTTTGGTTTTGGGGAAGAAGGAGACTTTCCTCCTCTTACGTCAGGATCGCCTTCTGTTGCTCCTACGGTACCTCCTAGTCCCCATAGTATTTTTGAAGATCTTACGGCAAACTCAGATATGGATTCCTTTAGTCCTGTTGGTAGTGAAGGAATGCATGTTTCCATAGGAGAATATCAACTCTTTCCTAAATATCTCTCTCGTGCCTCTATCCAATCTTCTCCACCGTCGATATCAATTCCACTTGGATATAGATCCTTGAGTTAGATCATGTCTGGAATTTCCTCCATTGCACAATCTAGTACAGTAACTCCTCCTCAGAGTTTGGTCCTACCTTCATTACGGCTATCACCGTCAACTCCTGGTTCATCGGTTACTGTCATGTCTGTTCCAATCCAACAAACGGTTTGTGTGGCTTCTAGTTTAGTATACACTCCTCCTGTGATTCTTGGTGGTCTTAATTTTGAAGAATATCTATTTGTTTTTCAGCAGAAGAGTTCTCAGGATTCTCAGCAGGCTCAGGCTCCTAGAAATCCTTGATTCCATCACTATGATGTTGTTGGTAATCCCATATATATCTATCTGCACGATTATGATGTGTATGGTAATCCGGTCTACTTTCCCCCTATTGATCCTTATCAGGTTGTTTATGATCCTTATCAAACTGTTACTCATTTCGGACCTACCCTTCCTACGCAACCCTCTGGCTTACAAGGACAACCCTCATCGGGACAACCTTTAGTTTAGCAGGGCCCTTCTTCTGGTCCACAAGGACAACCATATGGTCAACAAGGCCAACCTTCACAAGGTTAGTCTTTGGCCCAACATGGAAAACCCTTCGTTCTTTCAGGTCAACCGTTGAATCAACTGGGATCATCTTTTGGTCCTGGGGGGGGGGCGAATTATCCATCATAAGGACAACCTGTTGCACCTCCATCTCAGCCCCACATTCAATATGCTCCAAATATTGTGCAACCAGGAAAAACTTATGGTCCTTTTCCAGGTCAACCTGGTTATCAGGGACAACCTGGTCCATCGCAACCATCAAGCCAGCCTTTTCCTCAAGGACAACTTGGTGGTCCCAAAAAATAGTTTCAACAACTGGTTCAACTAGCTTAGTAGTTGTTTCAACTTGCCCACCATCAGATTCCTTCAGTTCCGCAGCTAGTTCTTCTTGTCTGCCCTGCTCAACATCTTTCTCAACCTTCTCTGCAAGGTCAACCTACTCAAGCGCAGGGCACTTACTACCCTCAAGTTTCATATCAACCTATATATAGTTCACCTCAAATTCCTTACCCTCAAAATCCACCTGTATATCATCAACCTCAAAGCCATGCTTACATTCCATAGAAGAATCCTTATATTGCTCAGCAAGGACCTCTGTGGTCTACTTCGACTCAATATCCTGGTCCTCAACCTCAGTATCAACCGAATTATCCCTCTTATAATCCCTATGATTTGAATCTTTCGGGACAGAATGTATGGGGACAAAATCCCGCTCGGATTGGGTGGAATGTACACACGAGTCCTTATCAAAGACCTCTGATGACTTTTAATACTCAACTACCATTTCTTGCTACGTTGGAATTACCTGATGTGTCAAAATTGACAAATGATCCTATTATTCATAACCCATATTGGCCTCTGGTCCCGACCAAGATTCCTAGTGACTGTCCTAAATTTGACGGTAAACCTGGCGAAGACCCCAAACGCATGTTATGACTTACCACTTGTGGTGTTCCTCTAACTCTTGGGTTGATGATTCTATTCAACTCCGTCTTTTCCAGCGAACTCTTACTGGTGCTGCTACAAAGTGGTACATTGAGCTGTGTCATAGAGATTTTCAAGATTTCAATTCCCTAGCTATGGCATTCCTTACACATTTCTAGTTATGAGTTTGTTATGAGACCGAGATGCACCTCCTCACTTCATGGAAACAGGACTGAGCTACTCATATATCAGATCATATTCATGAGTGGAGGTGACATCGTCACATGATCAAATTTGAGATTCTTGATCAACTTCTAAATCATTGGTTCACTACTTCCTTTGTCAATAAAATCGCCAAAGACATCGCTATGGGGGCATGTGTAACCGAGGAACAAGCCATTGCGTATGCCTAGTACCTCTATATTGTGTACTCTCAATCCGGTGCTTTATATGATATCTTGCCTGATGCTCCTCGACCTCGAACTTATAAACCACCAGTGAATCCATCCGTTGATGGTATTATTGGTTCCGTATCTCATAATTTTCAGAAGTCTCCATCTAATTTTGGGAAGGAGAAGTCTACTTCTTTCAATAATTTCACTTCTCAGTCAGTTCCAAATTCTAGCAAGCCCAGGGAAGTGAATGTCGTTCAAGCCAATCTTATGGAGAATGCTTCTAAAGGTAATAATAAGGGTAAATGTAAGGCCAAAGCCGATACCCCAAAACAGGATTCTTCGAAACCTCGTTCTACTGATAGTTCTCAACGCAAACTGAGGTATCCTTATTTAATTTGTGATGAAGAGAACTTCACCAAAGACTATCCTAGATGGTCTGAAATGAGTCGATTTATCAAAGGAACTCAAGGAGCTCTGGTTGTTCTTAAAGAACCTTTTCCTACTCAAAAAACTCAGATGGTAGAGAAACCTCAGTCCTCTACCCCATTTGGTTCTCAGGCTTTTATGATGAATGGTTCTGCACCCGTTTCTATTACTACTCGATTAAAAGATTATTCTAGTTCACATCAGGAAATAGGGAAAGATATCACTAATGGTCTTCCTCCTCCACCTGGTTTTGGTCCTCCTGAGATTGAACGGCCCAATATTGAGTCTGTTGTGCGACCACCTTCCAAAGGTGTGCTCTGTAAGTCTTCGTACAATACCAACGCCCGTGCCACTCAACATTACAATATTGTTGAGGATTTGGCTTAGGAACCGTCCACAATGACTATGTTAGATGTAATTTAGAGTTTTTCATAAAAAAGGAAAGTGTTCTTATCCACAATAGGTGGGGTTGATCCTACCGATACTAGTTTTCTTGCTTTTGACTTAGAGAATTTCCTCCCACGACTCCCACACCAAATTGCGCTCATCACTCAAGTTGGTATTAATGGTTTGAACATTCACTGGGAAGTTGTGGACGAGGGTGCATCTACCTGTGTTATGTCATCTACTTGTTGGAAAGCCATTGGTTCTCCAACTCTCACCTCATCACCCAATTCCATTGAAGAATTTGATCGAAGAGAGTTTAAACCTCTTGGTGTTCTCGCTAGTTACCGATCACATTAGAAGGGAAGAGAGTCAATGTCAAGGTTGAAGTCGTTGATGCTAAACTCAATTATAATATTCTCCTCGGTCGTAGTTGGACTCATGCAATGCTATGTGTTTCGTCCACTCTCTTTCATGTTTTGAAATTCCCGCATGAAGGAAATATTATTACTGTCAATCAATTGTCTTTTTCCACTTCTTCTTCTGAGAACAATGTTTCATATGTAGATAAGATTCCTACTCCCTATGAGAGCGTAGGGCTAGGCATTTTCAAGAATCCTGCCCTCATGGGCATTTTCCCTCTTCCACCACCAAATATTGTTCAGGTCAACATGATTTCTCACACCGATGACCCATGGGTTATCCCTTCTCCTGAAGATATTGATTCTTTCAGAGATTCGATGCCATTGAGTCTGATTGAAATTGATTATTGTGAACTCATCGGCACGTCAGACACTTTGTCCTTTGATTCTTCTCCTTCGAGCATGTCTCTTGACATTTATTCTGAATCCCCTTGGCTTGGTGGTTTTGATTGATCAGATCCTTTGAAATAAGTGTTCCCTCTGACGAGGCCATTGTGGAAACCATGTCTCTCGAAGATCTCCCCTGGGGTGATAATCATCATCGTTCCTTGTTCCTGCCAAGTCTCGGGGCCATGTCTACCTATCTTGAGCATTTTTCTTCTCAGGTTCCTTCTCCTCCACTTCAAATGCCTATTCAGCTCCATGAAATTTTTTTAGAAGGTAACTTGTGTAACATTACAAAAACGATGCCTATTGTCATTTCCGTTAAACCAGGAATTGTCGATAACATCCATATCGGGATCACTTGTTCTTTCGATGAAGTACAGGTCTATACTAGCCTTTTCTGTGAATTCCATGATGTATTTGCATGGTCCTACGAAGAAATGTCAGGCATTGATCCTAGCATCGTGGTACATGAAATTCCTACTTACCCTGGTTCGAAACTTGTTCACCAGCATCTTCATCCAGTGCATCCTCGGAAAGCTGCTGCCATTAAAGCCAAAGTGGAAAAGCTTCTTAAAGCTGGTTTCATTTATCCGATTCCATTAACAGAATGGGTCTCTAATATTGTTCTTGTAGATAAGAAAAGGGGTACTATTCGTGTCTATTTGGACTATAGTGATACCAATCAAGCTTGTCCCAAGGATAATTATCCTACTCCATTCATCGATCAGATCATTGACGACTATGCTGGGACTGAGATTTTTTCCCTTATAGACAATGTTTTCTAATTATAATCAGATAAGAATTCTCTTGACTGATCAACACAAGGCTACCTTCATCTATCCTTGGGGTACCTTTGCATATAAGAATCTTCCTTTTGGTTTAAAGAATGTTGGGGCCACATTTCAGTGCACGATGTCCTATGCCTTTCATGATATTCATCTCATTTTGCTAAGCGTAGGGATCACCCTAACCATCTTCATCAATTTTTTATTCGTTGTAGACACTATAAAATTCGGCTTAATCTCCACAAGTGTGTCTTCTGCGTTGATTCCAGTAGACTCTTAGGGTTTATCATGTCCAAATATGGAATTCACATCGATCCTCTCAAATTTGAGGCTATTATTAATCTCCCATCTCCTTCCTCATTGCACCAGTTGTAGAGTTTACAAGGGAAAGGTAATTTTTTATGTCGTTTTATACCTAACTATGTCGAAGTATCTAAAGGATTCACATTATTGTTGAAGCAGGGTGTCCCTTTCTGTTGGGATGAAATCACTCAGAAATATTTTGATGCATTGAAGACATTGCTTGTCAATGCCCCTCTACTCTGCCCTCCAAATTATCATCGTGATTTTTCCATTTATTTAGCTGCTGCTTTCAACACGATTTTGATGGTTTTGGTACAAGACGTTGATGACGGTCATGAGCATGTTATCTATTACTTGTCTCGTAACCTTCCCGACCTAGAAACTTGTTATTCTCATGTCAAGAAGTTAGCGTTAGCGGCAGTTCAAGCAGTCCAACATTTTTGTCATTATATTATCTTATGCACAATGACAGTGATTTATAATTGCAACCCCATGACTTACATTTTGTATCGATAATTGCTGGGGGGGAAATACTCTAAATGGATTGTTATCCTCCAAGAGTTTGATTTGGAATTTACTTCTGCCATGTCTAAGAAATCATTAGTTTTTGTTGATTTTCTTTGTTCTCTCCCTTCTGAATTCACTCCTTTTCATTCTGAAGACTCTATTCCAGACGATTCACTTTTCTTGATTAGCACCCTTGATCCTTAGTACGATGATATCATTGTCTATCTCCATACTTCGTATTTTAGATCTGAGTTGGAGAAGGATGCACACCGACACATCCGCCATCAGTCGCAACCTTATCGTATATTCGGGGATACCCTCTATCATGTCAGAGTAGATTCCATTCTCCGTCAGTGTTTAAACCTTGAGGAAGCTAAGGAAGTCCTCAATGAATGTCACAGTGGCGCATGTGGCAGTCACATGTCTGGTTATGCTACTGCTTAAAAACTCCTTCTTGCTGGTTATTTTTGGCCTTCTATTTTCAAAGACTGCATTGTCACGGTTCATAAATGCCATGATTGCCAGATTTACCAACACAAGATGCGTGTGCCACCCATACCTCTTCATCCTATCATTATTTTTGGTCCCTTTTCAAAATGGGGCATTGATTTTATGACGTGTGACCCTCACTCGTCCGGCATGCATGCTTATATTAATGTAGCTGTGGACTACTTCACCAAATAGGCCGAAGCAATGCCTGCACTTGCCCTCGACGGTAAGATAGCTACTCAATTCATATTCAATCACATTATTACTAGGTTTGGTGTCCCGCAAGCCATCATTACTGATCATGGTTCCCATTTTCGACATTATATGGTGGCGGAGTTGACTTCTAAGTTGGGTCTGCATCACAACAGCTCAAGGCTGTACTACCTTCAATCAAATGGCCAGGTTGAAGCTGTGAACAAAGTTTGCTTCAACATACAATTGGGATCCATAAATCAAATTGGAATCTCATGTTATTTCTGGCTCTTTGGGCATACCAAACCTCAATTAAGAGTGCAACTGGGTTCACTCATTTCCACTTGGTCTATGGCATGGAAGCTACTCTCCCGATTGAATGTGAAATACCTTTTCTTAAGTTAGTTGTTGAATTAATTCCAAATACTTTTCCAAAGGAGGAACATATCCTTTATTTATAAATACTATATGAAACCCATCGCTTTGCTGCTTTGGTTATCGAAACACAGAAAAAGCGGGGAAAGGCTCATTTTGACCAATTAGTTTCCCCTCGTTCTTTCGTTGAAGGAGATCTCCACCTCCTGTATGACCAAGCTCATGATAAGATGGGGGCAGGAAAATTTCAACCTATGTGGCATGGGCCCTACATCATTAAACGTGTATTTCAGAATGGGGCTTATGAGCTTATTGATTACGAAGGTCATCCTCTTGAACAACCCCAAAATGGGTTGTATCTCAAAAAATATTATGCATGAGTCATGCATGTGTAATAGGTGTACATAGGTGTCATTTTCATTTTTTGTACATTTTTTCGGTTTGATCTGCTTTGTGAACGTTTTCCTGCTTATTGGGTCTTGCCTCTGGTGTAGATGTCTATTATCCCTTATGTCGGTTTCGTGGATGGTGCTTCCCGTAGTACCAGGAATTTTTCTTCGGCAACCTGGGTAATTTATGATCCTACTAGTGAGTTGATAGATATGCAAGGTATTTGTATAGGACGAGCTACAAACAATGTATCTGAATATAGCATTTTTATTGAGCTATTAACTGAAGCACTCAACCTCAGCATACACACATTGCTTGTAAATCTATATTCATAGCTTGTCGTTTTGCAACTCAATAGTCATTATTCAGTTATAAATCTGCACATTCTGAGATTGTATTTACATATTCATTTGCTAGAAAGACATTTTGATTTTATTACATATCAGCATATTCCTCAACAAATGAATACATTAATTGATACAATGGTTAACATTTTATTATATAGACATTTGCGTAATTTGTAAATCATCATCACATGTAAAAGATCCATGTAGGAAAATAGATGTATATATATGTATTTCTTGTTTGCAGTTGTGTGCATCATAAATTCAAAAAATATATGTGTGTTTTTTCTACATCGTGAGACATCATGTCTCTCAAAATATGTAGATGAAAATAAAACCTAGGTGTCTAATCAGCATGCTACTCGTAATGACATGTCACTACCCGTACAAGCCGCCTTAGCAAGCGGTGAATTCGGTTGGGCACCCCTACATTATGTCCCTGGTAGGCGCATGGAACATCATCAAATCATGCATAGTCTGGGACTTGTCGGGTGATTCCATCCAGATTATGCTTTATCTCATCTTCCTCGCCGCCCTCGCCTTGAGGGTTGAAATCGTGAGGGATTCGCCTCGCTATCGGTGACATGTTCGTGGGTCTCTCTGGGCCAACGTCTGCAAAAACATGGATTTAATGTTAGAGCGCACATAGATAAAAAAATCATAGTACTCATGAAAATTAAAAATGAGTCTCACCAATTATTCATCCCAATCCTCTTCGTTCGGGAGTGGGAGGTCTGCATCTTCAGTGAAATCTGTACCAGAGTAGGGCCAGTCCTCCACGACAATCAGTTGTAAGTGGAGCCAATCGAAGAATTATGGTCTCTAGGACATCTATTGACTGTCCCCTTCCCTTAGCATCAGAGCTGTCCATCAGGCCATCCATGGTCCTCTCGTTGGCCTCCTATCACTGGAAAATGGTTAGTCATTCCAAGAAGAATGATACCAGAATAGATCCATAACCAATTTTTTTCAATATGTTATTCTTGCATTTTGTTAGTTGTCGTTTCATGTTTATTGTCACAGCCTCTGCCCAGTTGTAGATGGTCAGTGCCAAGCAGTTTAAAACAAGGAGAAACTATGTCTTTTTTTCTTCATGCGGTGCTTCTGATCCCGCAGCTTGTCTAATGGCATGTAGCACTACTTTGAGTGTCAAGTCTGGGGTAGTCTGGATATTAAATTTCCCACTTCCTGATCCTTTCTATGCCCCTGTACATACACTATCTTTCACCGTGGTCATGTTTTCCATGCAAGCCCGAGTACTGATCAGTATTGGTGCTACTCCCCTCCACAATAATCCTGTTATGAAATAGACATCAGAGACTTCAATCTCAAGTTCTTGATCCCAAAGGATGAACTTCTCTTGATTTTCGTCTGATATAATGATCAGATACTGTAATAACTCTGGTTGGGCTTGGAGACATGGCATTAGGAAGAATTTTTTTAGACCACAATTTCTGAGAGCTTCCATGACTCCCTCATTTTTCATGGCTAACTCATCTTCTTCGCTATATTCCTGTTCTTTCCATTCTATGACCATTTTACCTCTTTCTACCTGCAAACACATTCATATGAGTGGTATTAGCCATTTTTGAACCTTAAATTTGTGGATAATTTGGGTATTTGATTAAAATTTTACATAAAAATGGTTTGCGCCATTGGTGCACCCTAGTGTAGAAAATTGGACGATTGGTGTGACTTTGTGCCCGAAACCTGCGCTGACCGTCGTGCCCTAGTATTTACATTTCTTTGCCCAGAATTCAAAATTGGAAATTGCAGATAGTAAGAAATGAACTAGAATGACAAGAGGGATCTCGGCTCTTACCTAGAACTAATGGATTTGAGATTTTTCTACTGGATTGATCGCCATCGTCACCGCAAGATTTCACAGTCAAATCGGTAACTATTGCTCCACAAGAGGTAAAAAGTGAAAATTAATTGTTTTTACCATTTTTGGCATTTTATAACTTTTTCACGACCCTAATTAGCTTTTAAGTCATATTTTCAAATTATTGTATTATATTATTTTCAAGAAATGGGTTTTACACATGTCTCTTGTGTAGCAATAGGTTTTTATGTGCGACAGTGATGAAGTAACGAGTTAAATTTTATACTTTTTTAGACTCGGTAAAAACATGAAAAAGTCACTAATGAAGTCATCTTTCAGCTCTTTTCTGAATCTAAAATTGAAAAGTTTTTCCAAGTTCTTGTTTTTTTGAACTCGTTAAATGGCTGCGAAATGATATCCACCTAGTATACGTTTAACCCTTTTTCAGGCTGGGATGGATTATTTACGAAAAAAGAATATGTTAGCCTATTGCGAGTAAGAGGTTCTCGCAGACATATTTTTCTACCTTTTGAGATCTATGAGACTACCTACGAAAAGGGACTGCTGGAGTTTTCTTTTCCTCCTTCTTTTGAAATTCTCTAAACCCGAAAAGATGTCGAGATCTCCCTTTGTCAGACTCGTTAAACACTAATGACATCATATTTCATTACCATGACGTTACTCGATTTCCTCCTTCTTAGGGCACGTAAAATGTACTAGGATGGATTTTTCGGAAGGAAAAACTTACAGCACAAGCATATGCTATCCCCTTCAAGCTTGTTTTCAAAATAATTGGGGTACTCACCAGAAATGGTGGGGGAAAATGGAGCCAAGTGTTAGTTATGCTGGCAGTGTGTCGCTCCTGAACATGGCACTTGTCTGCATTCGTGCTGATTTGGAGACATATAATTTCATCATTTGTGCCTCTATGGGTTTGGGTAATCTATTTTGACCTATTGTCCACTCTTTTCCATGTCGTTATGACCTCATATCCTTTGATGTCAAATACTGCTAAATCTAGTGTCGTGTTGCTGATATCTTCAAGAGAAGTTTTCCTCTATAGTTTTCAACCTCCCTCTGATTCTCTGTTGGTCTTGATTCATCATTATCATGTTCCTCTGTCTCGTACCAATGATGTGGGAAAAATTATGGCCCACCTTAGATCAAGTCGCTTCCTATCGAGTCAACTCATTATCCAAGAATTTGATCAAGAGACTCTATTCTGGTACCTTGGAGGCTGCATGCGTTAATGGTAGGTTTTTCACATTTGATGCAAGGTCCACATCATTGGCCTTCGATCGAGTGATTATGTAGATGTTCGACGCTAGGTCATTGTTCGCATCCCATGGATTTTACCGATTTTACCTTGAGAACCATTGTCATTATTGGTGGTTTCTCTCATACCTGTTAACAACTTTCATCATTGGTTGGTAATCGGGTAATTTTCTTGCATGTTTGACTTCAGATGATATATTCGCATGTTTGGATTTGTACTTGTTCAGGTCAAGATGGAGTGCAAGACCCTGGGTTTTGTCTAATAAAGTCCAGGATGCAGATTTTGGTGGATTACTATGACTTATTACATGACTCTTTTTATTGGATGGCTGCGACCATACCTGAGTCTATTTGTTGATCCTTACTGTTGGATGGCTACGTCCATACCTCGGATCTCAGTATTTATATATACTCTATCATGGATGGTTGTTCCCATGCCACATGTACATGTATCAGAGATATCAATTGTATTTGTAATTGCAGGTTTTCCGACAGTGGTGTTTGGTTCGAACGTGTTATCATAAAGCATTTCGCCCCTCCCTCTCCCCTGGACCTCATTCTTTAGGGGGCATCTGTTACAGAAATTTTTTTTACTGTCCCTGAAATCCCCATATCACCCATTGGAGGGTCATTTTTGTGACCAATAAGTAGTGCCATGCCTTGCAAAAACCATCACTACATCCCTTTACATGACAGAAATATTCCTCCTGTTGACAATTCCATGAGCAGGACTGTAAAAACCCTTTTTTTTCCTTTTTTCGAATAGCCAGTTACACTCTCGTGTCAAGCTAGAAAATTAACACTAAGCTCATTCCAGTTGGCACTCTATCCCAGTTAAGCATCCACGCCAAGCTATTTATGGAATGTTTTTTAAAAATAGAGGTGGAGGTTCTATTCCAACCACCTCAAGGATGATTCATTGGGAGTGGTTGAACTGAAACAACCACAGTCTCCCTCCTTTAGTTAGTAGTTTCCACCTCCCTTGGAACTCTCCTAAAGGATAGGACTCCCTCCCACCTTTGTAGGGATCCCAACCTCCTCCTTTTCTTCTATAAAAGAAGCTATCTCTCTTAGTACAAGCTAGTTTAAATTAGAGAATTTATACTATAACTGAATGACTAGAGAAGATAGATAGAAGGAATTACATTGAGGAAAGCTTGAGTTCATGCCTTCACCCCGTCTGAAGTCCTTGACGAACATATGAGACACGCTTCGCCTGAACCCCACTGGAGGAGACTGTGACGTCAAAGCATCGGTTGTAACTCTTCCTTGTATTCATTTATATACATGACTACTATTTGGTTCCACTATTGTGTTATGATGTTTGTGTAATGCGATATGTTTAGCCCTCTTTGACTGGTTAGTAGTTATGAGTGAAACTATGATGTCATATGTTGTTCTTGTTTCTTGTTCTATGTGCAAGTATCTAAGCGTAATAGCGAACGGATTGTGATTTACGAAGGCAGGAGCGAGAGGCTACTACTCTTTCTGCAACAACGACAACGTTGGATTCTGGGTAGGTCGATCTACCATGTCTCTTGTTCATTCATTAACTAGGAAGCAACACTTTAGCGTGTCCCTTTGTTTCTAGACCCACCCTAGGGCTAGAGGGATCGTCTCTGTCCGCAGAGAGGATTTATCTACGTAACACAAACAAATGAAAGAATGTAATTTTTTTATTTTTCAATGAAACGAAGCACACAATGCACTAATTACACGAAAAAACAAAGCAAGCACTAGTTCAAGGATTGAGAATGTAAAGAGCTAAACTGAATGATTCGATGAAAGCAACACAAACACAAAAATGCACTCAAACCAATGAAGCACTCTTCCAAACAAAGAGAAAGATTTGAAACGATCCAAACAAGTAATTTGATCTATGCTTGGAGCAACAAGAAGAAAAATCAAATGAAACCCGAAATGATCATTCAACCAAAAAAAATTCTCAAAGGATAAAAAAAGAACTAAACGCAATTGATCAAGATATGTGACTGACAAGAATCAAAAGACTCGACTTCCAATCAGAAGGCTTAGTTAGCTAAGACACTCATAAACCCTAAGGCCATAAATGACACTGATAAGTAAACAGACGTATAACTAAGAAGAACAAGTCTATGACAATCAAAACAATTTCAAATCAGAAATCCACCCAAAGGCAAGCACAACTGACCAAAAAACTCAAAAGGAAATTCAATCCAAACCCTATAGGATTAAGCGCGACTGTAAGGTAGTAATCCATGCCAGACAGGGGTTGGCGCTAGTGCAACACAAGCAACATGCGGCAATCGGCACGACTGTTCAACCAAAACACGCGCCAAGATAGATATCTATGGGAGAATGGGAAATAAAATGAGCAGAGGTCAACCTTGACACTCTGGAGCTGAACAAGAGGACTCTAAACAAGCAAACAGACAAGAAAATATAGGCAAACAAGAAAACGACTGAAGTCGACTTGACAAGGGAAAAAGACAAACTCACACTCTTCCCCAGTGGAGTCACAAATTTGTTATGTAGGTAAATCCTCTCTGCGGACAGAGATGATCCCTCTAGCTCTAGAGTAGGTCTAGTAACAAAAGGAAAAACTAGAGTGTAGGATCCTAATTACTGAATGAAATAGACGTGGTAGATCAACCTACCTGGATTCCAACGCTGTCATTGTTGGTGTGGAGCCTGATTATCTTGTTTATTTTGTATCACAGCGTTGGACCCCTTTACCTCAATGGGGGCGGCAACGCCGCCCGTAATTAAATGCTGCCTGGGGGTCCAGGGGAGGCGGTTGTGACTTTATGGAGCCGCCCCCCCCCCTTGGCGGGGGGTTTTGGGGGCAGCGCCCCCGAAGCTAAAAACATATGTAAAATTTCCTTGTAAAATTATAGTAATTTCCAGTCAATCTTGGTCGTTCATTAGGCGGATGATCTGACAGTAGAAGTTATGTTTAGTTTAGGGTTTTTTGCCCTAGAAGGCAACCCCTCTCTTTGTATGAGGGTATTGTATTGTGGCTGTGTATTACATGTGTATTCTCGGAGCGAGAAATAGAGAGGGAGACTGTGAGAGAGAACAAAGTCTATTACAGTGGATTTGTTGTAGGTTTTGTCTCTTCATTTTGCTAGATAATAGAAAGGAAGGACTGGTTGTTTAGGGTGGACGTAGCCCAAACTGGGTGAACCACATTATATGTTTCATTTCTCTGTAATATTTAATTTTATAACAACTGGTATCAGAGCCGAAGGTATATTTGGCTGATAAACCCGCAGGAAAGAAGGGTTCCTGGTTTGAGTGGGAGCAATGGCAGAAGATGGTAATTTTAGGGTCGAGAAATTTAACAGACAAAACTTCCCGCTATGGAAGATGCAGATGGAAGATTATCTATATAAGAAAGATTTGTACCTACCATTGAGCGGAAAAACAAAGAAGCCAATGGCCATGACATACGCGGAATGGAACATTATCGATAGAAAGGCACTCGGAATAGTACGGTTATGCCTTGCGGTGTCAGTCGCCTTCAAGATTTCGAAGGAAACAATAACAGAGGGTTTGATGCAGACGTTGGTGAAACTATATGAAAAACCCTCGGCCTCAAACAAGGTATTTCTTATGAAACGTTTATTTAATATGAATATGTCAGAAGGTGGATCTGTTGCAGACCATTTAAATGATTTTAATACAATTACCAGTCAATTAATTTCTGTAGGGGTAAACTTTGATGATGAAGTTAGAGCTCTGTTATTCTTGTGCTCATTGCCAGAAATCTGGAATGGTTTAGTTATGGCTGGCTTGGGTAAATTCTTGGTTCTCCTATTCAGCACTTCAAAGCCTGATGATGCTATCAAACATCCTAGTTTATGAAACACATTTGGTATATCTGTTGAGACATCTAAAAATGCTCTTGAGTGGGTAGGTTCAGGGTAGGCTGATAATACTGGGGGAAAAGAGGAAAGAGCTCCGGATATCGCAGTAAATCAAGGAAAGGCAGATCCAAGTCTAGATCGGGGATAGTGTGCTGGAAATGCGGAAATAAAGGACACCTAAAGAAAGACTGTAGATCTTGGAAGGGAAAAGAAGGAGACACACAACAATAAAACAATCATGAATAAAATGTGACAGGTGATGTGTTACAAGATGCTTTGATTCTTTCTTTTGAAAATGTTACTGATTCTTGGGTTGTAGATTCAGGGGCTTCATTCCATGCCACACATGATAAGAAATATTTACAAGACTATGTTCAAGGAGATTTTGGACAAGTTCATTTAGGTGATGATAAACCCTGTAAAATTGTTGGAATGGGTAAAGTTCTTGTAAAACAATAGAATGGAAACCAATGGATACTAAAGGAGGTAAGGCAAGTTCCAAATCTGAAGAAAAATCTGATTTCAACAAGGAAGTTAGGCGGTGAAGGTTGTGTGACAACTTTCACGGATAAGACTTGGAAGGTCACCAAAGGAGCCCTGGTAATAGCAAAGTAATAGCAAAAGGCGAAAAGGTTGGAACATTGTATTTATGCAATGGTATTTCTAATTATGTTAATGCTTTAACTTCCAAAGGATCAGATGCAGCATTATGGCATCATAGGCTCGGACACATGAGTGAGAAGGGCATGAAGATTCTTCACTCAAGAAATTTGTTGCCAGGTTTGAAGAATGTTGATTTGGATTTCTGTGAAAATTGCATTTATGGAAAACAAAAGAGAGTCGGATTTCTCAGAGTTGGGAAAGAAAAGAAGAGCGAAAAATTGGAGCTTGTGCATACAGATGTATGGGGACCTGCTCAGGTATCATCTCTCGGTGGCTCTCGTTATTATGTTACTTTTATTGATGATGCAACTGGAAAAACATGGATTTATTGTATTCAGAATAAATCTGATGTATTTGATACTTTCAAGAAATGGAAAGCTTTGGTTGAGATTGAGACAGGAAAGAAGTTGAAGTGTCTCAGATCAGACAATGGAGATGAATATTGCAGCAAAGAGTTTGATAGGTACTGTTCAGAGCATGGAATTCGTAGAGAGAAGACAGTTCCAAGAACACCACAAGAAAATGGTGTGTCAGAAAGGATGAACACAACAATCATGGAGCGTGCAAGGTGCATGAGATTGCATGCAGGATTGCCTTTACAATTTTGGGCAGATGCTGTAGATACTGCTGTTTATCTAATAAACAGAGGGCCTTCAAGTTCTTTGGATGGTGGTATTCCAGAGGAAGCATGGACAGGTAAAAAGGTAAACTACTCTTTTTTAAAGCCTTTTGGTTGTGAGGCCTTTGTCCATATTAATAAAGAAAATAGAACCAAGCTTGAGGCAAAATCAAAGAAATGTACCTTTATTGGATATGGTGTTAATGATTTTGGTTATCGCTTATATGATTATGAAAATCACAAAATCATTAGGATCAGAGATGTAATATTCAATGAAAAGGTCTTGTATAAGAATCAGTTGCAGGAAAAGAAACAGGAAAAAGAAAACAAAGAATACACAGTTCTTAATGAGATCACAGAAAAGGTAAAGGTGCCTGAAAATAATAATAATCAAGAGCCACAACAACAACAACCACCACAACAGCAATAGGCACCTCAAACACTTGAAATTGGTGTTAGAAGATCTACCAAGATAAGTAGACCACTTGAACGATAATCTCCTTCATTATATTATTTATTTTTGACTGATTCTGGTGAACCTGAATGATATGAAGAAGCAATGCAGGTTGAAAGCAGGAAGAAGTGGGAGCTAGCCATGAAAGAAGAGATGGACTCCTTAATTCATAACCAGACTTGAGACTTAGTCAGGTTGCCTGTAGGTAAAACTACATTGCAGAATAAATGGGTTTACAGGCTGAAGGAAGAATATGGAGGAAAATAGAGGTACAAAGCTAGACTTGTGGTGAAGGGGTTTGCACAGAAGAAAGGTATTGATTTTGATGAAATATTTTCTCCTGTTGTTAAGATGACTTCAATCATAACTATTTTAAGTCTTGTAGCAGCGGAAGATTTACATCTTGAACAGTTAGATGTAAAGACAACATTTCTCCATGGAGATTTGGAGGAAGAGATCTATATGGAGCAACCAGAAGGATATGAGGTCAAAGGGAAAGAAAAATTAGTGTGCAAGCTAAAGAAGAGCTTGTATGGCTTAAAACAGGCTCCAAGGCAATGGTATCTAAAATTTGACAAGTTTATGTCTGAACAAGGTTATACTAGATGTCACTCTGATCATTGTGTTTATCTAAAAAGGAAAAATGATGGCAGCTATATTATATTGTTATTGTATGTAGATGACATGCTTGTTTCAGGGTCTAACATGCAAGAAATAAATGTGCTCAAAAGAAAATTGGCAAATTCATTTGCAATGAAGGATTTGGAAGTTGCAAAACAAATCCTTGGTATGAGATTAACTAGAGACAGGAAAAATCACAAATTAACACTGTCTCAGAATGAATACATACAAAAGGTGTTGAAAATATTTAATATGTAGAATGAAAAACCAGTTAGTACACCTTTTGCTAGCCATTTCAAACTTAGTAAGGAGATGTGCCCCAAGACCCACGAAGAAATGGATTATATGTCTAAAGTTCCATATGCATCAGCAGTTGGAAGCTTAATGTATGCAATGGTCTGCACAAGGCCTGATATTGCACATGCAATGGGAGTTGTAAGCAGGTACATGAATAATCCAGGAAAAGAACATTGGATGGAAGTAAAATGGATTCTCAGATATTTGAGAGGTACCACAAATCAAGCATTATGCTTTTGTGGTTCAAACATTGCTCTACAGGGATATGTTGATGCAGATATGGCAGGTGACAGAGATAACAGGAGGAGCACTACAGTATATGTATTTATCGTAGGTGGAATAGCTGTCAGTTGTGTTTCAAAAATCCAAAGTGTTGTTGCACTTTCAACAACAGAAGCAGAGTATGTTGCTGCTACAGAGGCTAGTAAAGAAATGATTCGGTTACAAAGGTTTATGGATGAATTGGGTAAGAAGCATGATATGGGCACGTTATACAGTGATAGCTAAAGTGCCATTTATCTTGCAAAGAACTCAGCATTTCATTCCAGGACTAAACACATACATCTCAAGTACCATTTCATACGGTCAGTATTGGAAGATGGAGAGTTGAAGCTGGAAAAGATACACACTAGCCAGAATCCTACAGATATGCTAACAAAAGCTGTAACCAGGGAGAAAATGAGAACATGCTTAGTTTCAATTGGTCTTCAAGGATGACGATGAAGATGAGAAACAACCAGGTCTAAAGAGGAGTTATTGTCCAGCAAATGAAGCAGCGGTGGAGTTGCTACAATCAGTCTCCAAGTGGGAGATTGTTGGGTGTGGAGCCTGATTATCTTGTTTATTTTTTAATTGATTGACCTTCACTTTAATGAAGCAAATGCCTGCCATAATTAAATGTCACCCTGGGTCCAGTGTGTCGCCATCTATGAGTCCTCGATGAGAAGCTGTCGAAGCTAAAAACATGTAATCTTACTGTAAAGCATGTACTTCCACCATCCCACTTTCAATAAACAATGTCCATCCGCATAGTTATGTTTAGTTTAGGTTTTTTTTCCCTAGAAGGCAACCCCTTGCTCGTATGAGGGTATTGTATTGCGTCTGTGTATTGCATGTGTATTCTTAGTCAGAAATGGTGACCTGAGAGAACAGAGGATATTATAGAGGATATGCTGTAGGTTTTGTCTCTTCATTTTGCTGGATAGTAGAAAGGAAGGACTGTCTGTTCGGGGTGGACGTAGCCAAAACTGGGTGAACCACGTATACATGTGTCTCTCTGGTTTTATGTGTTTTGTGTGCTTGTATTTTCCGCAAATTTTATATGTTTCATAGCTCTGTAATATTTAATTTTCTAACAGTCATTGTGGTTGTTGTAGTGGTGGCCTCTCGATTCGTATCTCGGCAAGTCACGATCCTTTTGTAGCAATGCTTGGATACCTGCACAAGATCAAAAAACAAGAGAACCATACGAAACAAAAATCTCATTCATAATTACTAACCAGTCAAAAAGGGTTAAGCATATTGTATCAAATAAAACACATCAACGCAAAATGGGAACCAGACAATAGTTATACATATGTATTAATAGAAGAAAGAGTTACAACCAAGCCTTGACGTCGCAACCTCCTTCAGCGGGGTTCAGTTGAAGCACGTCTCGACGAATGTCAGGGAATTTGGACGGGATGAAGGCACAAGCCTAAGCTCTCTCAATAAGGGACCCTTCTGTTCTATATTGAATAGAAATCTCTCCAGCGATTCTGCTATAATATCTTCAGTTCAGCTAGCTTCATCAATGGAGGATGGCTATATTTATAGAGGGAGAAGAGGAGGTTGGGATCCCTACTATGGTGGAATGGAGGCCTTATCCCATGGGAGGTTTCCCCTAAAGGTGGAAACAAGAGGCCAAAGGAGGAAGGTCGTGGTTATTTAGTCGAACCACTCCCCATGACTCATCCACGAAGTTGTTATGATCAAAACTTCACCTCTATTTTTAAAAAAAATTCCATAAACAGATTGGTATGGGAAACTAACTGAGACAGAGCACTAGCTGGCATGGGGGCCAGTGTTAATCTGCCTCATCGGTGCGAGGGCATAAATGGCTACCAGCGCCAAGGCAAAAAAAGGTGTTTTTGGTGGTCTGTTCAGGAAATGGCCAACAGAAGGAATGTTAGACTCATGGTAAGAGATGCAATGATGGTATTTTCAAGGCATGACACTTTATTTTGTTCACATAAATGAGCCTCCAATGTGCAGGATGGGGATTGTAGGGACAGTGACAAAATGCTGTGTAACACAATCCACTAGAATTTTCCTGAATTCAACAATTTGATATTTTCATGAAAAATGATTTTTTCCCCTGATTCTGGAGACCCTGTCTTGTTGTTGTAGATACCATCTTGCTGCAATTTCATAGAATTTGTAGAACAAAAAAATTTCCTTGAAGAAATAAACATGTTCCCTCCTCGGTCGTCAATCAAAGTAAACTTAAACAACTAGAAATTGTTCTCACCTCGAACACTGTCGACATGACGATGTTTAGCTTGTCATTTTGTACTTGGCTTGACTCTTGACCAAGTGTTTTTTCCACTGCCATGTACCATTTTGAAACCAAAAAGAAGAACTTGTGGAACCTATGTCTTCTTTTTCAATTTTTCTTAAGCGCTTTCTCTTTGATCTTTGCACCCTTTAGCACCGACACCTTGTTCCCATCATCGTTCAATAATGATGTATGATGCTGCAATTTTTTCTCATCTTGTTTACTTATTTTATAAGGAAACATGTTAGAGTAATAAAAAAAATTATCAAAACCATTTGAAACCTTAATGAAATCATAATTTTCATGTGATGCATCTCCTTGAAAGTCCTCATTCACAACATCTTGATGCTTGAAAATTAACAAAGAAAATTTTTGTAGCATTCACAATTCTCTTCATTTTTCCAGCATGCATAAGAGACAAATTCATCTTCTTACTATGTGCTCTAACAATGTAATCAATCCCATTCTTGAACAAGTGATACTTATTCTCATGGAGATGAAATATTTCTCTCCTATCATAAATATATAGGCTACCCAAAACAATATCGGAAATATCAAGCGAAACAACATCAAGTTCAACTTCATCAAGAATGTTTGCAGCGATTGAAAATCTAAGTATGCACTTCCTCGTCACCTAAAAATTTACATTCTTACATATCCAACCTAAAGGATAAGGTCTTGGATGAATAATGGTTTCTAAATTCAACTTCTTGACTAAGTATTCTGAAATAATATTTTCTTGTGAACCACTATCAAATAGGGTGTCAATCTTGGTATGCTTTGAAATAACTCTAACATGGAAAGACTCAATTATTGTTTCATCATCTTGAGTACTATTGAGAAAACTTGAAGAACTATTACTTTCAATGTCCTTACCTTTCAAACCCATTGTGGTGATCTTTCTTTCATCTCTGGAATCAGAACCTAAATCATGTGTTATTGTAACAATTGTCTTCTCCTTCTCCTTGTTTTTAAGCTTGTTGGGTCTTATCTATGGATGCAGTTTCCAGCAATGATCTTCATCATTTCCATCTTTGGAAAAGTGTTTGCATGTGAGTTTTTATTTCTCCATCTTGATGGAATCATTCTCCTTACCTTCACCCTTGAACTTACCCTTTCGTTTCTCTTAAGACTCAAAGGTATTCTCACTTGTCTCATCTGAACCATGTTTCCCTCTTGCCTCTATATGTGTGGCCTGTACACATAATTCATCTAAATTTGAAGGATTTAAAATGAGAATAGTATGTCTTAGGTAACTATGCAAACCTACAATGTACTTCAACAAAGTTTCTTGAGATGTCAAATCTACACCCAAAATTAATGCTCTTATCTTGAACTCTTGAGTATAGATTTGCACACTTTTTCCTTTACCTTGTCTAGAATTTTTCCAGTCTATTATAGCCTTTTGCAAGTATGCTAATGGATAAAATTGTCTCCTTAATGCAATAAAAAAATAATTCCAAGAGGTTAAGACCTTACCATGTTTCTTCATGTCCTCTTGAGTTTTGGCTTCCCACCAAATAAGAGCTGCACTTTCCAATCTTAGTGAAGCAAGCTAAATCTTCGTGTCATCATCCTTGATTCTTTCTATCTTGTAATACACTTCAAGTTGACGTACCCAATTTTCTAATATTTCAGCATATACCTCTCCATCCTACATAGACAAATCAAACTTAATGTCAATATTTGAAAATGGAGTTTTACCATGACCTTTTGGAGATTGTGGAGGTGTTTGTGAAGGGTTGTTGTGGAAAAAGATGATGGTGAGGATGGTCATGAGGAGAATAGTGGTGTCAAAGGTGGTTTGTCACCATTACCATTACCTTTTGGAGGCTTGTCTCCATCTCCTCCTGCTCCTTTGAAGACTTATCCTTTGGAATATTGGAGCTCTCACCTTGCATCCTTGTGCTTCTCTCCTCATAGAGAACTTTCACCACTCTTGTCATATCAAAGAATGATTTCCTGCAATATTTTTCATTCTCTGACATATTGTCAGGCTCTCCTTGTTGTGACATACTTGTTGAAGATTCAACTACAATTTGAGGTGGATATTGTGGCAAACTTGCTTTCCTTGTCCTTTACCTAACTTGAGGACTTGCAACCACAAGATTTCCTTCTTCTCTCTTGAGCTTCAACCTTGTAAGCATCACATACACTTGCAAAAAATTAAACCCTCAAAACAACAAAGAAAACCTAAGCTCTGATACCAATGTGATCTATATATGAAAATTTACTTGAGGTATGTGAAATCTTGCAAGTGATTCAATTAGTGTTTTAAATCTCTTTTACCAAATTCTTAAACACATAAAGATGAAATTTAAACTGAGTTTTTGCAGAAAAACATAAGACAATATCACCATAATAGTAAATAAACAACATCAATTGATGAAGGAGTTCACCCCTCCTGGTCCAACTTCCAATGGTTGGGCCTCTTTTATTATGCTCAAACAATGATGTTTTCATACAATTACAGTGCTAAAATGGCTTCAATCCCTGCTCCAACAACTTTAAAGCTATCAAAAATGGATGTCTAGCCTCTTTCTGCTCCCAAAAAGGATAAAAACTGAAGAAGTTATGGTCCTTCCATGTTTTTGAGCAATTCGTGCCACAATTTTGCTCTGCTTGCAAATCGCTCTACAAATTCGCCCCAAAAAGTGTTAACGGGGCAACGTTTTCCCCAACTGCCGACGCAAATTGTGGGATCATTAAATTGTCTAATGCGGCCTTATAACAAAATTTCTCATAATTATCTCCATAAGACGAATTATTTTAAAAAAATGGGCAGGGTCGGGCTAAGCCCTAGCCCTTGGTCCCGCCCCATGTTACTATGGGCACGATGACCAGGGCTGGGGCTAGCCTTGACCCACCCCCAAATGCACGAACTTCAAGCATAAATATAACATGAAACCATTAGATGTTAAGTCATGAGTGTGTAGCGCATTGGTAAAGCGCTATTTTAGCCACCCTAAGGTCACGTGTTTGATTCCGACGGAGGCCTATTCGCCATAACCCAAAATTTTGGTCGGCCATGTGGTGACCTCTGGTTGGCCCACATGGTGTTCCCTGGTTGGTCTAGCCAAAAAGCAATGAGAACACTCCAAATTAAACCAATGAAATTGTGACAAGTGGCACACTATGATTAACCGAAGAAGTGAAGTTGTGGTAGGCAAAAAATTCAAATTTTTTAAGCAATCAGGAGAGGCCATGTGGCATCTTGCCACTAGCCCAAAATACACAGTTAGTCTAGTATTTTTTTTCCAAAATTCGCATGTTTGATAAATCGATTAGAACTCGTTTCTGGAAGCATACGGTGTCGGTTTTGCACAAAACAAATTGCCCTAGATTCAGAACGAAGAGATCTACACGTTCGTTCATGTTCCACACAATTATGGAAACTTTCATTTTTGAGCATATTTTTAAACACCAGATCATCAACACACCTTTACTCATCCTTTTCGACCTAGCCCTTTCAAAATCTTAAATCTTTACAATTCTATTCATATTAAATTTTTTGATTTCAATAAAACATGAAAACCTCTTGGACTCATCAAATTTCAAGTTCTTAAGAGCTTGAATGCTAACATTAACATGTTCCCACTTCTATTCAAAAAAGAATGTTTTGTTTTCTTCCCTTCCTCTCAGTGTCTAGCATTTTGCCTCTCTGAAATGGATTTTTTTTTCACTGCCATACATACAAATCATTAATGATTAGCATTAATGACTTGCCATTGGGAAATTTTTAATAATTTGTTTTGCCCACATTGATTGCCAACATAAAAGCATTCAATGTGGTTGAAGACTGTATATGGAGGGGGGAGTTAAGTGCTTGGAAGTAGGAATTTTAACTTTGATCTTTTGTGTCCGCCAATCAATTAAATGATGTATTGATCTTGTAGCTAAGAGAACATTTTGACCTTTATTTGTCAAGTTTAAGATGCGATACATGCATGCATCTTGTAGTTTTATGCTTGATTTTTGGAGCTTTTTTTTTTTTGTTTTAAATTTATTTTAGTGCGCATGGCCTCCATGTTGATGATCATTTGACAGAAAATATTGTATGTTGTTTATTTCGCTTGTAAATTTGTCTACATCGCGCTTACTCAATTACAAAAGTTAATGCTAAAAAATCATTTCAATTGAATGCCAATTGTCATAAAGAGTTTTACTTTTGCTCAAAGGCACTTATAATTTAGAAGGATTGTAGAAGAATTCCCTAGCCATGTTGAATTATTTTTGCTAAAATTTCTGCAAGTAAAAAATGCCAAATTAATAGCGTTGTGAGATATAAAAATAATACGATTAAACTCACTTTAAATATTTTTGAACTTGAAATATATTTATATTTCTTAGAAATTTAAATAATATTGAAGTAGAAATATTTCTTAGAAACTTAATGAATATGAGATTAAAATCAATATAAATTAATTCATTTGTATTTAAAATAAATATATGTATTACATATAATGTCATAATTAATTAAAAATGACAATTTTTTTTTTTTTTTTTTTTTTTTTTTTTTAATATATAGAGATTAAAAGCATTCAATTCATAATAAATAAATAACTTAGAATATATTTTAAAATGAAATAGTTAACAATTTTATCGGGCTAGCCTAGCTTCCTATTCATCCATATTTATAGTTATCCATTAATTTAATTAAATAATTAAGTTAAGTTCTTTTATTTATTTGAAGAAATTACATTATATTCTCAATTTGATTGTGCTATTTTCATATGGAGTTGTCAACTGGGAATAGTTGGGACGAAAGTTTTTTGCGGGAATCTCATAAAAGAAAAATTCAAAAAATCAAGTAGTTGGAGCGTTTGAATTGTATTTTTAGTGCTGAAAATAGATTCAGCACCATCAAAAACCTTTTAAATACTCAAAATTTTCATAATCGCACGAAATTTTTTAAATTATTCTATAAATTTTTAAACAACAACTTTTCATATTAACACTTTGCCCAGCCCAACCCAGCCCAGCCCAGCCCAGCCCAACGCAACGCAACGCAACGTTGTGGGCGGAGATGGGAAAATTATGATTTGCATATTAACACTTTGCCCAACCCAACCCAACCCAACGTTGTGGGCGGACATGGGAAAATTATGATTTGCATATTAACACTTTGCCCAACCCAACCCAACCCAACGTTGTGGGCGGAGATGGGAAAATTATGATTTGCAGGACTATGGGAAGGTTGAAGCCGTCAGGTTCGCGGAAATCATGAAACGAATTTGGTATTAGTTGACGACGAGGGATGTGGCGAAATAATATGCTCGCATTTTTCGTGCGTTATAGCAACCAAGTCCACTAATGTGTTCTTTTAATTTCCACGTGCCTCGTATCCCACTCTACGTTATCATTACAATCCGTGAGATGTTGACGTGACTGTGGTCCCTGGATTTATCAAGAATCTTGGCAGATGTTTATGTAGTTTATTTTTTTAATTATCCATTGCAGCTGTTCCGTCACCGTCATACAGTGAGTAGAGTTGTGGTTGCCTTGAACGTTAAGAATTATCTCTTTGTTTAGCGGAACAGAATGACCACTTTTGCTAAGGTACCGTGACACATGTCTGGTTCAAAGTCATGTAATCTTGAAAAATAGATTAGAAGTAGATGAGGGAGTATAGTGAATAACTTCGAATTAAATTATTTTAATGATATTTATCTATAACAAAGAATACATCCATGGTGCCATGAGAGTAAAACATTATTTAAAACATATAATAGGAATTTATGGCATTCAATACCCCATAGATGGCATGAGTTAATTATAAAATTTAATAACATTCAAGTTGTACATGCATCTATCATTTATCCTAAAAACTCCTTTGAAATCACACTCTACCAAAATTTTATTAGGGCACTTTTCTATTAATTTTAACAACTTGTACAACTACATGTGGGCCTTACCTAGACTCCTGCAAAGATGTTGCGAGAGATTGTTAAACTCTATGTACCTTTCCCACACAACATTAGGAGGACTCTATTCACAATAGTCAACACTAATTTGTTAATGTTCACCCTTGAGATATGCAAAAACTCACCTTTTGAAAAATAGGTTTTTGCGTCGAGAGGCGCATCTACAGCCCAATATGATCTCGATGTCAGGTGGGTCACGTCCTCATACAAAATGTTGGCTTAAGTTTTAAATTAAAAATAAAAATCGCATTGTGCTAGAACATATATCAATTTCTAATACAATTATGTATTATTTATATAATTTGAATGGATAGTAAATCATATAGGTGAATTTGAATGGATCATAAATTTACCTTTAACAAAAAAAATTACCACATTGAATTTACAAATTAAGTAAAATTTTAAACATCTTTACTCTTTACTAAAGTCAATACCATTTCCTAAATCAAAGGAAAAGAGTTAATTCAACACAAACAATCAAAATCCAAAATCTTTTAATATTTATTTTAATTAAATATTTGTAAAATGAATTTATACTTACTCTAGAGCTATGGTAAATAAATAAAAATATATATAAACTAGATGTATGGTAAATAAATAAAAATTCTTTTTATATTTATTCCATAAACCTTTTTATATTTAAAAAAACTTTAAAAAGATTTTTTATTTAGATGAAGCCTATGAGACGAATACCATGGAACAAATTAATATTGATACTATGGGCCAAATACCATGTGTAAATAAATAAATATAAAAGAGGTATAAAAAGGTAAGGTAAATAAATAACAATATATCAAATAGGATTATAAATAAAAATATAATTATATAACAAGCCTATGGGTCAAATACCATAGTAAAGAAAAGGGGTATGGTAAATAAATAAAAATATAAATAAACTAGAGGTATGGTAAGTAAATAAAACCTCTTTTCATATTTACTCCATAATTTGTTTTATATTTACGAATATTTATGTTCATTAGTTTACATAACTAAGAAGAAATAGAGAGAGAGAGTGATAAGGGAGAGATGGAGAGAGAGTGTGTATGTTTAGTGGTGAGATAAAGAGACAAAGTAAGATGTATGGAAAGAAGGGGGGAGAGAAGAAGTGAGAATGAGAGAGGGAGGGATATAGTAATGTAGTTCGAGAGAGAGAGGGATGGAAAGAGAGAGAGAAAGAAAGGGATGGGGGAAGAGAGAGGATTAGAGAGAGAGAGAGAGATATGGGGGAAGAGAGAAGATTGGAGGGAAAAGAGAGAGAGAGAGAGGTGGGAGAGAAAGGGAGAGAGAGGAGGAGAGTGATGGGGGAAGAGACAGAGAGAGATCAGGGAAGAGAGAGAGAGAGACGAAGGACGAGAGAGAGGACTTGAGAGAGAGGAGGAGAGAGGGATCGATAAGAGAGATGGAGTTGGAGGGGGAGAGATGTAGGAAATAAGAAATATAGAGAGTGAGAAGTGGAGAGAGAGAAGGAGTGACAAGGGAGAGATAAAGAGAGAGCGTGTATGTTTGGGGCTGAGATAAAGAGACAAATAAGGAGAGATGGAGATAAGGGGGGAGAAGGAGATATAAGGAGAGAGGGAGGGATATAGTAACATAGTTGGTGAGTGAAGAGAGAGAGAGAGAGGGAGAGAGAGATGGGAGAGAAAGGGAAAGAGAGGAAGGAAGAGAGATGATGTGAGAGAGTGGAGAGAGGGAGGGAAAGAGAGATGGACTTGGAGGGGGAGGGGGAGGGGTAGAGAGGTAAGAAGAAAGAAATAGAGAGAGAAAGGTGGAGAGAGAGAGAGTGAGTGAGTGATAAGGAAGATGGAGAGAGAGGGAGAGAGGGGGAAGATAGAGATATAGATGGAAGGTGAAGAGAGGGAATAAGAGAGAGATGGGGAGAGGAGGGGATTGACAAAGAGATTGATATATATGGATTGTGAGAGTGTGTGTGTTTAGGGGGGTGAGATAGAGAGACAGAAAAGAAGAGATGGAGGGGATATAGATATGGATGGAGGGTGGAGAGAGGGAAGAATATTTCTCACACTAGATGGATTGATATGAGTGTAGATGGTGATTTGTAATCCTATTTGATTATTTGCACTATATGCATTGATTTGATTGTTTGCACTAAATGCATTGATTTCAGTGTAGATGGTGATTTCTAATCCTATTTGATTTCTTTGAGTAAATGCATTCATTTCAGTGTAGATGTTAGTTCCTAGAGAGAGAGAGAGTGAGTGATAAGGAATATGGAGAGAGAGAGAGAGGACAAAAGGAGGAAAGAGAGATATTAGCAAGGGAGAGGGAGAGAAGGGGAAGAGAGGGAAGAAGAGAGAGATGGGGAGAGAGGGTGATCGACAAAGAGAATGATATATATGGAGTGCGAGAGCATGTGTGTTTAGGGGGTGAGATAGAGACAAAAAAAAAAAAGATGGATGGGGGTATAGATATGGATGGAGGGTGGAGAGAGGGAAGAATATTTCTTGCACTAGATGGATTGATTTAAGTGGAGATGGTGATTTATAATCCTATTTGATTATTTGCACTAGATGCATCGATTTTAGTGTAGATATTTATTTTTAATGATATATTGTCATGCTAGGATGCATTGATTCAGTATTATCTCAGTAAGTTTTATAATCCTGAAACAAATTATCTACACACTTAATCTTATAAATTAAAAATAAAACAAACATACTAGACATACAATATACAAAACGCACATAAACACAGATTTTCTCGATAATGTAAATCTCCAGACGACACCAGAATATATTTTTCTTCATTATATTCCTTTTAGTGTTACAACACATATATATACATGTCAGAGCATACATAAACCCCAATCCATTAACCCTGGATTAGAACATAACCGTAGTTCCCTTGACCGGATCTACAAAAATACCAGGGGCCGAAAACCATCGAACCCCAAAACCATGTGCAAAACCACAGTTAAAATCAGGATTTGCATTACCCAAATGAAATTAAGGAACCAGATTTCACACCGCTCGGATCACCACTGGTAGGCTACGCTTCAGGACTTCTCTATTGCGCTCAGTCATAGCGTTTAACGCTTCCTACACGCTGCTTAGTCGTGGAAAGAATATAACACATACCCAACATCCTAATACTATTTGATTGCTTGCACTGGACGTGTTGATTTCAATTTAGACGTCGATTTATAACTATATTTGATTGCTTGCACTAGATGCATTGATTTCAATGTAGATTATTCCTAATACTATTTGATTGTTTGCGCTAAATGCATTGATTTCAGTGTAGATGGAGATTTCTAATCCTATTTGATTGCTTTGAGTAAATGCATTGATTTCAGTGTAGATGTTGGTTTCTAATCTTATTTGATTGATTGCATTAGGTGCATTGATTTCAATGTAGAAGCTATTTTCTAATCTTATTTGATTGCTTGCATTAAATGCATTGATTTCAATGTATATGTTGATTTATGATTTGATGTAATTGGATATATGACGGTACATTAATATTAAAGTGATTGGATTAACAATATGCATTGATTTTAGTGTAAGCACACAAAGTTATTAACAATGTAGATTGATTTTTGTGTTATAGTAATTTAAGCTATTAATATTGGAGAGCAAGAGAGACAAGGTATCATGTTTACTACAACATCGAGCTAAAGATTTAAATGGTTTACGATTTAAATTTTCTTTTTCATATAATCGATATGAAAAGATAACAAAACTAACAAGGGAGGAAATAAGAATAGTAGAAGAAAATAGTTTGAGATTGATTATAACATGAGTACGTTCTTATTGTTCACATTTTCTATCTTTCAACACTATTATTGTCACTTTGCATTTAAAAAAAATATTTCATCATTTTTCATCATTATAGTTATTAACAATAATTATCATCTCAACAAACTGAGGTAACTAAGAAAATTTAAAATTAAAATGACCAAGTTAATCTTAGAAATATTTAGCATATTTAAAATGATTATATTAATATTTGATATATTTACATATTAATGATAAAATTAATCATATCTTTGATAGATTTTCCTTGGCAGCACACGATTGAAACCAACCTAGATCCATCTTACATCTCAAAAATATACAAAAATTTTAATAATCAAAAAATGACATGATTTTTCCACCTAACCACTTTAGACCATCCTAATGGATTTATCAAGCGCTGAGAGGGATCAAATCTCTCGAGGTGCAAACCTTTCCTCAAGTTTTGCACTCAAAAAATAGGTTTGCACCTCGAGAGATTTGATCCCTCTCGGCGCATGATAGATCCAGAGTTAGATGGATCTAGGCTGGTTATGGAAACAAATGTATCAAGCATCCTGTACACAAACTCACTCTCGAAAGGTATGTTTTTTTTAAAACAAATGCACCAAGCATCCTTACTAATTAATAATGACACTAATCGAGGTACATTTTTATGAAAACAAATGCACCAAAGGTGTGTCGGTTTTGCAGGAAACAAATTGCGCTAGATTCAGAAGGACGAGATCTACACATTCGTTCACGTTCCACATAATTATGGAAACTTTCATTTTTGAGCATATTTTTAAACACTAGATCATCAACACACCTTTACTCATCCTTTTCGACCCAACCCTTTCAAAATCTTAAATCTTTACAATTCTATTCATATTAAATTTTTTGATTTCAATAAAACATGAGAGCTTCTTGGACTCATCAAATTTCAAGTTCTTAAGAGCTTGAATGCTAACATTAACATGTTCCCACTTCTATTCAAAAAAGAATGTTTTGTTTTCTTCCCTTCCTCTCAGTGTCTAGCATTTTGCCTCTTTGAAATGGATTTTTTTTTCACTGCCATACATACAAATCATTAATGATTAGCATTAATGACTTGTCATTGGGAAATTTTTTAATAAATTTTTTTGCCCACATTGGTTGCCAACATAAAATCATTCAATGTGGTTGAAGACTGTATATGGAGGGGGGAGTTAAGTGCTTGCAAGTAGGAATTTTAACTTTGATCTTTTGTGTCCGCCAATCAATTAAATGGTGTATTGATCTTGTAGCTAAGATAACATTTTGACCTTTATCTGTCAAGTTTAAGACGCAATACATGCATGCATCTTGTAGTTTTATGCCTGATTTTTTGAGTTTTTTTTTTTTTTTTTGGTTTTAAATTTATTTTAGTACACATGTCCTCCATGTTGATGATCATTTGACATAAAATATTGTATGTTGTTTATTTCACTTGTAAATTTGTCTACATCAAGCTTACTCAATTACAAAAGTTAATACTAAAAAATCATTTCAATTGAATGCCAATTGTCATAAAGAGTTTTAATTTTTCTCAAAGACACTTAAATTTAGAAGGATTGTAGAAGAGTTCCCTAGTCATGTTGAATTATTTTTGCTAGAATTTCTACAAGTAAAAAATGCCAAATTAATAGGTTGTGACATATAAAAATAATACGATTAAATTCACTTTAAATATTTTTGAAGTTGAAATATATTTATATTTCTTAGAAATTTAAATAATATTGAAATCTAAATATTTCTTGGAAACTTAATGAATATAAATTAATTCATTTGTATTTAAAATAAATTCATGTATTACTTATAATGTCATAATTAATTAAATA
Organism: Pinus albicaulis; assembly: GCA_034641835.2. Lineage (NCBI taxonomy): Eukaryota > Viridiplantae > Streptophyta > Pinopsida > Pinales > Pinaceae > Pinus > Pinus albicaulis. The sequence goes on along the minus strand of CM076576.1, from coordinate 214,332,481 downwards.
ATTAAAGATGACAATTTTTATTTTTTTAAAATTATATAAATTAAAATCATTCCATTTATAATAAATAAATAACTTAAAATTATATTTAAAATGAAATAGTTAACAATTTTATTGGGCTAGCCTAGCTTTCTATTCATCCATATTTATAGTTATCTATTAATTTAATTAAATAATTAAGTTTTTTTATTTATTTGAAGAAATTACATTATATTCTCAATTT